>CAKJTF020000003.1:0-451039 GCA_917563855.2 Limnephilus lunatus
AATGATTTGGGTAGGTACTAATATTGTGTGAGATGGTATTTTTTTTTTTTTTTTTTTTTTTACTTACCTCTGTCCTTGTCGATGGTCTGTGACGTCATAATCGCGAAATGAGCATTATTTATGGTCAAATAGTGTTGACGCCCGTTCCATACAAAAAGCCCGAAGATATCGATCTAGGTATTATTAGTTCATTTATGGGTCAAATGATGATTGGTTTATTTATGGTCAACAGTGTTGCCAACTCAGCTCCTTTAGAGCTAGATCTGGCTCTAAATCGACGTCGTCAGCTCCAAAAAAAGTCATTTAGCTTCTTAGCTCGTTTTTCAGATATTTCAGCTCTTATTCACATGAAATAATATTGAAAAAAATTATATTTGCAATAATATTTCAAAACTGCTACATTGGGACGAGGACTTCCCAAAAAAGAGATTCCCTGAACTCCTGCACAAGTAATCAGTTACTAAAAATACTATGGTGGAAACATCGGTTTAGGGACTCCCGAAAAAATGAAATTCCCAAAAATCGATACAAGTAACTTGCCTAGGCCGGCTTTTGCGTATTGCATATTGCACTGCTTCTTGCGTCAGTTTCCTTCGAATTCGAATGCGCAGTCAAGTTTAGTTTTGGGCTGAGGTTCTAAAGTATTGTGATGCCGCTGATGAAAATCCTTTCCACGAAATCAGCTCTTTCGCTGTTACGATACTTGTTCTGCCGTGGTCAAACGGAGAAGTGGAACGAGTTTTTAGCCAGTTAAATATTGTCAAAAATAGACTTGGTAATGACATGGTTAATTCGATTCTAACAATTCAACCGGGGCTCAGGCGACACATCAAATGTTGCGAGGATTATGAACTTCCCCTAGAAGTTCAAAAAAAATTGGAACGATGGCTGTATACGAAAAAAATCCTGATGAAGCCGGTCCTAGTAGCGCAATGGTACAGGAACTGGAACCGGATGACTACTTAGATTTTTTAGAGGACTAGTCGCTGTTATAAAAAATAATTGTGTATTGAAAATTTTAAAAATAAACAAGTATTGTGAGTGTTTGTTATGAGTTGTTCATTAAAATCAGCCAACAAGAAGGACTACAGCCCCCTCCCCCCAACCCTCCCTCAGAAACTGGGAATTTTCTTCTCTGAAATTCTCTAACAACCCCCCCCCCCATGCTTTAGGTCATTTTCAAAATTTTAGCTCCTTTTTGGCTCTTTTTTGGGTTTCACCTAGCTCTAGTTTAAAATTCGAGTTGGCAACACTGATGGTCAAATGTAATAATAGATAGGTGAAAGCAGGTTTTCTCGCGTTGGTCGTTTCGGTTTTTTGTATTTGTGTGCCTAACTAATAATCTGATAATACTCTAGCGGTTGAAATTTCAGAACCCGACTTCGAGTATATCTCTGACGCCGCACCTAATGCCAAACCATTTTCGTACGTGAAGTTAGTTACAAAGCTACTGTCTTGTATGCTGTCTTGTCACCGGGCCTAGCAGCAGAAACCCGCGGGGCGTGTTTTCAACTACTAGTAATAATTACTAGTAATAACCTCGTCGGCTAAGTTCGATTGGAACAATGTCGGAGTCTTTAGCCCTAGCTCTCGCGTTTCCTCTAGTAGTTGCGTTCGCGGTCATTGTATTAATTTATTTTTTTTGCAAAGGTTTAAATGCGATCTGTTCGCAGATGTTCTACCCAATAAATTATCCAATACGGACATTACCCCTCCACGAGAGCAATGGCAATGACCATGTTGATGAAATTTACCAATCCGAACTCAATTTATTGGGTGGAGAGAGTGACATCAGTCTACATGAAGACAACCTCAACATACGAGTCCTTGAGGACTTGGCATCGTGTAAATCTGCAGTACTCTTACTCAAAATGTAATAAATGTTTTGTTTGTTTCATTTACTGGCAAAGGAAGACTGAACGCTGTAGATCCCTGAGGCATACGTGTGTAGAACGAGGTATGATCATGTGAGAATTGTGGAGATTCACAGAGAATGCAAGGCTGATGTAAGCGTAATGAGTAAGATATGGTCCGTCCTCTCCGCATACCCCTGATGAGAAACGGTGTGATGGTTAGTTAGAAACTAACCTAACCTGCTTTATTTAACCCTTCAACCCTTAAAATATTTTTACCTACAAGTTCAACCGCATTATAGAAAAAAAGATAAAAATACTTTTATAATGTATGTATATTTGAGTTAAGTTAGCCTCTCAGAAACTGAACGTACTGTACAGGGCCTGCAGATACTTTCTGACCCCTAAAGTAAGCCATACACGCTACGGTCTACCGGAGAGGTTACCCGTGCAGGTTTGTTTCGAAAGAATTGATTTTCTATTTTGTGCCGGTCGCCTGTGCAGGTTCAAAAAACTGCACAGGTCTATTCCCACACATGCTCCGGTCTACCTGCCCAGGCATACCCGCACAGGTAGACCGTAGTGTGTATTTGAATCTGTGCAGATATAGGCGGTCCATTTGATTGATTCTCCTATCTTAACTAACAGATTGCAATCCTTCAAACACAGACGTCGAGTGGGAATGCTGTCCTTGTTCTACCGGTATTTCAATGGAAGATGCTCCGAGGAACTAGCGTTATTGATCCCCTCGGCACAGGTGGACAGTCGGCAAACAAGCAAAACACGCCCAACATATGCACACGGTTGACATTTGTCACAAGAGACGTTTCGACGACTAGTTCTTGAGTTGAGGCTGTGAAACGATTTGCTGGCCTCTGTAATTCCTCCCTCCCAAAACAAGGGTCTTTTCAAGAGCAATGTTCACTTCTTCCTCTCCTCTCCACCCAGCTTTAGACCACACGACTGAAGTAAAACTTCAATAACTTATAAAATAATTTCGTACTCAAAATTAAAAAATGGATTAAAGAACAAAAAAGACAATATTACCAAAATTTCATTACAAAATAAAAATAAAACACAACTACACGTAACACTCAAAACCAATATAAGATACACATCACTCACAAACACACAACACATAATATATGTAATATATACCGATTAAAATTTTTTTTTAGTAATAAAATAATTCATTTTATCCTATAATTTAAACTTAATTATAAATTTTAATTTTTAGTTTATTTTGTTTTTGTTTTATAAAATGGAGGTCTCATCACAGGTGAGCTACCCAGTGAGGCCGACATTGTTGATTTTATTTTTGAAATGTAAGCTATTATGTCAAACAAATGAATAAATAAATAAATAAATAAAAGAACATATGACATTGGGGCGATATATGACATTGGGGTGACATATGACAATGGGGTGACCTACGAACTTGGGTGACCCGACCTTGGGTTAACCTACGATCTTGGGGTGACCTACGACCTTGGGTTAGTATGTACGCCTTACCTTAGTTGTGCAGTATGTACGCCTCGCCCGATCACCATTCGCATCGATCACCGTTCGCATCGATTGCTGTTCGCATTACACTTTTTCGTAACGCATTCACCACCTTACCCCCAAGTCGAGCGTGCGTAAAGTAGTTTTACTTAAAAAAAATGGATGCCCCAGTCAGATCTGTCCTTCAGAGGTTCTAATGGAACATGAGGTTTGTGGCTAGTAATGTCTTTCGAGGGATGCGCGATTAAATATATATGTACCTTGGCTAGAGTTCCAGCGAGAGCTTCTTCGGACGTCATTGACCTTCGTCCTCTTCCTTCTCACAAATGAATGAAAAAGACAGAATAATATAATAGAATGATGACATCACATACGGTCTCTTGCTGGGACAAGTATATCTAATTGAGCCCTTACTGGTATTGTCCCAAAATGTAGGCAGCAGTGAGAACACTAAACTTGTTCTACAATATAAAATAATGATTACAAAGCACCTGTTGTACAGTATTATTTGTGATTTTTATAGCCAGAAATATTATAGTAATTTATTTTTGGGGTATTATACACTTCACAACCGTCTTCGATTACACATTGGCCTTGATGATGGAAACTGTAATTTTGTCTGAAACGTTGGCTAAAGAGAGAAGTAGTGCAACACGACGTAATACTCCAAAAATAAATCACTATAAAACCTTTTGTACAATACTTATTCAATTATGTATATATCAAAGTTCAACAATGAATTCTACGAAGGTAATGTTTACTAATGTAATAGACGCTTTTATAATTACCGTGACAATTCACGGCTACGGCACCGCGACGGCAAAAAAATGCAATAAACATTATTTACTTATCGTTATAATGCTGCAGCTCTTACTCATTAAATAATGGTGAGACACACAAAATAAGTGTGACTGTTTCTTCCAAAGTACTTACTACTTTTTGTGACAAGAATTGCGTTTAATTTTCGTTATACGTGTGAAGGAGATGTGCAATACTGATTGTACGTTTTATTTAACAAAAGCAAAACCATCAGCGCATTGACATTCTTGGAATTCACTCTAACTAACTAACCATCACGCCGTTTCTCCGCAGGAATAGGCAGAGAGGACGGACCACCAAACAACTCGATCTTGGCACACACTCTTTGCCTCACTCACATTCATACATTCTCTTCTATTATTCTGACTTTGACATGGCCCGACTCAAGTATCTGATTAACTTGATCGTGTCTTCCTCGGGCTTCCCCGACTTCTACCATTCACATTTGCGTCATAAATTCTTCTGACACTACTTTCTTCGTTCATTCGCTCTACATGCCCAAACCAATTGAAATTCACGCATACTTCAATATTATCCTGTAACTATATTCCATACTTTCAAAATTATCATCACGGCTAGTAGTATTGTAGGGGTCTACGAAGACGTCAAGGTGCCGTAGAAGAGAGAGATGCAAGAAAGTGAAGACTTTTTTCCTTTGGAGAAAACAGACCTACGTACATTGTGTATCGCATCTTTTGAAAGAGCTGTAGTATTATTGTGATAAGGAACATATGTCTATTACCTTTTTATGCCTTCACAATACCGTAACGGTAATTTTAAAAGCGCTCAATGAATCTAAATTCTGCAATCTTTCTATGAGATGGTTATAACTGCTGTTACCGAGTATATATAAATTTTGTTTTTGCAGGGGGATGACTCGTTCGAGATATTTTTTCTTAGGATTTGATTGCGAGTGGAGACCCAATAACAGCCCATATCAAAACCCAGTAGCCCTACTACAGTTAGCCACATTGGACGGAATCGTGTGTCTCTTCAGATTATGCAAGATGGAGTGTATTCCTGAATGCTTAAAGGTTTTTTTAAATTTGATTACGAATCCCAACAGTCCATAGCCAGTGGGACTAAGGCATCCCCAATTTGCGGAGTAGTGCTTTATGTTTCAGGAAGCCCACCAAAGTGATTTTAAAATACTGTTTAATACTTTCATATTATATTCATTACCATAATTCAGGGCGACTTTGATTATGGTGGATATCTGTAATAATTCTCGCTACCACTCGGAAATTGCTCGCTTCTTTATAATGATTTTTTTCGAGCATTGTGGATACTGTGACGCTTCGCTTGTTAGTTTTAAATAGTTAAAATAATTTTTCAAGATCCCCTGAAAACCGCCATATCTATGGTGGGTCATGTGACTTCATCAATCACGTCATCTATGCACAAAACTGTGCAATCAGCTGTTCGACTCACCGCCATTTTGAAATTCGGAGTTCGAAGGAATCTCCCTAGAAAGTACTATTTTTTTTGAGCAGTAGTTTTTCAATATTTTCAATTATAGAGATAAACTAATAAAAGACACCTTTATTTTTTAAACTGAATTATTTAGGCCCAAATAATGTTTCAATAAACACAACAACTAAATCTCTATAAACAGTATGTAAATAAACGAATAAGATGAAATGTTGTTAACATGATGGCTTGTGTCATACTTACATTCCTGTACAATGACTTTACGGTGATCAGTGACGTCACCACCAAACATTTTAGTAATACCAACTTGATGGTGTGTCAACAACCCTATTAAAAATGCATTAAAAAAAAAAAAAAAAAACTGTATTTTTAATATTATTAAATAAAACTTATATATTCAGAATCAGCATTTATAGGAACATATATTTTTAAAACCATAATATTTTTCACTGGAGTTCCTTATTGTATTGAAATATATTATTGGCGCTTGAATTGTAAAGCTGTTTTATACATATTTTCAGACAGAGAAAAATTTACTCCACTCAGGCTATTGGTTTGCTTTTGGGAACAATTCACATATGTCTCATGGTAATCGTTGTATCTCCCTTACTGTCATGTTGAGAAATATGATCTAAACGGTAGGAGAAAGAGAAAATACCACGCTTTATATTTGAATCTAGAAATCAACTACACAGCTATGTTTAGCTGCTCTGGGTGCTCAAGACAGTCCCCCATCCGGTTATCCCGTACTCGATTTGTGATTCGATACAAAGCGTAGGATACTTTTTAACATCGTTTATGTTTAGAAGTATATATACCTGGTGAGTCACCTTTGATCACCATATTTTTTTGGACTCTCCAAATACACACATATATTAACTTCTTTTTTTAAAAATATATTTCGATACATAGCATTTAAACATTTAACAAATCTTCTTTCGTATGAATTTATTTTTTTATTTTTACAGGAAATTCTTGAAGATCCCATTGTTTATAAAGTGGGAGTTGGATCTTGCACAGATGCCAGGCTTTTAACTAGAGACTATGATATCACTATGCGGGGAGTTCTTGACCTGCAACATCTAACCAAGTTACTGGGAGAGAATGCGTGTAGCCTCTCTAAAATGTCGAAAAGATACCTGGGCATCGAACTAAACAAAAGATTGGCATGCAGCAGTTGGGATCGATACACTCTGACAAGGGAAGAAGTCCGTTATGCTGCCTTAGATGCTTATGTTGGGATTCGAATATTCAATTGCTTGACTAAAAAAATGTGGCCTCGCATGGATACTTCCTGTCGAGGAAGCAGAATTTGTGATAATAGACTTCCAACCAAAATGTTGTTAGTTTGTGACGGTTTTTGTCATGTAAGAAAAAGGTGTGACCAAAGAATTGGCAGAGATTTTTGAAGTCTACTCATTGAGCCAACATTTTAGACAGCCTTCCAGATAAGGATACGCATAAGGTTAAAAATTAACATACACCAAAAATGCTTACCTGATGTGCACAGTAACTTTGTGTGTCGAAGAAAATGTTCCAGCCCAAGCTGCGGTCGGACGTGACTACGACCTTCTCATTTAAAATTGTTTAGTTATATATATCAGAGTGGGGTAGGCGAGCGGACAGATAGGGTTTTGAGCGGCGCGGCGGCTTTCGCTCTAATTATGCGCTGGGGTTTTGACGCAGCGTAAGTAGGGCGGAATCAAATCAGTCAACCATCACAAGCCGTCCTGACAACATCTGTCTTCTCGCTCACTGACCTCGCTCCGACCTTCCATCTACTCGCCTCTTTTCTTTACTGACCATCGCCTTACCCTGAACTACGGAATACCTACTACTAATAAAACTGTTCAAATTTCATTTTATATTTTATACAATAATATACAATTTTGTACAATTAAAATTTAAAGTTTTTATTACCTTTCAATATCAATTTTACCTCTTGGTACAGTTAGTATAAAAAATACCTTGCTTAGTGGATTCAAATTTTCAATTCATCGTCATCATTTTCACGGGTGCTACATCCCAGGATGTAATATGGACGTCTCCACTTTCACATACAGTCCTTGATGTTTCGACAATAACTTCGTCAACAAATGAAGGAGAGGAAATTCTGGGAAGGAAAAAGGTATGAGGGTTGGGTAGTAATTTAAAGGTCAGTGTGTTCAGGAATGACGAACGTATGAATCCATCTCTCCTGCTTTGATCCTCTTCCACGCAGTCATCTTCCTCTTCTTCAATCAGCCTCTGAGCCGCTTCCAGTCATAATTTTCAGCTATCATCTGGCATTTTGGCTACACGTACAGCCCTTTGCGGTCTTTAGGATCTACAGAATCTGATTTGGTCTCATACTCTACAAGACAAGTGCAGAGAAAAGTTCCACAATGGATATGCTGCATACCTTACTTTAGTGAACAGTTTTCTGCGCAGGGTCTGGTTATTTCAATGTGCACTCTTCGATTTGACAATGTACGACTGATGTCATAATTTATCCAAGACATTATCGAACTTTCTTGGTGACAAAAAGTCTCCAGCTCGTCCAAATGATGCCCTTTCCGTCAAGGCATGTTTATCTCTTTTGACGACAGTGACTCGCAATATATTCTGCTTGCATGCCAAGCTTTATTATTATTCTAATTTAAATTGTGGCCTATCTTTTGACTTGGCCTCTAGGGCTTCGACTTGCCTTGTCAAAAGGGCAAGTTTTTTAATTTGATAATTTTTGGTGCTCTCAACTTGCCTGGTCAATAAGGCAAGTTTTTGGGCCTGATAATTTTTGGTGCATTCAAATTGCCTGACCAGCAATGCTAGTACCCGATTATGGAAGTGCGTATCGTCGGGACTGAGGAGATTGAGAATCTGCTCATCAGCAATGGAGAGGCGGGGGGCTTTCGGGGTCGGGGGCTTCCTTATCGTCTCGCCAAAGCGCCTTTTCAAGTTGTTCTTAGAATGTAAATCTTGCCATGTCTGAAAAGAAATACAATTCAATTCCTAAAACTTATTGTACCCACGTAATACCTTATACCTACTCATTGAACCACAAAAAAATTATATCTTTCGGATAATAACAAAAACAATATTCGTATTGGTATATTAGAGTTCATGTGCTGGACAAGAGTAACAGTAAACTTACACGGCAATAGAAAAATCTGAATAAAAACGTATGGCCGCACATACGCAGCGATACTGTAAATGGATCTTTCCAGTGCCGCCGCATACATGCGGGTCATACTGCTCAAAGGGTTAATAATGTCATTATTAAGTTCTGCAAGTATTTTAGTTTTTATTATTGTGACAGTTATTTCGGCTTACAAGGCCATTTTCAAACGAGTTGCATGAGTTAAAAACAAAACAATTAACCGACATTGTTCTTCGGGACCATTAATAATTAGTTTGAAATAACCAAATGTTTTTTTCTTTTATGAAATTAAACTCTTGAAATTTTGCTGGTACTTTCTGTGATGAAGTCGAAAAACTGCATAAGTGTGAGTAGTGTTTGACTCAACATTAGTATGTGGATGAAATAGCTAACTATATTTATTATTATAAGTATGTAAATTTTAAGATTTGCTGTCAAGTTTCCCAAAAATATGTAAATAAAATAATAAATGTAATGTTGAGTCGAGCCTCCAATCCAGCGGTCGGGGAACTTTTTTAACCATTACCGCAAAATATTTTTGCGTAAGTCGATATTACCCCTTCCCTCCATTTTGAAAAGTAGACAATCAATGTATAAAATTAAATCACATATTAATCAAATCACTTCTAAATTAAGATATCTGACCTACATATTTTATAGACTTAAGGAAGTTCTAAACATTGAGAAATTGAAAATGATCTACTTTTCCCTGGTGCAATCTTCAATCACTTATGGCATTATAGGATGGGGTGGTGCACTTGATACATTTATTAAGGCTCTACAAATAATTCAAAAACACATAATTAAAGTCATATATAACAAAAATAAAACATTCTCGACCAACTTATTATACAAAGAAACTAAAATATTTAATATACGCAAATTATTTATATTACAATCTTTGAAATATGTATTTAAAAACAAAAATAATTTCGAAATAAATGAAAACAGAATGAGCAAAAGAATAAATAATATATTTTACACCCCACAAACCAATACTAAATTATTGCAGACACATAGCAGTTTCATTGGTCCTCGTACATTTAACCTTCTACCACTACAAACTCAAATGATAAATAAAATGATAAAATATGTAAAAGAGGTAAAATTATGGTTGAATAATGTAGATATTGAAACGCTTTTTCTATAAATTTATCCATCCTTCTACAACTCACTTTCTGTAACTTTCTAAACTGTAGTAAAATATGTTTTCTGTTTATTTATTTTTTTATAATAACAAAAAAAAAATTAAAAATCAGTATGTTTTTCTCCATATTTTTAATTTTATTTTTATAATAGCTGTAAAAAACCTTTTTCACTTATTCTACCTATGTAATACTAACTTTATATTTTATATGTTTTTTTTTAAAGTCTATTTTATACTTTGGGTACTTGGAAATATAGTATTTTGTTTTAATATTACCCACACTCAGGCAGTGCCTTAGTGGGTTTTCATTTCTTGTTAAGGCGATCCACTAGTACAGGAAAAAATCGAAATCGGAATTCACGCCCTTTTATGGGAGGAGTTTAAAAATACTTGAGAAAAAGCTTTTGGAAAGGTTGGAAGAGATATTTGAGAATTTTTTTTACATGTTTATTTCGTAAAGGCCTGTAAAAAACATTAATCCATTTTTTATGCATTGTTTATTGTAATAAAACGGAATTTTTAAATTGATTTCACGAAAACAAGCAGCGCGGACGCTAACACGTTGTTTCTCCGCTCCGGCCGGAGGAGTAATGACAGAAGAATGGGGCGGCTGCCAGTCGTTCTTCGGTGGACGGTATAAGGTTCACTTTGATATAACAAATTCGTCGACTGCCGTATTGTCGCCGTGATGTCAAAAATACCAACGCGAAAATGCATATTATATTTTATTTTGTGAGGTTCGGGCGTAAATATCATTTTTTTCGCGATAATTATATAAGAAACTGAATTTGCCACATTATGCAATAAAATCATATCCGAAAAAGTGTTTATAAGTAGGAGAGTTTTCAGTTGAAAATATTTTTTATAGACCTAATACTTTATTTTTTTCTAAGCTTATTTAAAGACTTATTAAAAAAAATGACCGATATTTTTAAGGGCCAAGGTATGTTGTATACGCAGTATTTAATTGAAGCATCTATAATACTTCTAAGCGGTCAAATTTTCAAAACAAAAACATACGATTTTGTATGATTTTGCATTATTTAGTATGGCTTCATCTTAATACTATTTGTTATTATACGTATCATATGTATATTATATACTATTTTTTATTATACATTTTATTTATTAAATTAATTTCCCAGGAAAATAAAAAAAAGTTACATGAAAATAGTAATTATGTAATAGACAAACAAAATAAAATTCTCAAATTGGATCAAACAAAAATTCAGATTTTCAGGTTTCCCTTTCAGTTTTTTGGAGAAATGATGTTGCTTCATGTTTGATACAATTACTTGAAAATTGGGACTTTTTAATGCAAGAGCAAATTTGAATACAGTCTTTGGCGTCAATTTATGTTCTTCGTTTTTATGTTCATTATAGTGGAAAAGCCTTGTTCACAAAGATAGGTTGTTTCAAATGGCAGCAACTTTTTTACTGCCTCATGTGCAATTTTGAAAGCCTTTGCAGCTTTTCACATCCAAAAAGACGACAGATTGGCTTTGCTCTTAAATTGAATACTTGCTTCAGTATTAGATTGAAGTTCAAGTATTGTTTCTGCCAAACCCGGAGGTTCTTCTGGTATGTTAGCAATTCCACATTTAAAAGGATCTACAACCCAATTGAAAGTATGTGTATCAAGATCTGGAAAGTAGTCAGAGAACCGCTCTCGTTTGGTAAGACGTTTTATAACTGTATCCTTGATGTCATCAAAAGTATTACCAAAAAAAAAACTTTTTTACCCCATTTGGGGTAATTTACCCCGGTTCCCCGATTAGATTCTAATCTTATCTGAAGTACTACACAACACTTTATAATAAAGGATTGAAATTTTACAAAACTTCCAAACATGTCCAATACACTTATTAGGATGTTTCTAGTATTTAAATTTGAAAAAAAATAATGAAGTGGTGTATCAAATGTCCAAATAAAACACACTATCCGGTAAGAACCAAAAGGATAATAATTGTGTAAAGATTTGTTAATAAAGAAATACCAGTTAGGTTAAAAACCTGTGTTGATATTTTGAAATACTAACCTTTCTCCAGCGTTTAAAAGTCTTATTCGCACCACCGAGGGCATTTAATTGTTCGGCAATTAATTTCCATCTTCGTTGCGACTCTTTGAAAGTGAACTCGGGTGAGAATTTCCCGCGAACAAGTTCGGGGTCTTCGGTGACTAGTTCTATCAGTCGCCTTTTTTGAGTTTTAGTCAAATATCCACAGGACATCGCGTTATCAAGTTGTTGGTTTGTTGTTTGTTCCATAACGTTTTAGTTTGATATATAAATAAACTAATCCCGGTTGAAAGATGACAGATGTCAGTTGGTTTGTTATTGTTGAATGTTGTTGTCATAAAATTACCATAGACTTTTAAAGACATCAAATCCATGGACAACTGTTTCAGTGCTGCCATCATTAGCCGAATCTCGTGGACAAAAATAATATTTAAAGAGATTCCGACCAGTGGCGGCTGGTGTTCATAAAAATAGGTGGTGCGCTAAAATAATAATAATAATGGTCTTTTTTTCAAGATGTGGGAAGGTGAGTGCAATCCCACACATCCCATAGAGATATCCCATAAATCTGATATGTAGATACTTATTGGCACGAAAATCGAGTTAAAAAAACGTTCAGTTTATCACACATCCGAAAATCTTCCTTACGCTCCGTAACTCCAATGAAATATATACTGTCATAACTCATAACAAATAATGTCCGCAATATTTATGTTGTTATGCTGTCGTTGGTCGATGCTGAGTGAAACATAGCATGAAAAAGAGTAGATATTAAAATAAAGACACGATATGGATAATAATATGACACAAACGTGTCCCCGTTTAACATGCTACAGAACGAACCATTCCTTTTGATGTGGTGGAAATTTTTGGATCGTCACCCGCGATTTCGTAAAATTCGCAAAGCATTCAACCTACCTACGATTTTGGCTCATTATAGAATTATAGAAGAACTCCTGTGATCGCTTTGCAAAATGAACCACCACTCTGAATATAGGCACACAACGATCTGCTTTGTTACGCGCGCAGTCCAGTAGGCACCTATATTACGCATGCATTATAACCGAGTGAATATTGTGAACTGTGATGAGGCGTGTCGGAAATAAGTATGTTTTTTGGCGCTCGGGAATTTTTAGATTTAAATTAATTAATTAGATTAGATTTAAATTAATAGATATATTTTGGGAGTGCGGCGCTCCTCCGCACCTTAGAGCTGGCCGCCACTGATTCCGACACCTATCAATATATAGTTTCTTTCAAGCACGTAGTTTTTCGTTAAGTTGGCAACACTGCGTGTAGTTTTTGTTAGAGATGGGTGGTTTGGTATATTTATATGTTTGAGCCATATATATATATATATATATATATATATATAACTGGATGGATGACTCTCTTTGCCGTAGCGAATTTTGAGCGGTCCACCGGAAATCGACGTCCGCCATCTTGCAAGTTTCCAGTAGGCCATTTGTATACCAATATTAGTTCATTTATGCCAGCAGCCAAGCGAGCCAAGCCGTCTAGTTTGAAGTATAGTTTGAAGTACTCTGTTCGGCGTTATATTAATATTGACAACATTATTTTATCGTGCTCGTCCTATAATAGAGAAGTCCAGTCCAATTTTTTTTTATTTTTTTTAGGAATAATGACCTTTTAACTTAAATAACTGCATTTATTTTATTTTTTTTTAGAGTTAGTTTTAATAGTTAAAATAATTGTCCAATAGTTAAAATAATTACCTTCTAACTTAAATAACTGCATTTTTTTTTTTTAGAGTTGGTTTTGAGGGCTTGTTGCCCGTTGCAGAAGGTTGCGTGTTGCAAATCACGTCGGGGTCACCAATGAGGGCTTGTTGCGCTCGTTGCGGTGCTCATTGCTTGTTGTTCGTTGCTCGTTGCAGAAGGTTGCGTGTTGCAAATCACGTCGGGGTCACCAGTCACCAGTGAGCGTGTTGCATGTAGCTTGTTGCTCGCGTGTTGCGTGTTGCATGTTGCATGATGCATGTTGCATGTTGCTTGTTGCATATGGCGTGTTGCCTGTAGCTTGTTGCTCGCGTGTTGCGTGTTGCAGCTTGTTGCTTGTAGCTTGTTGCTCGCGTGTTGCGTGTTGCGTGTTGCAGCTTGTTGCTTGTCGCTCGTTGCAGGAGGTTGCGTGTTGCCAATCACGTCGGGGTCACCAGTTGAGGGAGCGGGCAGCGATCGGCAGAGACGGGGGACGATTGTAATGAAAAGGCGTCAGTCGATGTGATGAGTCAGTCTTTATTGCTGCTACGTAGCGATGGTAAGTTTGGTGTAAAGTAACAGTGTAGACAGGAGCGATGATGATGTGGCTCTATGGTGTTGCATGTGATGAAAGGTCGGTGATGCGGTGGTGTAGCAGAACTCGTGTCTGCATGTCGCCAGCATGTTGTTCTGCACCGTGGTGGTGGAGAAGACCTTGACGTCCAGGATGGATGCTCGACGCGGTGTCGCGGAGATGGCTGCGGTGAACCTGAGGAGTTGCCGCTCACGTGACAAGAAGGCCCGCCGTGGGACTTGTCGTGGGCAATTGTGTCGCTTGTTGTGTTCTCGAAGGTTGATGATATGATGATGCACCGCCACAGGTCCGGCACGTCGCCGTGGACCTGGCGGTTACCGCACTGGATGTTATCACTCGATGCACTGTCTATGTGTGTTAGTGATGTTACTTGCACTAATGACTGGAACTGACTGACTGACTAGCGCGATGTCGCTGCGCTTTATATAGCCGACCGTGTGAGTACCCGGAACGCCAAGTAATGTTGAGCCACCGCGCAAAGCGGAGAAGCCTCTGGAACATTCCGCGGCCGTAAGAATGTGACGGCTGTTAGTCGAGGCCTTTCGCTGCGCTTCCCGAAATGTTTAGCCGTGCGCGGCGTGAAACACTACAATGTAGGTAGAATGTACATTTCGAGAATACGCTGGCTGTATCAGTGGCGGCGCAAGGATTGTGGCAAAAGGGGGCGACCGTTCTGGTCGCCACAGTTTTAATAGTTAAAATAATTGTCAAAGTTTCAATTTTTCAAGGTCCCTCAAAAACCCGCCAAATTTAAGATGTATTTTGTGACGTCATCAACAGTTCCATTTCATGTTTTTTATGTTGGTCTCCTTGAATCTCACATAGATTTGCGCAGGCGCCGCCGGCCATCTTAACGCGTTGATTGGTCTATTTATGGTGTAGGGGCAATGGCAATATGGCGACGACGAGATCAGAAGCTTCGCAAAAATGACATGATGAATTTTAATTGCAGTTTTATGTTTTTGAAGTTAATTTACGTTTAAATGATCAATTCACTGTGATATTAGTGTAATTCATCATAAGTACCATTGCTGCGTTACTTTTTTTTTTCAGTTTTAGTCCTTTAAATAGTGTTTTGTTGGTGTATTTCCGTTGTACGATAGGTTTAAGGTTACGTCTGAAATTTTTTTAATGACTTTTCCGCGTGAATTTAATAAAACTTCCATAAAAGCATGTGTAAATAAATACAAAATACAGAAATCAACACATTAAATTGCGTAACACCGAATCCAAGATGTCATATTTTTAAAGTTATTTTTTCGGAATCATTAAAATATTTTGTTTATCATTTTTATTTGTATGAACGAGATAAAAAGTGAAGTGACAGTTTTATTCCAAATTCATAAAGTAAGAGGACTGTATCTTTAAAAATTTTAATTTTCCTAATTTTTTCGACCATTTAATAGATTATGTTTACAGTCAGCTGTTTTTTTTAATTTTTTCATTTTGAAACTTAAAATACTGCAATTTTCAAACGCGATCGTATGTGTCAGATACAAAAATCTAAAAGGCAATTCTATTTAGTTTCTATAAAGGTATATGCTTTTACGACATCTTCAAAAATAAGAAATATATAGAACATTCGTTTGTGTCATACCTAAATTCTTATACAAATGACGTACAGCATAAATAAACCTGTCAAAACAGTGATTACCCTCGGGACGTCACCACACAGCATACCAACCTGACGATGTGTTTTAACGAGAATATTAAAAATGCACTTTTTAATATTTTTTTAAAATCTTTAAAAACGTTTAATAGTATTAAATAAAAGTTATATATTCAGAATCTGCGTTTATTGGTCTATATGAGCATATTTTTTTAAAGCCATAATATTTTTCACTGGAGTTCCTTATTGTACGAATCGGTTCAGCAAAGGATGTGGGATATCTTTTCACAGTTGAGTAAATAACTTCATATAACAACATACATAATATTCAAAATTATCATCTGTATTACTGACACACCTGCTTTGTTACAACTCACCCAGTTCAACATCCCTTCCTGTAGACTCCGAAATAATGAATTGCAATTTCTCAATCAACATTCTACTAATTATGTATACCATTCGCAAGAAGATTTTCTCTAGAAAATGTAAATAATAATACAGCAAGCGTTAGGCAGAAATTACATAAACGTATTTTATTTAATAGTGTATAAAAAAATTGTCTGTATACATATAAGTTGTATAAATTTTTTGTCTGTAAATTTTTGCTGTATAAATGTTTGTTGTATTATTGTATTTGTTGTTGTATAAGTTAAGTTGTGCAAATTTTGTTGTATAAATGTTAATTTTTAATTTTTTATTATTATTTCTACCCTATATTATGTACGAATGTTATTTTTTCCTTTTGTTTATCGATACATTTACTGCTTACAAGTTAATGGCACATGATGTTCCCATACTAAATATTGTAATTTTTTAAGAAATAAAAATGATACACCTATTAAATCTTGTAGTTTTGTTTCTGTTTCTCAACATATTGTGTTACCTACCCTACCTACACCAGTGTTACTGATCTAAGACAATGGTAAGATTATCACAACAGTTTAAAACAAAGTACAACTGTAGCCCTGAATGAAGTTTCATTATTGAAGTTTACCATGGTTTTTAAAGTCTACAGAGGAGATGGGTGGTTTGGTATATTTATGCAGAGGAGGCTTTTGGCTTGCTTCAAGCATTACGCAATAATCTACGTGCTGACGGCGAGCTTGATGCGAATTGATGTTTTTTGGGCGTAGACAACTCATAACTAATATATTTTTTAAATTATTTATTTGGCTTTCACTCATAAAGGGTGATCTTGGCCATTTCTTGAAATAAATTACATTTTCGAAACAATCGCAGAATCATAAAATAAGAACCCATGTACATTAATAGTCAGCGTTCTTCGACACAAAAGAAAAGATCCTTTTAAAAATTAGTTAAATTTTTTACGCATCATGAAACAATTCTATAAATCAGATAAAATTAATATAAAACCAGTATTAAATTTTTTGTGTTTAATTTGTATACGTGCATCTGATTTTTCTTTTAAATTAATGTAAATATTAAGTTATTTATAAATATGTATAAATGAATCCCTGTTTCCCTTGGTCACGCCATAACATCAGAACCACTTTACCTATTTCATTCATTTTTTATTTTTAAGTTTTACAATTTCTTGTAGAAGGTTCTTCCGGAAAGAAAAATAAA
Source organism: Limnephilus lunatus (assembly GCA_917563855.2). Taxonomy (NCBI): domain Eukaryota; kingdom Metazoa; phylum Arthropoda; class Insecta; order Trichoptera; family Limnephilidae; genus Limnephilus; species Limnephilus lunatus. The sequence goes on from CAKJTF020000003.1 coordinate 17,419, forward strand.
TAAAATTGGATGGAGGGGAAGGAATTGAAAGTCTTCCAATACTTTGTAGAAAGATCTTACGGAAAGAAAAATTGACGGCCGGCGTAGTCCAGCGGTAAGGCTCTTAACTCGCAAACCGGAGGTCGCGGGATCGAATCCCGGCGTGGCAAATAAATTTGATTTGATTAATTGGTGTTATTTTACAATTTTTTCTTTTAAAATAATATAAAGTATATTTGCGTCACGTTCCAGATTGGAAGATACTCTAAGTATCGCCCTGGTAGACCAACATTCAGAACTGAATCGTTGCTTGAAATGGCATAAGCCGTGTTTGGTGACCAGATCTGAATTTTTTTTTATAATTTCTAAAAAATATTCATATTATTAAAAACATCGTAAATATTCATATATGCAGTGGCGTACCGTGGGTATCAGCCGCCCGGGGCGGAGGAAAATTTTGCCGCCCCCCCTCTATATAGGTACTTCTTCAGGGAGGGGGGGGGGGGGGTAATGATCCTTTTTTAAAATTTTTTTTTTTAAATATTTATTAATTAAATCTGTATGCGGTGAATTAAAACTACACTCAGAACGTGAAAACGGTTTTTCTTTGGTTCTGGCAGCACATAAATTGTCTGCAACTAGAATTTTATATTTGCACTTCGAAAAAAGTTATGTTTTCCTTCGAAATATGTCAGCGGATGAATACACAATTGGAATTTTACATTCTGAACAATAAAACTGGCTTCAATTTTATCTGTATGCGGTGAATTAAAACTACACTCAGAACATGAAAAAGGTTTTTATTTGACTCTGGCGGCACATAACTTGTCTGGAAAAAATTTATTAAGCACTTCAAATAAGTTTTTTCTTCGAAATGTGTCGTCGGATGAATTCACAACTGGAATTTTACATTCTGAACACAAAAGGGGTTTTAATTAAATCTCTAAGCGGTGAATTAAGACTACACTCGGAACATGAAAATGTTTTTTCTTTGATTCTGGCGGCACATAAATTGTCTGCAAGAATTTTATAAAGCACTTTAAATAATATAATGTTTTCCTTCGAAATGTGTCGTCAGATGAATCCACAACTGGAATTATACATTTTGAACACAAAACTGCTTTTAATTAAATATGTATGCGGTGAATTAAAACTTCACTCAGAACATAAAAATGGGTTTTCTTTGATTATGGCAGCACATAGATAGTGTGCATCTAGAATTTTATAACTGCAATTCGAATAAGTATGCACACACCTGTCAGCTATTTAACTTTTCTGTGATAATAAATTTAGAATATATCTCCGTGATATATACGTGGAAGAAAACCGTATAAGTGTAATTTTTTGTGCGCTTTCAGCAGGGCGCACAAAGCTTCACGAATATAAAACACAAATCGACTATCAATTAGAGCTAAAATGATACTGTTGCCATTTACATTTTTATTTAAAAATAATGTATGTGTTAGAAATAAAAACAAAACGTCTGTCATTAATATTTTGATTTTAACAGTATATAAAACTTAAGAAAGATGTTAAGAAACTATAAACTAGAAAAAACTTTTAAGTCCTGACGCGAGAATAGAACCCGCGACTTCCCCAATCCAAATTTTTACAAGATGATTATTGATTGTGAAATTTTGCCGCCCCCCCAAAAGTGCCGCCCGGGGCGGGCCGCCCCCCCCCGCCCCCCCCACGGTACGCCACTGCATATATGGCCAGTTTGATCGAAAATTTACCATAATTCAAAAGTATGTAGGTACTTCACCACTGAATTAGAAACGGAATTTCTAATAAAAATCACTTTGCAAAATAAAAATCAAACGCAAATAGATAAAAACATAACTTGAAACCTAAATTATTATTTTTTTTTTTGAAGTCGTCATTTATCTTTTTAGGTATTGTTAGCTAAAAAAGGATAGGATGGAGAGGCCAATCCTGCAGGCGTGCCAGGCTATGGCAAACCTGCCTCCGACAACTAGCTCAGTCGTTTCGGCTCTGCAGGCTCTCTTTCAATCAGGGCGTGGGTTGGCAGCTAAAAGGGTTAATTGGGGGGAAACTTCACACATGATCTGTCTCAAATTGAAGAATGCTTCAAGGTAACAAAAGCAATGTATTGTATCCTGTAGTTGGTTACATCGTACATGGATTATAAGACAGGGTAAATTTGCCTAACCTGAATCTACCTATCTCTCTCCAAGTCTGGGTTTATCGCGCAGGCGAAAGGTAATTAAGATGGACACAATTAAGAGGGATATGGTGGTAACTCACTGCGTATAGTCGAGCGAGCAGCGTTTCCCTTTCAGCGTCCCTTGGTACATAGGCGAGGAAGAGCATAGCGAGCTCCAAAGGAATGCCCGAGAACACAGCGTACGTTAATTGAACTCGACTGTAGTATAGAAAAACATTGCCGGTACGGGGGACCATCACAAATCCCTCCCCGTCCATAGATTAGGTACGCGTAAATCTACATTTTCGTTAAATGGAGCCGGGCCGGGCACGGGGAACGTGTCTGTTGTGTTCAGCGGGCGGTCGCTTTCTGGCCGCGGGTGCCCTCCGGACCGCGGGCGGAAAGGGGGTGGGAGCGGGGGAAGGGCGAGGGGTGCCCGCGGCGATCGGCGGATCGCTAAGGACACACCTCTCAGTGCAAGCTATCAGTGTGGTTATTGCAAAAACAATTCCTTCCTACAACTACTATGCACCTAACTGTGTTACATAACACTTCCCTCCGCGCTCGGAAAAAAAGCGACGTGGCAATGGAGCAATAGGGCAACAATCCTCTATGCCTCCACCGGGGATTTGACAGAATGACAAAAGAGACCCCAGGACTTGAGAGACTTTGGTTTTTTTTTTACCAGAGAGAGTGCCTAGCTAAAACATAAAAAAACTAGCTTATGCCATAGGCTAGGTACAATGTTTGCAAGGGTAGGGAGTCTAGGGAGGAAAGGTACATGAAACATAAGGACCGAACAGTTTGAAAACAAAATGGTGTGAAACAACATACAAAGTTATGCAATTGGGAATAGTACAATCAACAAGGTTATGCAATTGGAGAAAAAACAATCAACAAGGTTATGCAATTGGAGAAAAAACAATCAACAAGGTTATGCAATTGGAGAAAAACAATCAACAAGGTTATGCAATTGGAGGAAAACAATCAATAAGGTTATGCAATTGGAGAAAAACAATCAATAAGGTTATGCAATTGAAAATGTGAATTCAAATTTATGCAAGGAACAAAAATGCTGATAAATATGACTCTAAGGGTTTCATTGGTCTGGGTGCTAAGTTTGCGAAGCGTAGATTTGTTTTGAATTTCGAAGAGTTTCGAAGAATTGCGAAGAAGACGTGGTTTCACAGACTCTAAAAGGATTACAATATCACTGTAATCTGATCCATTTGAGACAACACTCAGGAGTACACTAGGTCTTAGAAAAAAAACACTTCGTTTCATCGTAGACGTCGAAGGTTGCGGAGTGGAGACTGTGGTTGCAGTGCCGTGGCTATGGTTACAGAGGTCGTTGAAGAGAAGAATCCAGGATCTGCAGACATGCCAGTACGAATCCTAATATGCTATTATGGTAAGCACGGATAGTATATAATGGTTATCGAAGCATAGTGTAGCTCAGAACAACTTGTAGAGATACGCATTCAGCGGATACTGGGGAGTCAAGGTAATAATGGTTTACACGAGACATGGTATACGTCACTGCATGACAGAGCAAGAGACGGTATAACTGGCTTTGGCAGCAAGAGCAAGAACAAACCTAGGGGCTAGCGTGCCCAAAAGGTAGTTCAGAGTGTCATTATGTATAGTGGGACAACTCGGCTTGCAGCGGCACAACAAGACAACATACATATGTGCGGTATGGTTTGTGCTTTCAGGAATAAATGTGTAGAACATCACAGCGAAGGGACCTTGTTACCACAGCGAGGACTGCCAGGAAGTGAAGCTCAGCTTGACTGCCGGGGGCTTCTTTTTTTTAAATCCGGGAGAAATTATTATTAAAAGCCAAAATTCTTGAGATTTACCTGCCTAGAGACCAATGAAGACAAATGTTTGGAGAGAAACAAAATGTGTCCAGAGAATGAAACAAACGAAGTTTAACAACCACAGACCCAGAGAGAGAACGAGAGATTCCTAACTAAAAGTTTTTTTTTTCAAACATAAACATTTTCCTCTATTAGGATAACCTGGCGTTTGCCGAGTGACAAAATGCCTTGGTTGAAAAAACAACCGGCCTTCCATGGCCTATGTTAACATAAAGGTGGTAAAATTTTCGTAGAATTTCAAAGAACAAGACAAAGAAGTCGTGAACGAGTCACGGCAAAAGCAGAGAAACCAATTCATGAATAAAGGTTGTCCGAGAGACAGACGATACGGCAAGTGCATACCATACATATCCAACATTCATGAATGTGTTTCATTAAAACTAAAATAAAAATGGTGAGACATACGTAGAGAGTGAGGGAGAAAGCTTGCTGATAACCGGTCAATTTACCGATTCGCACTCCAAGTGAGGGCGAATTATGGTCAACAACAGATTTTCCACTTCATAACATGATGGTGAGGAGAAAGGAAAGGAAAAGGAAAGGAGTTGAGTGATGAAACTTGCTAGAGACTGGACTAATTTCCAATTCAAACTCCATGTGAGAATGAAACATAATCAACCAGCAGATTTCCTGACTCTTTACATTTACCAAAGTGGTTTTTTTTTTTTTAAAAAGCAATGAGATGAGAATTTGAATACACATTATACCAAAAGGCTAATCTGTCGCGTGTATTTGACAAAAGATTAGGGGTCATTTTAAAACTTCTACATGATTGTGAGAAAAGACAGACCCTTGCTCCAATTTCACAAACCTGGGGGTTTTCTTATTCGTTCCCCAGACAAAGAGTTATGTGTTTTTGTGTCATTTGTCCCGACTGACCTCCTACCGACACGTTGTCCCTTAAACAGAAGTGAAGCTTCCGATTAGTCCTTGGCCAAAAGGATAATGGATTGGTTCTTGGGTTTAATTACAAGAAGTCCATGGACAACAACTAGACCGAGCATTGCTGAATACACAGCTTCAAAACAGATTGAGTTTTTGAAAAAACTACGTGATTTCGACTCCGAGGAGAAGAAGGACTTGTTAAACAAGTATAAAGGAGGCGAAGCTTGAAAGCATATCAAGGGTCACAATTGGGTAAAAATGAGCTACGTCTGGTAGTTCATATAAGGGCTACATCTTATAAATAAGACATACCTAGCATTTAAAAAAAAAAGCCAAAATTGCATCTTAAAAGATGACATACGATATTGTATCGTTCGCACGAATCACGGTGAGTATTATTGTTACATCTTCACGTCTCGTGTACAAGGTTGTACACAATTATACATAAAAGCGGTACTCATGACAAATTAATGACACACGACCAAAACTATAACATTTAGTTATAAGCAAAAGTAATTATAACGAACTTCTCGTATCATGGCGGGTATTCTGAGGATCCCTCCTATAATGGTAGATGTTTTAAGGATCTCTCCTATTGCGTAACAAGATTACGATTAAATGCAACACGATATTATTTACACAATGTTATTTTTTTATTTATTTTTTTTTTTTCATAGGAAGCAATTACTTTGTGGTTAGACATTATATTATAAAAATAAAACACAAACACTTTGTATTTAACCACGAATTTATTATTGCATATATCGACCGGTTTCACTTCGACCAAGCTTCTTCAGGATATAATAACAACTAAATGCTAAGACAGAGTTATGGCTAATATATAAGAGTGACAGAGGGAGAAAGAACAAAATTAGAGGGAGACAAAGTATTTGACATAGGTAAAGTGGATAATCAAGCAGTGGGAGGGAGACAACAATACAATAATCAATTACTGGGAGGGAAACATCAATACACATCATAATCACAAGTAAATGAACAAACAACAGTTAACTGTAATCTATGAGATATTAAAAAGTTTGTTGTATTTTAAATTAACTAAAGGACAATATTTCGATATATGATAATATTAATAATGAATCACGCTACAACACATAAATAATATCATGGGTTAGGATGGATTGCGGGAAATAAGTTAAAAATAGGACTATAGGGTGTATTTTTTTGATTTGATAAGTTAATTTGATTATTAAGTAAGTATTCTGACATATTTGTATTTAAAGATTTCCTAATTTCTAAAGCTTCTAAGTTATCTAGTTTTATACCTATACTATTTTTATGTAAGATGCGAGTTCCTGAAATTTTATTAAATGTGTGATCTGTTGAGATCAAGTGGTTTGCGAGCTCAGAGAAACCTTTTCCATTTAAGCAGCGTAAATGTTCTTTTACTCTAATGTTGACATTACGTGCTGTTTTGCCAATATAGAACGCAGGACAATCACTGCAGCTAAGTTTATAAATACCGGAGAAGCTTAACTTATCTTCTTTGTCCTTAGTATTAATTAACAATTTGGCGAGGTTATTATTTGTGTAGAAAGCCGGTTTTATATCAAAAGGAAGGTTCTTAACACTTAGGTTAGAAAAGTTATTTATAAATAAAATCCTACGCCAATGGTAATTTAGTGTATCTTTATTGTTATCCGGGGTGCTTTTATACAGGAATTTATTTGTAGCTATTTGTTTTAGTTTCTTATTAAGTATTTTATTAACTAAATCCGGATCATAGCCATTGTTTATCGCTATTTGCTGAATAAGAGATAATTTTTTTGAAAAATTACTGTCAGTCAATGGCACAGAAACTAATCTGTGAACCATTGAATGAAAAGCCGAGTGTTTGTGGGAGATTGGATGATTGGATGTGTTGTGGATGGTTATGTCTGTGTATGTTGGTTTGCGGTATATGTTGAAATCAAGTCTATTATTTAACAAAGTGATTGTAAGGTCCAGAAAATTTAAAGAAGCATTAATACCTATTTCTAAGGTGAATTGTATTTGAGTGTGAAATGAATTTAAAAGCTGGAGGAAGGAATTTAATTGTCGATCCGTACCTGACCAAATGCAAAGCACATCGTCTACGTATCTTTTCCATACAAGCACGTTTTTGAGGAGAGGGGATTTGCAAGAAAAAATGTTATTTTCTAGGTTATCCATAAATATATCAGCTACCAACGGTGACGTTGGAGACCCCATCGGCAATCCCATAGTTTGTTCATAGATGATGTTGTTGAATTTAAAATAATTTTGGTTTAAGCAGACATTAAACAGACGAGAGAGTTCATTAGAAAAATCGCTTGGCAATTTAGAATTATTTAGTAAATTACTAATAAGAGATTTGCTTTCATTTACTGGGATGTTCGGGAACAAGTTGATAACATCAAACGATATTAGTTTACTGTTAGTAGGAATAACCAGGTCTTTCAACTCATTGATTAGGTCTAATGAGTTTCTAATAGTGTGTTTGGGGGAAAACACTTTGGAATTATTAAAGACATTAGTGACAAAGGAGCTAATTTAAAATTTGGTGACTCACAACATGCAACAACGGGTCTAATGGGGGAACTAGGTTTATGGATTTTTAGAACTCCATATAGCTTGGGGATTTTTGGGTTTTTTGTCAAAAATTTTACTTTATTATATGAGTCATCTATAAAAATTGGAGTTTTACATGAATTTAAGGCATTTTTTACATTATTTAGATATTTATTTGTTGGGTCTTGTGATAAGATCTTAAAATTATCATTATTAAGGAAATCATCCATTTTTGAATGATACTCAGATTTATGCATTTTTTTTATTTTTTATTAGTGACTATTTATTTACAGGTTTGATGACAATTACAAGATATGATGATATATATAAATATTTAATCCGTTTGTTCTTAGTACTCCTCACTAGGTGGTCCTGTGCTGAGGCGGACTGGTAGATTTCTTTGATTTTCCGTTATTTAGTTTCTATGATGTTTTTAATACATTCTCTAGTATGTCTGCATTAATTTCTTTCACCCATGTTTTGATTTTTTCCTTAAACTTATTTATCTTTTCTATCTTTTTCAGACTTGGAGGAAGGATGTTGTATAGTTTAGTTGCAAGATATATGTGGTTTCTTTGGCCAAAACTTGTCTTGAATTTTGGAACATCTCGTATATCCTTTTTTGAGGCTCTTGTGTCATGTATCCGAGTTTCATTAGGAGATTTTCTGTTTTTAAAATGATGTATAAGAATATTCTTGGCATATGTTTGTTTTAAATTAAGAACGTCAAAACACTTAAAAATATCTTTTGAGGGGGTTCTGATGGGTAATTTTAGTATGGTTTTTATAATGCTCTTCTGAGCAATATCTAAGTGGTTAATATGATTGGCTGTAGCAGATCCCCATACTAGAATTCCGTACTCAAGACGGGAATGACATAAGGCATAAAAAACTTTTTTTATGTCTTTCCTAGGTAGTATGTTTCTTAGGTTTTTGAAGAAATACACAAGTCTCGTGAGCTTTTTAGTGATTCCATTTATGTGTATGTCCCATCTAAGGTTTTCGTCTATTTCCACTCCTAGATATTTAATACTTTTTGCCTTTGTTATAATAGGGCAAGAGCAATGTGACTTATTGTTTTGACACTCGTGCAATTTGAGAGTGTATTCTTTACCCGGTTGACCTCTTGAGTTTATTGAAAAGGCTAGATAATTAGTTTTAATTACATTGAGCGTAAGAGAGTTCATCCGAAGCCAATTTTGAAGTACAGTTAGTCCATGTTCAGCCTCTTTATAAGTGTCCATCCAGTCCTTTTCGTGGAATAACATAACAGTATCATCGGCAAAACTAATTATGTTTCCATTGATGGGAAGTTTGGTAATTTCATTTATGTAGATGAGAAATAAGATTGGTCCCAAGACACTTCCTTGAGGGACGCCGTAGTTTATTGGAAGAGGATTGCTTTTTTGTTGACCTATTTGTACTTGTTGTGTTCGTCCTGTCAAGTACGTCATCAGTAAATTTAGTGGAGTGCCAGATATGCCAATTTTTTTAAGTTTTGTGAGAAGAATTTTATGATCTATTGTGTCAAAGGCTTTTTTTAGGTCTATAAAAACAGCCAGACATTTTTTTCCATCGTCTAAACTTTTTATGGCTATTCTTGTAAAATGTTCAATGGCGTTCACGGTACTCAAACTTTCCCGAAATCCATATTGTGTCGGGGAAATTTTTTTATTAAATTCCAGAAAGTGAACGATTTGGCTTTTCAAAATTTTTTCTAGGATTTTTGAGAAAGTGCTTAGGATACTTATAGGGCGATAATTATTTATATCATTTTTGCTTCCATTTTTATAAATTGGTAAAACTGTAGCACTTTTTAGACAAGAAGGAAAAATCCCCTTTGATATAGAGAGATTTATAAGGTATGTCAGGGGGAGGATCAACTCATCTTGGAGATGTTTTATAGTTTTGATTGAGATAGGATCATTTCCCGAAGAAGTGTTGTTATCTAGTGAAGCAATCACTTTTCTAAGTTCGTTGCTAGTTATTTGGTTTAGATTTAGTGTGTTATCTTGGATTAAGTCTTCATTATTTTCTATTTCCTTTTCATAAGTAATTGGTTTTGTGATTTTATTTGCCAATTGCGAGCCTATGTTAGTGAAAAATTTATTAATATATTCCAGAATTTTGTCAGGATACTCTGCAAAAGAAGTAGGAATCATGTCAATGTTTAATTCTCCAATCATTTTCTTGTTGTAGGAGGGTTCAGAGTTAGTGATTTCTTTGATAATCTTCCATATTTTTCTGGAGTCATTGTTACATTCTTCTATTTTCCTTTTATAGTAGTTTTCTTTGGCGTTGCGAATAACATTTTTACATATATTTCTGTATCTTTTATAGAATCTTAATTTAAATATATCGTAAGGGTCTTTTTTAACTTTTAAATGTATTTCATCTCTTTTCCGTATACAGTTGATGATGTTTTGTGTAATCCAAGGTTTGATGTGCTTATTTTTATGGGATATCTTTTTTTCTATTAATGTGGTATTCGATAGTATTGTATGTTGTATAATTTCGTTAAAATAGCTCCAAGCAGAATTTGTATCATCTATTTCATAAAGGTTTGTCCACTCAGTATTTTGTAATTTTTGTTTTACTTCCTTCCAATTGGTTTCTGATATTTGCAGTACAATTTTATGATTTTGAATTTTTCCTGTTTTATTTTTGTTAATGGAAAGAATTGTTGAGTAATGGTCTGTAATGGTGGATGTATATATGATGGCTTGAATTTGTTTATTAGTCTTACTGAAAATATGATCGATGCAAGTTTTGCATTCATTTGATATTCGAGTTGGTTCATTTATGAGGCTTTTGAATCCATGGTAAGCAAGCGTCTGCATATAGTCAAATTTTTTTGGATGTCCATTTTGAAGAATATCAATATTGATATCACCAATAACAAACACGTTATTAATGTTTTTGAGTAGATTTAGTTCATGAGATAGAGAATTAAGGAAAGGTTCTATGTTTTTGGTTGAGGGCGATCGATAAATTGCTAGTATGGCTGTATCATTCCCAATTGATAATTTTAGGCAGTTTGCATTATTTATACTGATCTCTTTAACATTAACTTCTATATCTTTATTAATGTATACAACTACACCATCACTTTTTCCCTTATTCATTAACGTTGAGTGAGGGATGTAATTGTCAATTTGTAAAGCAGAGTATTTATCGGTTATCCAGCATTCGGTAAGTATAATTATGTCCCATTTTAATTTTAAGCTTTTTATTAGTACTTGTAGTTCATTGAAGTTTTTATTAATGCTCCTTATGTTTTTATGTAAGATGTTAAAATTATGTTTAAGTGATATTATGTTCTCTGGTTCAGATATAGTTATTTGTTCATCCATTTTGGTAAATTATTATTTTTGGTACGTAGTATATATAGACAAATTTGATTAGATAATTTTGTTCAGGTCATCTAGGTGTTTTATGTATACAATTTTTTCATTCTGGGCCCTGCGTAGCATTATCTGTCCTTTTTTTATCCATACGTACTGATATTTTTTTTCTTTGGCTATTTGTTTCGCCTTCCATAAAATTTCTTTATGGTACGGGCTTATGTCCTCTCCAATAAATATCGAGTCTGTAGCCAGATCTTGAATTGAATGACAATTATAATGACAGTATTGCCTTTATCGGCTTTAGTTAAAATTAATTGGTCAGTCACAAATTTTTTACGGATGTTTAACATATAGCGCGTTTCTGGGTTAGATAAGGGTTTACATTTTGGTATTAGATTTTTTAACAATTCAGCACTTTTATAGAAGAAAGGATTAGGGCGGTTATGTAGGGCGGTTTCTATGTCGACAGCAACATTTTCAACTGCATCTTTGATACTGGTTTTGGTATAATTTATCAAAAGGCCTAAAATATAATCTAAATTATACCGTTGGTAGCTGATATATTTATGGATGACCTAGAAGTTAACATTTTTTCTAGCAAATCCCCTCTCCTCAAAAACGTGCTAGTATGGAAAAGATACGTAGACGATGTGCTTTGCATTTGGTCAGGTACGGATCGACAATTAAATTCCTTCCTCCAGCTTTTAAATTCATTTCACACTCAAATACAATTCACCTTAGAAATAGGTATTAATGCTTCTTTAAATTTTCTGGACCTTACAATCACTTTGTTAAATAATAGACTTGATTTCAACATATACTGCAAACCAACATACACAGACATAACCATCCACAACACATCCAATCATCCAATCTCCCACAAACACTCGGCTTTTCATTCAATGGTTCACAGATTAGTTTCTGTGCCATTGTGTTATGAAGTACTTTCTTGAATCTTTACTTCCAACCCCTGTGCGATGATTTGCGCTAGGCACTAAATTCAGTATTATTTTTTGTAATGTTTGCCACACCGACGTTGCCTGGATTGGCCCCGAATTCGGTGAGGGAGGGGCGAGGCAAGCGCCACAGGGCTGCAGGCGCCTCTCCAGGTGCAGATGGTACACCATCTAAGTGTATAGCCTACTTTGGCTTACTTAAAAGTGTTCTGAACAGTGATGCTTTACGCATATTTAATGTGTTGATGTTTATTGATGTCATGTCTTGGTGATAATATCTATTCTAATATTAAGTTCTATTCTGTTATAGATGCTACGTCTACGGTAGTCCCAGACGAGAGTCAGAATACATCACCCAGCGTCTTATATGCTGTGGGTGATTACGGGCCCCGTTCACGTATCTTCTTATTGTCTACAAATTGTCTACAATTAAGGTCTTTAACTCTAAGTACTGATTCAGTTATATCTAATTTCTAACTACGAATGGATGCGTCGCAGACTCAACCATTATGTCTTCCGCATGATGGGCGCGACTGATTTTGTGACGCACCCATTTGCAAGCATACTATTGCTGGTAGTTTTGTTTTTTTCTCTGATGTACAACTCATTTTTATGATATTATGTTTATGTATGTTTTTAGGAACCCATCAGACCAAGTTAGGGTATCTCTTAGCTCAGGCTTTTCTTTGATGTTAGGGTCACATGTACCGCCAATAGTCGGCATATTTATTAAAGGGATTTAATTATGGTGAGTGGTCGAAATGGCTTTGCCGGTTAGTACCGGACGCGCCAGGATCTGATCCCGAGGAATCCTCAGCCTCAGACCCGCCAAATCGACCAGCACAGCGGTAGAGCAGAGTTCCCCCTCCCAGAGCGGGGAATTATGTTCTAAGATGTCAGGCATAGGCAGGAATTACCAGGTTTTGTAAATAAAATAAGGTTAATTATAAATGGACTAACCATATAGGTTTATTTAAAATATTGCATGTAATAGTACAGATAGGATAGAACTTACCCCCACAGACCATAACCGAAAACTAAAGCTAAAGTAAACTGACTATTAATGCGATCGTTTAGACGATGAGGGATCTTCCCGGTGACTAAGGTTGGTGCAGCGGCCCACGTCCCACGGTGATGCGAGCTGACTATATTGGTGGCAGGAACCCTCTGGCATCTGCAGCATGAGCAAATACTCTGGCGCGAGCAAATAAGGCTACTCCACGTCCCACGGTGAAGTAAGCTGGCGCTGGTTGCAAATGATGGCCTCTGCAGCATGAGCAAATACTCTGGCGCGAGCAAATAAGGCTACTCCACGTCCCACGGTGAAGTAAGCTGGCGCTGATTGCAAATGATGGCCTCTGCAGCATGAGCAAATACTCTGGCGCGAGCAAATAAGGCTAATCCACGTCCCACGGTGAAGTAAGCTGGCGCTGGTTGCAAATGATGAGTCACGCACGTGTATGGTGAATTGATACACCAGGAGATTTCCTGGCGGAGATCGGGTAGAACATTATATTGGCCGGAAATCATACTAGCCCACGGTGTTTCTGGGACTAAAGGCAGGGGCGTTTACTGTCCAGATTGAACTTTCCTATTACTAAACGAAATACAAATCGGCCATGTGTGAACACAACACTTTTTCCGGAGCGCGACTCGCGGGGTCGAAACCATAACGGGAACTCAAATAAACTTGTAACGGCACTATAATAACCGCCCGAACTTAACGGGAACTTCTCGAATCTATGATTTGGCACCGATGCACTTCATATTCCCCGATTATCTCCAATCCCGACTCGACCCCTCCGGCGGGCGGAAACCCGCCGGGGGAAGTGCCACCATCCCATTTCCGCTCCTCTCTGGTGTTGCCAGGATGAAAAACAATAGACAATGCTATCGTGCCGCCTCATAGACTCCAGTACTAACTTAAAACGACAATTAACCTATGTTATATACATAACACATGTAATTGACAATTTACACGCCAACAATAGTAAGACTTTATAAGCTTACAAAAAAAATTGTGGAGACACACAGTGATTTAGTGTATGATTGCTGAGACAGTGGGAGCAGTTTCAACTGATTCCTTACTTCCAGACTTTACAATGTCTTTAATACAATGTAATTACCACCAGTATGTTTGCCAGAGGAATCAGACAAAGAATAAACTAGATCCGATATTTTTCTTAAAACCTTGGCTTTGACAAAACGGGGTGCCAATTTGGCAGAGAAGAACAGGGCTCCTTGAGAAAGGGTATTATTCCTTCTCCAGACAACATCGCCGACATTAAAGGTGACGTGTTTCCTACGTAAGTTATATCTGTCCGCACTCTTTTGGTGGGCCAGTAGTAGAGCATCAGTAACTTCACTATAAATGGCAGACAATTCTTCTAAGCGATGGGCATAGGCAGCGGTAGGATCACCTGTAGAAGTGGTTGACGTAGGAAAATTCGTGTCCCAATGTAACGAACCATGGACAATCTGTTCCATACCGTGCCTTAGAAAGAAAGGGATGTAGCCAGTGGTTATGTTAACAGTATTAATTATAGCGGCTTGGATTTTATCTAAATTCTTGCACCAAGTACGTTGATCTTTATCAACCAAAATAGCCAGAGCTGTATTAATAATCTGGTTATACCGTTCGACGGTGTTATTTTGGGGCGCATACAAGGTATTATAATAAATATCCTTAATCCCGTATTAAGCACGGAAATCCCTAAATTCTTGGGCTATAAACTGTTTTCCGTTGTCAACAATTACGGTTCTGGGTGTTCCGTAAGGTATAAAGATATGTTTTTTCAGGAGCTTAACAATGGCTGACGCGTTAGCTCGTTTTAAAGGGAAAATCCAACATAATTTAGTGAAAATATCCACTACGCTGAGTATATGCATATGTCCGGCATAACTTCGGGAGAAGGGTCCAACGAGGTCCATAGACAACGATTGGAGGGGTCTATCAGCGCGTTTGGGTTCGCCCATTAGGCCGGCAGGTGATGCCGTACTATGTTTATACGCTTTACATGTTTCACACTTAGCGATATAATTGCGAACCTGTTTAAAGAGACCTGGCCAGTAATACTTCAAGGAAATCTTTTTATACGCCTTGAAAGTTCCTGGGTGTATGGAATCGGGAGCACTATGATTGTCGATCACTATTTGTTCTCTCTTTTCGAGGGGAACAACAAGTTTCCAAGAATAATCTTCAAGGATAGACAGTGGAACCTTACAATTGTGGTATAGTTGTCCTTCTTTTATAATAAAATTAGGAAACTTTTGTTATATAAACATACATAAACATAATACCATTTTTATGATATTATGTTTATGTATGTTTTTAGGAACCCATCAGACCAAGTTAGGGTATCTCTTAGCTCAGGCTTTTCTTTGATGTTAGGGTCACATGTACCGCCAATAGTCGGCATATTTATTAAAGGGATTTAATTATGGTGAGTGGTCGAAATGGCTTTGCCGGTTAGTACCGGACGCGCCAGGATCTGATCCCGAGGAATCCTCAGCCTCAGACCCGCCAAATCGACCAGCACAGCGGTAGAGCAGAGTTCCCCCTCCCAGAGCGGGGAATTATGTTCTAAGATGTCAGGCATAGGCAGGAATTACCAGGTTTTGTAAATAAAATAAGGTTAATTATAAATGGACTAACCATATAGGTTTATTTAAAATATTGCATGTAATAGTACAGATAGGATAGAACTTACCCCCACAGACCATAACCGAAAACTAAAGCTAAAGTAAACTGACTATTAATGCGATCGTTTAGACGATGAGGGATCTTCCCGGTGACTAAGGTTGGTGCAGCGGCCCACGTCCCACGGTGATGCGAGCTGACTATATTGGTGGCAGGAACCCTCTGGCATCTGCAGCATGAGCAAATACTCTGGCGCGAGCAAATAAGGCTACTCCACGTCCCACGGTGAAGTAAGCTGGCGCTGGTTGCAAATGATGGCCTCTGCAGCATGAGCAAATACTCTGGCGCGAGCAAATAAGGCTACTCCACGTCCCACGGTGAAGTAAGCTGGCGCTGATTGCAAATGATGGCCTCTGCAGCATGAGCAAATACTCTGGCGCGAGCAAATAAGGCTAATCCACGTCCCACGGTGAAGTAAGCTGGCGCTGGTTGCAAATGATGAGTCACGCACGTGTATGGTGAATTGATACACCAGGAGATTTCCTGGCGGAGATCGGGTAGAACATTATATTGGCCGGAAATCATACTAGCCCACGGTGTTTCTGGGACTAAAGGCAGGGGCGTTTACTGTCCAGATTGAACTTTCCTATTACTAAACGAAATACAAATCGGCCATGTGTGAACACAACACTTTTTCCGGAGCGCGACTCGCGGGGTCGAAACCATAACGGGAACTCAAATAAACTTGTAACGGCACTATAATAACCGCCCGAACTTAACGGGAACTTCTCGAATCTATGATTTGGCACCGATGCACTTCATATTCCCCGATTATCTCCAATCCCGACTCGACCCCTCCGGCGGGCGGAAACCCGCCGGGGGAAGTGCCACCATCCCATTTCCGCTCCTCTCTGGTGTTGCCAGGATGAAAAACAATAGACAATGCTATCGTGCCGCCTCATAGACTCCAGTACTAACTTAAAACGACAATTAACCTATGTTATATACATAACACATGTAATTGACAATTTACACGCCAACAATAGTAAGACTTTATAAGCTTACAAAAAAAATTGTGGAGACACACAGTGATTTAGTGTATGATTGCTGAGACAGTGGGAGCAGTTTCAACTGATTCCTTACTTCCAGACTTTACAATGTCTTTAATACAATGTAATTACCACCAGTATGTTTGCCAGAGGAATCAGACAAAGAATAAACTAGATCCGATATTTTTCTTAAAACCTTGGCTTTGACAAAACGGGGTGCCAATTTGGCAGAGAAGAACAGGGCTCCTTGAGAAAGGGTATTATTCCTTCTCCAGACAACATCGCCGACATTAAAGGTGACGTGTTTCCTACGTAAGTTATATCTGTCCGCACTCTTTTGGTGGGCCAGTAGTAGAGCATCAGTAACTTCACTATAAATGGCAGACAATTCTTCTAAGCGATGGGCATAGGCAGCGGTAGGATCACCTGTAGAAGTGGTTGACGTAGGAAAATTCGTGTCCCAATGTAACGAACCATGGACAATCTGTTCCATACCGTGCCTTAGAAAGAAAGGGATGTAGCCAGTGGTTATGTTAACAGTATTAATTATAGCGGCTTGGATTTTATCTAAATTCTTGCACCAAGTACGTTGATCTTTATCAACCAAAATAGCCAGAGCTGTATTAATAATCTGGTTATACCGTTCGACGGTGTTATTTTGGGGCGCATACAAGGTATTATAATAAATATCCTTAATCCCGTATTAAGCACGGAAATCCCTAAATTCTTGGGCTATAAACTGTTTTCCGTTGTCAACAATTACGGTTCTGGGTGTTCCGTAAGGTATAAAGATATGTTTTTTCAGGAGCTTAACAATGGCTGACGCGTTAGCTCGTTTTAAAGGGAAAATCCAACATAATTTAGTGAAAATATCCACTACGCTGAGTATATGCATATGTCCGGCATAACTTCGGGAGAAGGGTCCAACGAGGTCCATAGACAACGATTGGAGGGGTCTATCAGCGCGTTTGGGTTCGCCCATTAGGCCGGCAGGTGATGCCGTACTATGTTTATACGCTTTACATGTTTCACACTTAGCGATATAATTGCGAACCTGTTTAAAGAGACCTGGCCAGTAATACTTCAAGGAAATCTTTTTATACGCCTTGAAAGTTCCTGGGTGTATGGAATCGGGAGCACTATGATTGTCGATCACTATTTGTTCTCTCTTTTCGAGGGGAACAACAAGTTTCCAAGAATAATCTTCAAGGATAGACAGTGGAACCTTACAATTGTGGTATAGTTGTCCTTCTTTTATAATAAAATTAGGAAACTTTTGTTGATTATTTTTACAACCTTCAAAGATTTTAAGGTACCATTCATCTTTTGTGGATGGTGTTGGGGCAATTTCATTGACATTCAAAGTGGCAAGTTCAATTCTTGAAAGAGCGTCCGGAACAATATTTTCCGCACCCTTACGATGGATGACATCAAAATCATATTGAGACAAACGAGAGGCCCACCGAGCGAGTCTACCGGATGGATTACTTAAGGAAATCAACCATTTCAAACTACTATGGTCAGTGACTACAGTAAATTTGCTACCGTCTATGTAACCGCGAAAATGGTGAACAGAATCCAATACTGCCAGCAATTTTTTTTTCGGTAATTCCGTAGTTTCTCGCGTTTATTCAAAGTACGGGAAAAATAGGATACTCTAATAGGTGTTCTCCGTCGGGGAATTTCTGGGTTGAATCTCCACCGATCCCAACATTAGAGGCGTCCGTATGCAGAGTAAAAGAGAGTGCAAAATCTGGACAATTTAAGACTGGGGCTGTTTAAAGAACATTTTTTAAAGTTATAAAAGCTTCTTCGGTTTCAGCAGACTAACGAAAGTTGCTGACACCTTTACGGGTACCAGTAATCTTATTAAGAGGTGCTGAAATAGTGGAAAAGTCTTTAATGAATCTCCTATAATAACCTGCAAGTCCAAGGAAACCTTTGACTTCCTTCGCGTTTTTGGGTCGGGGAAAATTTGCCATGGCTTCCACCTTAGCGGGGTCTGTTCTTAGACCTTTTTCGTCGACTATAAATCCCAAATAACGTAAACGAGACTTGCAGAATTCAGACTTTTTAAACCAGCAAACTTAAGTTGTTGAAAAACTTTTTCCAGCATTAACAGATGTTTTTCAAAGGTATCGCTAATAATGATGAGGTCATCAAGATAGCAGAATAAGTTACTGTCGACTTCAGGACCAAACAGTTTGTCCATCAGTCTCTGCAGTTCGGCAGGGCTATTTTTTAAACCAAAAGGTAACCTTTTAAAGTGGAACATTCCCCTACCAGGCACAACAAAAGCAGTTTTTTCGCAAGACTCTGCGTCCAAGGGTATCTGCCAAAAAGCTCTGCTTAGATCGATAGAAGAGATGTATTTTACGTTACGTAATTTGTCTAAAATTGCGTGAACGTATGGCAGTGGGTACGCGTCAGCTTCTGTTAAAGAATTGAGGTGCCTACTGTCGAGACAGAACCGAGCAGAGCCGTCTTTTTTAGAAACCAAGAGAGTTGGGTTGGTCCAGGCACTTCTGCTGGGAACCACCACTCCCATTTTCAACATTTCGTCAAGTTCCTTTTCTAAAAGCTTAAGTTTTTGAGGATCCAAATTATAATAACGTTGTTTAATTGGTGGACCATTAGTTTTAATATGGTGTTCTACCAAATTAGTTAGACCCAAGCCACATTTTTCGAAAGATATTGATTCGAATTTATTTACCATCTCCTTTAATTGACGAGCTTGGTCAGTACTTAAGTTTTCGTGAGGTATAATTGTACGGACTTCACTAATTTGGGCAACAAGAGGTGTCTCACCAAGAGTATTAAATACTTGTGGAGCAACGTTAAACGCCTTCCAGAAATCAACACCAAGGATGAAGTTCTGGGCTATAGAAGGAACTATTAGAAAATTAATTGTAACTATTTTATTATTACAATAAATTGGCAGGGCAAGAGCACAAATGACTAGCTGAGAAGCATTATCTGCAGTTGTCACGTGTGTAGATTGAGAAGAAACTTTAAAACCATTGTTAACAAAGGTAGATGGGCATTGTTGCCGAGGCAACTAATGGATGCACCACTATCCAGTAGTCCAGAAAAAGGAACATTGTTAACGGAGAAAAGGGCATAAGGTCTTCCATCTTTAGCTTGCTTGCAACAAACCGAGGAAACATTCAAGGTCTGGTTGAAATATTTAATGTGGGATAACCAATCAGTCCATTCCTTAGACCTTGGTACAGAACGGATACCTGAGAGGTTAGCATTTAGTTTTTTGGTTACCTCGGGAAAAAATTGGGTGGAGGTTTGGAGAAATCCACCTGAGGTTTGACATCGCCTGCTTCTTGTAGTCTTTCCATATTATTCCTTGACCTTTTGAAAGTTTCACGTAGTTCATCGCGTGGAGGAGAGCGGTCCCTAGAGCGGTGCCTCTTAAAAGTTCTGGTTTCCTTTGACTCCAGAAGTTTGGCCTGCTTAAAACATGTGGCAGCCAGGTGACCTACTTTCTTACAAAAGGAGCAGACTTTCTTGTTGTCAAATTCCGGTTTTAATCCAGAAGAACGGCTTGGCACAACAATATTTTCCGAAACATCTTTGGCGTTTCTTCTATCCTGGTAGGCTTCCAGAAGGAGGCAAACTTCGTTTAATTGAGCCGACGACGAAATTTTTTGTTAGGTGATAATGTTTTCGTATTTATGTAGGAGACCATCAGTTATAAATGGCAATAATTCGGCTTCAGAAACAGAATGAGCAAGCTTTATGTTGATAGACTCGGCTTTTTCTACAAATGTTGCTACCGTTTCACTTGCCAATTGTTTAATGGAAAGTAACGATAATTTTATTCTGTGTTGTGCCTCTGCTTTGCCGAAGCTAGAAATTAAAGCTGATTTGAGCTTAATCCAATTCTTGCATTTCGTTTTCTGAATGCGGTGCCAAGGGATCAATTCTGGAGAAATGAGCTTTATAAAATTTTTCTGCAGCACATCCGATGGAATGTTTTTGATTGTGGCCGTTTCTTCAATTCGATCAATGAAGTCCAGTACATTAAAAACGTCGTTGTACTTGATTTTCCAGGAGGAGAGGTCGTAGGTTTTCTCTTGTGCAGTGATGGGTGCAGTATCCTGTTTCATTTTGACAATTGTCCCAGGTTCTTTACTAGGGACAGGAACTTCCAAAACTTAGGTAGTAACACGTGGGTTGTTTTCATCTGAAGAACCGAGGTTTATTCTCCTGATGTACTTTTTGTTGAATAACAATGCATAAGCTTTCATTGCAGCTTTTGACTTGTTTATTGGTGAAAGTCCTATGTTTTTCAAAGCAGACTGTAGTTGAGACTTTGATAGACTGTGCACATTGGGAATGACACCCAGGTCCAATGACGCATTTTCTTGGTTGACTACCATTGTAATGTGAGAATAACTATGGAAGAAAGAGGAAAAAAGTCCCAAATTTTCAAAAAATTTGCGCAGCGGTTCCCCTAGAAAAACGCAAAATTAAATTTTTGTAGGCACTTTTATTCACTTGGGAACACTTGCACCGAAAAGAGAGAAAAAACTCGAATTTGCACTTTCCGGAAGAAACACAACACACTCTTTAATGAAAACAACCTATTTAAACTTGGAATTATTAGATTGTTCATCTTAAAAGTCATATTATTAATTTGTGTAATTTAATTATTCACTTTTATTGTTTAATTGAGAAACACTTTTGAAAAAAAGGTCACTGGAGTGTTTGAGCACCATTGGTTTTTTAACATCTGTCACTTTTTATCAGTTCCCAATATTGGTAAACACCGTACCTGAATAAACACATTGGGAAGGAAATGTCATTAATTATTTACGAGATGGAATTACAAAAGATGCAACTTGACAACACTTCCAACAAAACATTCGGAGCAAAGTTGAAAAAAAAAAATCTCTATTTCATTTGTTCGTCCTGAAATAGACGTGAAAATAAAAACAGCATTACGAATGTGATTTAATCGACTAGGCATTCTGTCTGTCATTTTAAGTACAAACATCTACCATCAGATGGCTCTAATGTCACGCGCATGTGCGGTATTGTAAGTAGGTATTTGCCGGCCACTCGCATGTTCTGTGCGTCTGCGCGCGCAAACACTCCAGCGACTGAAACGACGGTTGGAATTCCGCGCGGGAATCAACTTCCTTTACAGAACTTCTAGAACAACACAAAATGGCCGAAAATATTTATGCGCACAATTCAACCAACGATTTTTTACATGATTTTTGTCTCCCGATTTCGTAAAAAATCACTGATTTACAGCGGTTTTCACAAAATTCGGCAGGATAATAAGGAACACATGACAGCATAACAGTAAAGATGTTTGAACAATTAGTTTCATTTGAAACAGCTCACCTGTGGAATTTCAAAGGTGCCAGACATGAAAAAAAAAATTTGACCTCTTTTTTTGTGCCCCCAGTTGCGACGCCAGTGTTAGCTAAAAAAATGATAGGATGGAGAGGCCAATCCTGCAGGCGTGCCAGGCTATGGCAAACCTGCCTCCGACAACTAGCTCAGTCGTTTCGGCTCTGCAGGCTCTCTTTCAATCAGGGCGTGGGTTGGCAGCTAAAAGGGTTAATTGGGGGGAAACTTCACACATGATCTGTCTCAAAGAAAGGTAATTAAGATGGACACAATTAAGAGGAATATGGTGGTAACTCACTGCGTATAGTCGAGTGGGCGGCGTTTCCCTTTCAGCGTCCCTTGGTCCATAGGCGAGGAAGAGCATAGCGAGCTCCAAAGGAATGCCCGAGAACACAGCGTACGTTAATTGAACTCGACTGTATTATAGAAAAACACTGCCGGTACGGGGGACCATCACAAATCCCTCCCCGTCCATAGATTAGGTACGCGTAAATCTACATTTTCGTTAAATGGAGCCGGGCCGGGCACGGGGACCGTGTCTGTTGTGTTCGGCGGGCGGTCGCTTTCTGGCCGCGGGTGCCCTCCGGACCGCGGGCGGAAAGGGGGTGGGAGCGGGGGAAGGGCGAGGGGTGCCCGCGGCGATCGGCGGATCGCTAAGGACACACCTCTCAGTGCAAGCTATCAGTGTTGTTATTGCAAAAATAATTCCTTCCGGTAACTACTATGCACCTAACCGTGTTACATAACAGTACATAATATCATTTTGAGTTGTCAGTGTTTTTAAAACAACATTGCTTGAATGTAAGTACATCAACAATATTTAAAATTCACGGGAATTCCAAAGAAATACGACTAGCAATACCAGTAATATTGTCATATGTAATATATTTTTTTGCCAGAGTTTCGAAATTTCCCTAGATTTTGTGCTGATTTCCCTTTTCCCTAAAAAATATTTTTCTCCCCTAGATCTAGGGAAATTTCCCTAGACATCACATCAGTGTATGTGATGCTATAGACATTGATAATGTAAAATATTTATGACAAAGTTTTGTTTTTAATTCTAATCATTCTAATATTTTTCAATAAAAATATAAATAGTAACAGTATCATTCTAGTTCTAATTGGAAGTCGATTTGTTTTTTTTTTTAATATTAACTAAACTTTGTCGATCGTCAATGTATAAAAGTTTTATATATTTGTTATATCAATTTAAGTAGTTTACGTGTAAATTTTTTTGTAATAAATGTGATTATTATATTGTATTACATTGTACATGAGTTTTTAATGTTGTAACCTGTGCAAAATAATCATTTTTGTTCTTGCCGAAAAGTTTTTTAAATCTAAACGTACAGACGTAGAATATTTTCTTCTGATACAATTGGTGAGAGAAATCTTTAAAATCGGTCAAGTTTTGGAGGAGAAAATAGAGAGTACAAAACCTCGAGTTTTACGATTTTATTTAGGTACTTGCTGAAGTCCCTGGCTTTGCCCGGGCTTTACTTTTTTTAAAATTTTATATATACAATGAACTTTGTCATATTTTGAACGTCATTTATTCAAAATTTCATCAATCTCGGAATAAAACTGTAGATTTGCATAAAAAACAAAGCCACATCGCTACACTCAGCGAGACACTTCATTATGTATATTTATTTTATATCTTACATTTCAAATACAATTCAGCAATGTCGGCCTCACTGGGTAGCTCACCTGTGCTGAGGCCTCCATTTTATAAAACAAATATTTATACATAATACATTAAAAATAATATAACAATACAGCCGCATAAAATAAAATAAAAATTAAAGGTAAGCTAAAATTAAACTAAAAATAAAAAATTATAATTAAGTTTACTAATTTACTTCTTTTCCCATTTCTATTTTCTATTTTCTACTTTTTATTATAATTTTTCCAATTTTTAACATCACTTATAATAAATCCATATGTTCACAATATACTGCATATTTCATAAAAAGTAACAATACCCCATTGGTCACCATGAAACAGGCAGCCGCCTAGTATGGTGATCCAATATATCTACACTATGTTAATTACTCGATTATGTACAATTAGCTTTTGCCCGCGGCTTTGCTCGCATATTCCCCCCCCCCTCCCCCCCCGCCCAATCAATCAACAATCAAATACGCGCCGTTTCGCATTCATAATATTAGTATAGCTGTTGGCTTAGGTCAAAATGTAGATAAGTACCTATTTTATATTTTTACACTAAATATTCATATTAGAATATACATATTTGAATTTTCGCTATCAAAGAAATCTCCATAGTAACCTAAACAAATAACATAATAATATTTACTTAGCAACACGCTTTGCCAATAAACGTGTAATAAATAATTTCATAACGCCACAGCTTATTCATAACCCCAGAGCTTACCAATATATATAGCCTATGTTACTCGCAAATAATGTAGCTTTCGATTAGTGAAAGAATTTTTAAATTCCATTCGACATTTATTGCGTGAAAGAGTAAGGACCATCCAACCAACCATCCATACAAACTTTTGCATTTATAATATTAGTAAGATAGTAAAATGTATTTCATAAATAAATAAAAATAAAAAAAGGTAACATTGTAGGTAAAATGAATTATTTTATTACTTAAATAAAATTAAAATCGGTATATATATTATGTGTTGTGTGTTTTATATTGGTTTTGTGTGTTACGTGTAGTTATGTGTTTTATTCTTATTTTGTTATGAAATTTTGGTAATATTGTCTTGTTCTTTAATCCATTTTGTAATTTTTAGTACAAATTTATTTTGGTTTTCTTTTCATTTTATTTTAAAGGGAAAGACTGTTGAATGCTTTTATAGCGTGATATTTATAGTGACTTTGTCGAAATCTTATATTTACCGTCGGAGTTTTTTATGTTATTTTTGTAAGATTGTCTAACTGGTCTGTTAGTAATAGGTAGATAATATCAAAAAGTTCATCAAAAAGTATCAAAATACTGTTTTAAGGGATGGGAGAAGGGAAAGGGGGTTGTTTTTAAATTTCAACCTCTGAATAAAACTGTAAATTTGTATAAAAATTAAATCCACTCTGCCCGCCACAAACACACTGACACTAGACTACACGCAACAGCAACAGACTTATACATATATATATAAATAGATAGACCTGAGATAATCAGCCTGAGATGCAGTTTTGACCTTTTCTATCAGTACTAGTGTGATAGGTGGGGGGGGGGGGGGAGATAGAGGAGACGCTTCCTCTTGCGCTGTTGCTGGTTGCGCTGGATCTCTGAAATTAATAGAAATGTTAACGAGACCGATGCGCGTCGTTTATCAAACCATCAACATACTAAAATGATTTATCACAAAGTGTTACTTTTATTGTGTTGTGTGGCATATCAGAGTTGTGTTGGAGATCAATTTGAATACGGTATGTACACACATTACATGTATAATTTTTTTGCTTTTATTAATTTTGTTATGGCTTCTGTCCACATATATTTATGTCAATCATTAAATAGTATAAAATGAAGTCGCTCAAAATGTATGTGCGCTTAGATCTTCTACGCAACGGATTTTCATGCGGTTTTCACCAATAGATAGAGTGATTTAAGAAAAAGGTATAATACATGCTTATTATAGTAGAGAAGCCGAGAAATTCAAATATTCAGTTCAGGCAGCGGGCAGCGGGCAGCGGGCAGCTGGCAAGCGGGTGGTGTGGATTTTATAATATTGTTTATTTTGATTTTATAAGGTTGAGTAGTGGCGTTGTGTTTCGTTAGCCAAAGAAACGTATTGCCCGGTCTGCTAGTATGAAATAAATCTTAAGAAATTCTACGAATGTGCGCCCTTTCAAAATTGAAAATTATATTCAAAATCTGGAAACGAAAATTATAAAATCGAAATTCAAAACGTAAATTAAAAATTTGAAATTAATTACATGTATCTAGGTTTGTAAAAAATAATTGAATTTGAGAAATTTAACACTGAAAATTTATTTTTTTAACATTAAAAATAATTCACAGGTACGTACCGAATGTCTATGGTACCTACCTACTTAAAGCCCTTCGCTCATGGGGAATCCGAAACTAAAATAAAACTGGTTGGTAACTGCAGGTTGCTAACTGGTTGTCGACCAAGCTTCTTTCACGTCGCAACTCAAATTTAAGATTTCACTTATTTTCTTAGCCTTTTAAACCATAGAATGACAATGTCACTGTAATATTTGTCAATTTGCTGTCTTAATCACCGCTGAAGGCAAAGAAACTTCTGAAGACATAAAAAGTATTATCATAAAAACAATAAAAGCGCCTAACCTAGGAATTGGAATAAGTGGAATAAAAAAGCAACAAACAATAATATAATTATGACCTGCTCAAATAAAGAAGCTGCTGAAAAAATTGAAAGTTGAAATAAATAAAAATAAAAATTGAATATCGGCAACAGAATTAAAAAAGAAGAAACCGTGCATGATTATTAAGAGCGTTTAACCAGCCAGCGCCCGAAAATCCACATTTCGTCGAAAAATGTGCTTACTATCGTACACGGCGGTTCCAAAGAGAAAGAATAATTATTCTCCGTACCAGCTTTTTAAAATTATAACTCAATGTCCATTTTATTTCATTCCAAAAATGCTTTAATTTATACCTGCATCCAAAAATGCTGAAAGGCGTGTTGATAAAACTATTAAAATTATGTACTTTTTGTAATTATTTTTTGATCATAAGTATTTATCATTTTTCAATAATGTCTCAGCAAAATAAATATGTAAAAAAATTTGAAATATATTAGTCTGTAAGTGCGCAAATAAATACACAAACGGACCAATTTTCGATAAGAAACACATGTACTTATACATTTTTTTATGATTTTATTTAAATTAAAATTAAAATTCTATTACATACGTTTACCAGATAATTTATTGATTTATTTTAATGCATGATTATATGATTTGAAATGGGTGTTGTATAATAAATGTACTTTTTTGAAAATTTAACAAATCCGCCAACGACCTATGGTATAACTTTATTATACTAAAAATTATGATTTTTTCTGAAAATTTTAAACATAAGTTTACTAGATTAAAGAACAATCTTTCAAAACCAATTTATAATTTTTTGTGGAAAAGAGTCAATACGTCTAAACACTGATTTAAAAATGACATATTTCTGGTGTTCTCTGGTAATACACTCTTAAGGGTGTCGGAGGAGAGTATAAAGAAGATAATTTAATCTTATTCTACAAAACACTCAACTTAACGATATAACAAATGAATCCATTAAAGTAACGAAAATATTAAAAAATAGAAAAAGTGATCAACTTCGTAATATAATAATAGAAACAACAGGCCCAATCCGGAAAATGCTACTACATAAACAAATAATCAATATAGGATTTGTCCGGGCGCACATAGAGGATTGCGACCCTTTAATGCAGTGCTTGGATTCGTTGGATTCGGATGAATTTGGATTGGATTGGATTGGATTCGGATTGGATTCATTGCGTTGGATTCGGACACACATCCCTTAAATGCCTAAATAAAAATAAGTAACCGATCAAGATCACGTGGCAACCTAGATATCCCTAAAATTAACTTTTCAACACCACTATACTTATCAAGGTATAAAATTTTTTAATGCCCTCCCATATAAAATCAAATCTGAAGAAAATTCTAAAGCCTTTAAATTACAAATAAAACAACTACTAGATCAACCCAACACAAATTATAAATTTTAATTTCACAGAACGAATTTCTCCGTATATATTTTTTTATAGAATGAAACAAGTACTTTGTTTAAAAACCACTTTATTTGTATTTATATTCGTCGACCGGTTTCGGTTGAACTCAACCTTCTTCAGGACAATAAACATATAAACTAAATTAAGCTACAGAGTTAAGATTAAAGTAAACAAAAGAAAGGGAGAGAACATCAGATACTGGTTGGTGGAAGGGTAGGGGGCGGAGTCATGGGCGGGTGGGGGTGGGGGTTACATAGGGAGAAAGGAAATAACTTTAAAATCGGACTGTTGGTTAATTCTAACTGTTTGTTTAAAATTTGGCAATTACGTTTCTTTGATTTGGATATTTCTAATGCTTCTAGGTTATTAAGGCGTATTCCTATTTTATTGGTATGTATTATTTTTACTCCTGTATTTATGTTAAATGTATGGTCAGTATCAATTAAATGGTCTGCAAATTCAGAGAAACCTGTGCTTGTAAGGCACCTGACGTGTTCTTTAATTCTAATCTTAACATTACGCGCTGTTTTACCTATGTATGTGGCTGGGCAATCGTTACAATTAAGTTTATAAATGCCAGAGTGCCTTAATTTATCCTCTGTATCTTTAGAATTAGTAAGAAGTTTAGCTAAATTATTGTTAGTATAGAAGGCCGGCCTTATTTCTGATGGAAGTGTCGACGTGCACTGGGAAGAGAATTTACGTATGTACAAAATTCTACGCCATTGAGTAGTTATATTATTATTATTAATAGGTAGGGCATTATACAGAAATTTATTTGATGCGATTAGTCGAAGTTTTTTTGAGAGGATTTTATCTATTAGATCGGTGCCATATCCGTTGTTAATAGCTATTTGTTTAATTGTAATTAGTTCATTGGAAAAATTAATATCAGATAAGGGGATAGAGACTAGCCGGTGAATCATACTATCCGCCCCCTACCCTTCCACCAACCAGTATCTGATTTTCTCTCCCTTTCTTATATGCTATCTCTTTCTTTTGTTTACTTTAATCTTAACTCTGTAGCTTAATTTAGTTTATATGTTTATTGTCCTGAAGAAGGTTGAGTTCAACCGAAACCGGTCGACGAATATAAATACAAATAAAGTGGTTTTTAAACAAAGTACTTGTTTCATTCTATATAATGTCAAGCCACAAAGTGTTTGCTTTCTACGATAATATATTTTTTTAATTAAATTGTACCGATTAGTAGTAATTGATCAAGTCTTAATTATAATATTAGGCACTTTAGTTCAAAATTAATCATTTAATTCCTTCATTAATTAACAAAAAATATTATAAATTAATGTATTCTTCTCGTTTGCACATATCCTCTTAAAATATTTTATCAGCATTTGAACTGAAATGAAGCGATTATTGTTGTAACTTAACATTATGTACCTACTCCTGCAATATTATCAGCTAATCCAATTTTTATAATCAACTACATATATGGACGACTCGCAACAATAACATTTGGCTGTCAACAGTTTTTTTGTTTTGCTCTTTCAAAAATCATCTTAAACCAATCTTTTAATTGTTTTTTGGCTGTAAAAAGTGTAGTGTGTTGTGTCTTGAGGACTCTTCTCCCCCTGATCTTCCAGGAGTCACTTCTTGCTGCTCATTTTCAGATATTTATATACTTTGTTTTACTTTTACTTCTGTCACTTTTTGTACTTCCTGTAACTTGAACAATGGAGGAGTATTTCCCTCCTTTACCTCCTACAAAGCCCCCAGATCCCCCTCCTGACCCTCCAGATGGAGACATTTCGGACATTTCGGACATTTCAGAACCCTTAAACATTTCAGACCCTTCAAACATTTCAGACAGTGAATCTTTCATCCTAACCTCAATAAAAAAAAGGAAATTCAATCCCTCTTCCCAGGGCCGGATTAACCATGTCGGGGCCCCTAGGCAATGCACGTCTCGGGGCCCCTTTACCAATGGTGAACTTACGGGGGGGGGGCAATAATCAGTGGGGGGGGGGGGGTAATAATCACCGGCCGAGAATTTAAATTTCGTCGAACGATGATCTTACGATCGTACCCTTGCAACTGTACAGGGTGATTCCGATGAGAAAGATTCATTATTCTCCATACAAGCATTTTAACATAATATCGATATTATTTCATTCACAATTTGCTTTGATACATACCTAAATTCAAAAATGCTCAAACTCGTGATGATAAAACTATTAAAATGATGTACTTTTTCTAATTATTTTTTGATCATATGTATTCATAATTTTTCAATAATCTCTAAGCAAAATAAAATGTATTTTTTTAATATATGCGCGAATCCTTTTTTAATGATTTTATTTAAACTAAAATTAAAATTCTGAAACATATCTTTCCCAGATAATTTATTGATTTATTTTACTCCATGATTATATAATTTGAAATGTGTGTTGTATAATACAAAATTTGGTTTGAAAATTTAACAAATCTGCAAACGCCCTACGGTAAAACCTTAATGTACCTACTAAAAATAAACATATTTTCTCAAAATTTAATACATAGCTTTACTAGATAAAAGAACAGTCTTTCAAAATCAATTTATAATTTTGTGGTGAAAAAGAGTAAATACGTCTAAAATTTGATTTAAAAACGACATATTTCCGGTTTTGTCTGGTGATTCCCACTTAAGGCGGACTCTGTAGAAATTTTTTTTTGTAATTTTATTTTTTTAATTCATTTTATGAAAGATGCATTTCTTAAAAATGCTCCCAACAAATGTTTTAAAGATATTCGAAAAATTGACGGAGATACGGCATTTTATGTGAAACAATAACTTATTAAACACCACTTTTATTATACATACTATATGCCGACCGGGTTTCGCTACAACCGTAGGTTCTTCAGGCCAGTTTGTATGTTGAATTATCCTTCAGTAAAACTTTGAATGCGTTTTTCTCTAAACTTTGTTAACACATTTTTTAACCTCTATACATCCGATTTGCAAGTCTTAAGCTGTTTGAAAATCTAGTGTCTATTTCACCACGTAGGTGAATTTGGTTTAAAAATAAGGAAAATGGCGGACCAACGAATTTTAATTTCGATTTTTTATGGGAAATTTACATTGTTCATTAAAAAATAGAAGGGGCTCTTTATAAAAAAAAATCTCTAAGTGGTGGCATACTGACTGGATTTACTTACAGTTACATGCAAATCGGATGTATAGTTTTTCTAATATGTTGTCAACCGTGCTGAAAAAAGCAGTTTCGAGAAAAACGCGTTCAAAGTTTTGCTGAACGTTAATTCAACATACAAACTGTTTAAAATGGTTTCATATAAATAGCTGTAGGTATCTCCATCAATTTTACGAATTTCCTTAAAACATTTGGTGAGAGCATTATTAACAAATGCATGAATGCAAATGCCCGTATGAACTGAAGAAAAAGCTTGTAAAATTACATCAACTTCTTAAACTAGGGGGGGGGGGGAGGGGGTCATTCAGCTTTTCCGCCCGGGCCTCTGACGGGCTTAATCCGCCACTGCACTTTACCCTTTTCTAACTTCCAAAAATTTTTTTTCTACCCCAACGTAATTTAATTCATAATTAATCTGTTTTTTTACAACATTTCGAAGGTATGCCTTTTAAGAGAAACAAAGAATTTTAGTAAGCAGATAGGTAGTCCACACTAAAGCTTGTACAACATTTATATTTTAAACATTAGAAATAAAAGCAAATAAAAAAAACATAACAATTGCCAATATAAACCACACACGGCACCTATAATCATATCCCCATTGATACGAAGGAAAGTAAAGTAAAATACAACTATGTTTAAATATTTGTTTTAATTATTGACTTTTTATTTATTATTTGTGCGTAATGTGAACAGTTATTGGGTTATAACCTAATTATTATAATTTGTTGTTTTCTTTAATGCATGTAATGTTATTAACCTATAAATGTTCGTAATAAAAAATAAAATATTTAAAACATCTTGAAAGCTGACTTTTTCCAAAATGGGTGCCGGAGTTGCTCACTTATTGTGAGTCGAACCATTGACGCAAGTTATTTTTTCTTGGGACCCGGGGCCCCTAGCCGATGCGGGGCCCCTAGGCAGTTGCCTACTCTGCCTTAGGGATAATCCGGTACTGCCTCTTCCCCAAAAAAACATGATTCGCCTTCGTCTTCACAGTCCCCACCAGCTTTTCCTCAACCTTCTCCAACAAACTTTTACTCTACTCATTCCCGTGGCCCCTTTATTGTATATGCGCAAAAAACTGAACAAGGTAAAACCATACATCCTCTTGAATTTGGTAAATTCCTTTCAACCAACAAGAACCTTTCGATTAAGCCCGGAGGTGTAAAAGCCGAGGGTCGCTTCCGAATCTCTATCGAATTCCTCTCAGGTTCAGCCGCCAACAACTTCATCAAAAACATTTTTATTAGATAACAAATATTATAATCCATAATTATCAGCCTGAAACACTCATCTACATTGAAAAAATCTTCCGAGAAAAGATACTGGCCGCCAACGGGAATTGAACCCGTGACCATCTGATTGCCGGTCAGCAGCTCTGACCACTGAGCTATGGCGGCTTATCTAATACCCGCCAAATAATTCAATATATACTAGTGTTTCATTGGACAATTACTTATTATTACATTTTTCCAACTGAAAACAACCAACTTTATTTTTTGTGAGAGAGGTATTTTTAATACTAAATCTCCCGCTAGGTGGCGTCGAGACTAATCATGTCTGCATTTTTTGCTGAAATACTTTAACTTGTCAAATATGAATTATTATTTTTAATTGAAAAACTAACGTTTAAACAAGATTTTTATGCATAGCACAAAGGGTAGATAACAAATATTATAATCCATAATTTATTACATCATTAATTTATTACATCATTATTAACATTTTTATTACATCTAATTCTAAATTCAAGGCGTACATCCCAACTTTCAATGTCACTCGAATGGGCCTGGTCAGGGGTATCTCGACCAATCTGTCCATTCCAGAAATTCTGTCCTCTCTTTCAACCCCCCAACATATCGTCAATCCC
The DNA here is from genome assembly GCA_917563855.2 of Limnephilus lunatus. NCBI lineage: Eukaryota > Metazoa > Arthropoda > Insecta > Trichoptera > Limnephilidae > Limnephilus > Limnephilus lunatus. The sequence continues at coordinate 49,984 of CAKJTF020000003.1, forward strand.
ATAAAAGCCAGGAAGCTAAATTATAAGGACACCTCTGAGGGCATCGTTTCCTGGAAGCCCTCCCAATCTGTTGTGATCACATTCGAAGGACAATCTCTTCCCTCTCATATCTATTTATTTTTCAACTCCTTACCAGTTGAAATGTACACTTACCCCACCACCCAATGTTACAATTGCTGCCATTTTGGTCATACCAAAGCTGCATGCAGATCCCCTCCCAGATGCTTCAAATGTGGAGAAAACCCCACGGCTGATCAATGTTCTTCTCTTTCTTCACCTAAATGTTTTAACTGCTCAGGCGCTCATTCCGCCATTCACTCTTCTTGCCCTGAACAATCTTGCCAAAAAAATATAAAAAATTCCATGGCCTCTGAGAACTTGTCTTTTCTGCAGGCTTCTAAACTATTCCCGCCTGTCAAAAAATCTTTGCCGAGGTTTTATCCAGTAACTCTCCATCCAACCCTCTCCCCTTCTCCTCAACATCTTCTCGTTCAACTAAATTTATCCACAAAAACCCTGTCTCTAAACCGGCTCCTGGAAACGATCGGCAACAACACAACTCACTTCTCTTAAATCCCAATGGTTCTCCTCTTTCAAATACCACAAATGGGTGCGCAAACAACTATAATTCGTCCTCAACAAACCATCAAAAGCTTTCTGAACAACTCTCACAAGACAATTCTTCATTTATACAAACTCTTATTATGCTTCTAATTGACCTAATTTCTTCTCGAACTAATCTACCGTCCAACGCTGCTTCTATTATTTCCACGTTAAAATCATTTGATCAAAATGGCACTTCAAGATGTCAGAATACTTCAGTGGAATAGCCGCAGTGCTATTTCTAACAAATCGAACCTTCTTAACCTATTAAATTCAAACCTTGTTTCTGTGGCTGCTGTCTCGGAGACATGGTTTACTCCATCCAACCACTTTAATGTGGGAGGGTACTCCTGTCTCCGTGATGATCGCCCAGAAGGTACGGGTGGCGGTGCTGTCCTTTTTATTAAAAAATCCCTTCCGTTTTCCCCAATAAATATTATCAAACCCCCCAATGCTGACTTTCAAATGGTTGCAGCTAAAATAAAGGACACATCTTTTGTTTCTATCTATATTCCCCCATCATCGCACTTCAATAAGCAAGCTTGGTTACAAATTGTCCGTCAACTAAGCCCTCCATTCTTTTTATTGGGCGATTTTAATGCCCATTCCCCCGTCTGGGGTTCTGCTTTCTCTGATCGAGATGGTCAAAATGTTATGGATTTTTTAGATGAATCCAACCTTTTCCTTTTGAACGACGGATCTCCTACGAGAATCTCTCGCCCCAACACAAACCCCAGTGCAGTGGATCTCTCCATATGCTCTACAAATCTGGCACCTCTCTCCTCGTGGGTGGTGTCCCCCGATCCTTGCTCCAGTGATCATTTCCCGATCACCATCACTTATCAAACTTCTTTCCATTCAGACAAGTCCCATATTTCCATAGTTTGGTCCCCATATTATCAAATTCATATAAAAAATATCGAAAGAGTGCAGCACAAATTTTTAAGATTTATTAACTTCAAATTACACATACCTATTCAACACATTAACTACACATCCTTACTAAATACACTTAAATTGCATTCCCTAGAAAACAGAAGAAAAATAAATGACCTAACCTTTTTGTTTAAAATTATTCATTCTGAATTAGATTGTTGCGAACTCCTGCATCTCATCGATTTCAGGGTACCCAATCGAGCAACAAGGCAAAACGTATTATTCTGCAACAATAATTCTGGGACGAACTATCACATACATGCACCTATTTCTCGACTTCACACATTAGGAAACAAATTCACCTCTAATATCGATGTATTTAACACAAGTTTACCATCATTTAAGAAATACCTAAATGATACTTTTATGTAGAATATTTTGATATTTAAGGAGCATCACATAGGGGCTCATGCATTTATTCGTATATTTCTATATTAATCCACAATGTAAAAACTTGTTAGCGTTTTATTTTTATGTATCTTTAATTTTGTCATGTATTTACAACTTACAACTTAGAAACTTTCTCTTTTCCGTATACTCTTTATGACGTGTACTAATTATTTTTTATAGTTTATATTTTGTTTTTAAAAACCTGTCTCTGTATTATAAATATGTAATGTAAAAGCCCACCAGGGCGTTGAAAATTAATAAATAAATAAATAAATAAATATTTCGACGAAGATTAAAAGAAAACACACCAAATGGGACGAATTTAACTCGCATATGGATAAGTTTATACAAAATTTACCCTCTTCCGAAATATTATCTGTCAAAGATGACTACGATAACTTCAAATCGATGCTCATAACTGCAATAAATAAATCAAATCCTCCCCCTAAAACCAAATCTCTTAAAAAACTCCCTCCGACTCCCTGGTGGGATGAGGAATGTTCTAAGGTAGTGAGAATTCGGAAAGCTAAATCTCTTTCGTATCGTCACAATATGACTATGGAGAACTATCTTATATACAAAAATGCCGAAGCCAATGCCAAAAGGGTATTGAGGTCAAAAAAAAGATCCGGGTGGTACAACTTCTGCAGTTCAGTATCTCCGAATACTCCAATTTCGGAAGTTTGGTCTATGATTCGAAGATTTCGATCCTCCTTCAGTTCAACATCTCCTCGAGCGTCCCATTCTAAATGGATAGATGAGTTCTTGGACAAAATTGCCCCCCCTTCTGTCCCTAACTTAGATGAAATAACTCCCATCCACGACACTCCTATGTCTGATCATTGGCTAGACTCTCCATTCACTTTAATTGAATTAAAAAATTGTTTATCAACAGTCAAAGACTCATCTCCAGGCAGAGATGGTATTCCTTATAGCATTATCAAAAATAGTAATGATAATGTTCTAAATCACTTCCTAAGCATCTTAAATAAAATCTTCCAGTCTGGTATAATGCCTGATGGCTGGAGTTCTCAAATAATCATCCCAATCCTAAAATCAAACAAATCCACCCAATTCTGGAACCAACTACAGGTCAATCGCTCTTTCATCCACCCTCAGTAAAATTTATGAAAAATTAATTAAAAACCGGTTAGAATTTTTTGTCGAAAGTAATCAGCTTCTATCTCCATCTCAATTTGGATTTAGGAAAAAAAAATCTACGCAAGATAACCTTGCCATTATCAGCACTGATATTAATTTCTCCATTTCTAACCATGAAGTATGTCTTGCAGTCTTTATAGATATAGAAGGTGCCTTTGACAATGTTTCCATCCCAATCCTTAAAAAAAACTTTTCCCCCCATGTTGGTCCAATTAATCTATTTCTTGATAGAAAAATTTTCATTGAGCTACCAGATGTTACTCCTCAGAGTAGATAAATTTGGAAAGGTTTACCCCAAGGCGATGTATTATCTCCTATACTGTATAATATATACACGTACGATATGCATGTCTCTATTCCCCCTCAAGTAAAAGTTATTGAGTTCGCAGATGATTTAGCTTTCTTCTTATCATCCAAAATCATCCTACTTGCCGTCAAATATCTTAATGAAGCCATGGATGCCCTTTGCACATGGCTCACTTTAAATGGTCTGGAACTTTCAGTTCAAAAGAGTCAGTGTGTCACCTTCTCAAACCGTCATAAAAATTCTCCTGTTCAAATTTTATTTAAAAACTCTCCAATCCCCAACGCCTCTGAAGTAAAATTTTTGGGAGTAACATTTGATAGGAAACTTAAATGGTCTTCCCATATTCACAATATAGTTACTAAATGTGAAAAAAATTAAATATCATTAGATCATTGACTGGTGTTTGGTAGGGTGCTCACCCTACCTGCATTAAGTTGCTTTACAATGCACTTATTCGAAGTCATCTCGACTATGCCTGCCCACTTTTTAGTACTGCCTCCAAAAATGCACTCAGTAAATTAGACAAAATTCAATCGAAGTCATTGCGAATAATAACTGGAGCGATGCAGTCGTCGCCTATCAATTCCCTTCAAGTGGAATGTTCTGATCCCCCACTTTATTTAAGGCGACAACTGTTTGCTGACAAATTTGTTCTTAAATGTTCAAATTCTAAATGCCATCAGGTTATTCCCAGAGTTTCGTTGTTCAAAGACTCAACACATTCATCTACAATCAGAGCTCGAACTAAACCTCTTCCTGGCATCTGTAAAAATTTTCGCTCTCTCTCAGAGCTTCAAATTATCCAAAATGATCTTCTTCCACTATACAAATTAAAATATAGTCACGTCACCCTATCCCCAACAATTTTGGAAGGGATCGGTATCCTTAAAAGTCATTCCAATCTCCCAGCCCGTACTGTTAATAATATGTTCAATGACATTATTTCTTCTAAATGGCCCAACTCTTCTCTTTTATTTACTGATGGCTCCAAATGACTCTCCTAACTGTGGTATAGGTATTAACGTTTACCACAATAATTGTAATGATAGATTATTTTATTCAATTTCAAACCAATTTTCAATATTTTCTGCTGAGTGCATTGCAATAATTGAAGCACTCAAATACATAATCAAAAATAATTGTGAACATTCCCTTGTTCTCTCTGACTCTCTCAGTTCCCTCCAAAAACTTAAATCCTGTCCTCTTCTTCATCCTGATGATCACTTTGTATGTCTCATTAGAGTGCTGATAGCCTCCATTCAAAGCTCTGGAAAAACCGTAATTCTTGTTTGGATCCCTGGACACATTGGCATAGTGGGTAACGATATTGCAGATTCTTTGGCAAAACAAGGAGCGTCCAACCCTATTGTTACCTTCGTAAACCATATTCCCCTATCTGATATTTTTTCCATCATCAAAGATAGATCCCGCAATGTTTGGACAGAGTATTGGAACATTGCCAGTCAATCCAAGGGAGATCGCTACGCCTCAATACAAAGGACTATTCCATCAAAACCGTGGTTTGAAAAATTTCCCCATTTTTCCAAAAAAGAAATTTCCTCACTTTTTCGAATGAGAATCGGTCATTGTTCCATTCCTTCTCACCTTTTTAAAATTCACATCCTTGACTCCCCAGATTGTACGTTCTGTGGTCTAGATGTGGGCACTTTAGATCACATATTTTTTGGTTGTCCCTCTCTAAATAAATATCCTCTCTTCTATCAAGCGTTATGTAAAATTGCCTCCCCTCCATTCAACATTTCATCTCTTCTAAGTCTGAACTCGACTCCAATCTTCCATATAATTTTGAAATTTGTACATTTAAATAAAATTAATATATAAATTCACCTTTCCCTTTTTCTGTAATGTTAAATGATGGCCTAGAACACCCTTAAAGGGTGAAAGCCAGAAATAATTGAAAAAAAAAACTACATATATGTACTTACCATCTAACACCTACCTATTAAGAGAAATGTAATAATATTATTTTTAATTCATCTATATTATTATATTTAAATTATCCACACTACATGTATCATGTATATCTAATTTAGTAACTGCTTTGTTAATAAATTTCATAATCAATATTGGTCATCATTCATAAGTTTATTTTCTTAATTTAAAAAAAAGATTATAAATGTATATTATTTTTTATTTACCTTTTTATGTAATAGCACAACTCCCCAATAAGGAAGTTGAGTGAAAAATATTTTGACTTATAAAAAATATGTTCATGTAGATCAAAAAATATCGATTCTAAATATATAAATATACTTCTATATTGTTATTTGAATTAATTAAACCGTCTTAAAAATCCATCAAAAAGCTACGAACTACAAACGCTTCAATGGTCGAAAGAATTCTGACGTCATCGGAACCCCAGTTTGTATGAAGAGCGGATCACCGAAATGTCTATGGTGCATCTCTTTCTATTACACGAGAGATGGTTTGTGTATGATGAGAGAGGTGTATAGGCCAAACGTCGTTTACTTATGGGCCAAACTGTTTTGCATTCTATCCCCTAAAAGTCTTTTAAAGTTTAGTAATGGGTGGTATGGTATATTTAATGGTTTAGTAAACAAGGTTATGTAATGCATGACACCGACTCCAAAAATAACAATCGTACGAAATTATTTTTTTACTTTTTAGTGCATTTTTTGAAGTCGTTTTATGTTTTGTTAAAATTTTTGTTTTTGTTCAGAGATTTTTGCTGTGTTTGAAATAAGTCGAGTGATCCCTTTAAAATTAATATTTACATAATATATCTCTCTTTCAACTCATCTCCAGTAATCGTCGTATTTTTTAACACAATATTATTATTTCACCTTGAAATCGCTGCACGAGTCAAATGTAAGTCGCTAGAATTGCATCTGTGTAAATCGCATTAACTAATTGCATGTTTATGAAGTTGAAAAACCAGTTTTTTGTAGGCCGTTAATTCTACTGGAATGTTTGAATAAACAAGGTTTTTCACCAGGGCCAATTCCACAACATCTAGGATCTAGAAACCTAAGCCTAAACCTTCCAACCAAAAACTTTGACACCTACTCTCACTGATACGTGATTTGTATTTTTTAATTTTTATGTATATTTATATTAGGAATATTTATTATTAGGTACATTTTTTTTAATTGCCAAAGTGAAAAAAAACCATGATTGCAAATCGACGGGTGACGGTTCGGGAGCTCTGTGATATGATACCTGATATCAGTAAGACCACTATTGACAAGATTTTGACAAAAAAATGAGATACCACAAAGTCTGCCCAAGGTGGGTCCCAAAATGCTCACCGAATATCACAAAGAACAACGGGTTGAAGCAGCCCGCAGGTTCCTTGAGTGCTACGACATCGATGGCGAAGAATTCTTAAACTCAATTGTGACTGGGGACGAGACTAGGATAGGTACACTACACGATCCCAGAGACAAATGAATAATCCCAGTGGCATCATTCAGATTTGCCGATGCAAAGTTTAAAAACGAATTACAGAGCGTAACCTACACCTGGCGGGTGCTGCGAGAGGAAGCTCTATCGCGAATGGTTGCCACGCCGAGGCTAAGGGGCACAGAGGGTACAACGTGGTGGGGATTTGACAAGGGGAAACTAGGCTGCAGGATTGCAATGTTGCAGGATTGCGCGTAAAATCATTCCTCGCGACTGCAGCGCCTTGGAGACCTTATTTTACAAACAGCTCTATTAATTTAATCGTATTTATTTCACGATTTTTATGTTTGATGTCCTCTTAGAACAAATTATCTACACTTTTCTTATTAAATACCTACCTTTAAAATACATACACGTCAGGATCGGCGAAGGATAACCGACCTTTGTTCCTTTTTAAAAAGCATACGACCGAGTCGAGAGAAAAAAACTACGGAAAGTGTTGTACAAGTATGGAGGAATACAAATCTCATACAGGCAATTGCGTATCTGTACGAGGGAAGCTTTGCATGTGTTGGGGTTAGGGTGAACGGTGGTTTTACGGGGTGGTTTGACATCTTAAGATGAAGCCATACTAAATAATGCAAAATCATACAAAATCGTATGTTTTTGTTTTGAAAATTTGACAGCTTAGAAGTATTATAGATGCTTCAATTAAATACTGCGTGTACAACATACCTTGGCCCTTAAAAATATCGGTCATTTTTTAAAATAATTCTTTTGATAAGCTTAGAAAAATCAGTTTCTTATATAATTATCGCGAAAAAAAATGATATTTACGCCCGAACCTCACAAAATAAAATATAATATGCATTTTCGCGTTGGTATTTTTGACATCACGACGACAATACGGCAGTCGACGAATTTGTTATATCAAAGTGAACCTTATACCGTCCACCTTAGAACGACTGGCAGCCGCCCCATTCTTCTGTCATTACTCCTCCGGACGGAGCGGAGAAACAACGTGTTAGGGTCCGCGCTGCTTGTTTTCGTGAAATCAATTTAAAAATTAAGTTTTATTACAATAAACAATGCATAAAAAAGGAATTAATGTTTTTTACAGGCCTTTACGAAATCAACATGTAAAAAAAATTGCTCAAATATCTTTTCCAACCTTTCCAAAAGCTTTTTCTCAAGTATTTTTAAACTCCTCCCATAAAAGGGCGTGAATTCCGATTTCGATTTTTTTCCTGTACTAGTGGATCGCCTTAAGCAAGAAATGTTACTATGGTTATTCCATCTACACATGGGTAATTGTATGCAAGAATTGAAAAAGGTGGAATTGGGCGTGAAATTGAGTAATCTCCAAGTATGTTGTCTGCTGTATGCTGATGATGCGGTGCTGATTTCTAACACTATAGAAGATCTACACAGGACTTCCCAACGAGGGAGGCGTAGAGAAATGTCGGGAGGGGCGCAATAGGTACGTTTGCATTTCTGAAAAAAAAATTGTATTTAACGCGTAGGTAAATTGTTAAGTGTAAGCAAATTTCCACTCAAGATGCCTTCAGATATAAGTATATCGATTTTGGTTGTACGGCCGTATATCCTCTTTGCATACTTACTTGAAGAAAAAATCTTCTAAATGATCAGGCCAGATGAATTGTCGCCGGATGAATTGTCGGCCGGATGAACTGTCGGCAGGATGAACTGTCGGCAGGATAAACTGTCGGCAAAATGAACTGTCGCCGGATGAACTGTCGCCGGATGAATTGTCGCAGGATAAACTGTCATGGAACCGGTAAAACCATGTACGATCGTGTGAGATATTTTTATATTTTTTTATTATTTATTGAGTTAGTTTATACTACATGAATATAAACTAATAAGCACAATGTAACATTTCATTTGATAAATTTAAATATTTTTACAGTAAGCATAACATTTCTTTTTAAATACATTCATTCTTTCTTCATTCTTCATACTTTCAGGCATTTCATCATACATCTTTAGTCCTCTGTACATTAGGCAGTTCTGTGATTTTGATTTCTTCATTTGTGGCAATCGAACTCTGTTTATATTTCTTGTTTCATAATTATGTACGTCTCTATTAAAAACAATTTCATTCTTAAAGAATTTTGGCATTTAGTTTTTCATAATTTTATGCACAAAAATTAACACATTAAATAGTGGTCTTTTTTTATTGGAATCCAATTTAGCTCCTCTCTCATTTGATTAATCCTTGCGTATTTGCCTTTTCCAAGTATACATCTCATAGCTCTATTCTGTATAACTTCTAGTTTGTTTAAATTTACTTCATTGGCCAAATATAACATCGTAGAGCAGTAATCCAAATGTGGAGCAACAATAGTTTTATAAATGAGCTCCGTAGTGTTTCTATTTAATTTATGTCTTAGTCTTCTATGAAAATTTACCTTTTTTGACACTTTTTTTAGCACAATTTCAAAGTTTGCTGTGAAAGTCAGTTTTGAATCGAGTATTACACCCAGGTATTTGATTTCATTTACTTTTCCAAATTTTTCACCATTAATAATTGTCAAATTTAACCCTGTGTTATGCTTTTTATTGCCTATTTCCATATATTTTGTTTTTTTTTACGTTCAGTTTCAATTTGTTTAATTTTAGCCATTTTGATATATTTTTTAAGGTCTTCGTTTATTTTTTTAATTGCATCTATGTAATCTTCACACGAAATGTAGATTAAGGTATCGTCTGCAAATAGTCTAATTTTGCAATGTTTAATAGTTTTAATAATATCATTTATGTAAATTATAAATAGAATTGGACCTAATACCGACCCTTACGGAACACCAAGGTTGTTTTCTATCGGTTCTGATTCTGAGCTTTCAACTTTCGTTACCTGTTTTCTTTCCTGGAGATATTCTTTGAATAGATTCAGAGCTACGTCAGAAAGACCTATGTCTTCTAGTTTTTCCAAAAGTATTTTCCTTTCTATCGTTTCAAATGCTCTTTTGAAATCTAAGAATGCTGCAATGGTGATTTTTTTGTCTGTTTCTTTCTTCTATGTATCAATCACTATATTTTTGAGGAGTTGTTGTTGTTCCGGAATCCTGATTGCTCGTCACATAATATATTATGTTTTTCCAAATACTCAACAAGTTGTTTTTTTATTACAATTTCTAGTAACTGTTCGTATTTTGGTAACATATTTATTGGTCTAAATTCTTCACATTTTCTGGTATTAACAACTTTCGGAATCGGGATCACAGTAGATGTTTTCCATGTGTTTGGAAATTTTCCACTACTTAATGATTCATTTATTATATCCAGTAAATGAGATCCTATCGCTGGCATTGCATCTCTCAAAACTTTAAAACTTATTCCATCTGGACTCTCTTTTGATTTGATGCTGTTAAGAATCTGTAAAAGATATGTTTAAATTAACCTTTTTCTTCTCCACTTCTAATTTTCTTTTATATACTGGATATTCGAAGCTCCACGCCGGATGATTTGAGTCTAAGTTTATTTTTAACTTGCTTTTAGCATTGATACAATTTATGCACTTTTATTTTCCTCTAATAGTACATTCTTCACATATGTGGAGATCCGCAAATAATGTAAGGCTGATGTAAGCAGTGGCGGTTTTGCCTAAAGTGCGTTTGCGCAGTGAACCCCCATTAAAAGATGATAAGATAAAAAACTCCTTTTATAATAATATATAATATTATTATAAAACAAGTTTAGAATCACTATAAAACAAGTTTATAATCACATTATAAATAGGGCTCCATTAAAATCCGTATTTTAAACTCGCGCCACCGCGCACCGCGTCGAAATCGATACCTATGTCCATTTGGTGCGTGATGTGGTTGCGCGCAAAATTCTCCTTACAAAAACGTCCTGGCCCATACAGATCCCTCTGATGCTGGTGATTTGAACGAAACTATCCATTTCTTTGCCAAATTCATTCCCGCTCGGTGCGTCGCGATCCCGTGTCATGGATATCAGGTGTCATGGATATCACGTGATCTCCGATCTTTCACAAGTATTACCGATCGAGTCCGTCGGAGAGTGACAAGTTGCCGTGAACTCCCATTTAGATACTATTTAGATTAATCTTTACTACGAATCGGTTTACATTATGAACATTAAAAAATATGCTAGGGATAAATTGAAGCTTTTACTACCTTTTGAATGGATTGGAATTACAATAAAATAATTATTTACGTTACAAAAAATATAAGCATAAACTACTAAAACAATGTTTTTCATGACTTAAGTAACTATGAAGTAATAAGAGATTTTTTTTTTAAAATACGCCTTAATGGCTTAGACTATTTTTGACGTTTTGATTGATCTAACTTTTTTTCAATCTTATAAAATTATGCACAAAATAAATAAAAAAAAAACACTTCGGCGCTTACTTGCCTCGTACAAAAAAGAAGGTCGATTTTAAATTTTGAAGGCGTGAGAATCAAAATATTTCTAGCGTTTATATTGCTCTTTTTTAGATTATTTTTGGCAAATGTCACATTGTCAAGTCGCTAGTTATGTAATTTTTTGTTGAACTTACTTCAGTATTGTTTTGGCCATAAATATACCAAACCACCCACGTTGTCGCTAATATTCTGTCATAATTTTTAACACAATCGCTGAATGCAGTGTTGTGTACATAAAAAATAATGTTAAAACTCATGAAAAAAGGTTGGAAAATAAAAATAAAAAGGCCTCCGCGTCCACTTATATATTCTACGTAATTATTCTTGTTGCAAAAACAATAAAGCAACGTGCATTGCTGTAAAAAACATTAAACAATTTAATTCCTCTGAAAGTAAATTTTGATTAAATAAATCTTCTCTTGGAATTCTGAACCCCCTGTTAAAAAGACCACGAACCGCCACTGGATGTAAGCATAAAGGCGGAAAAACATTATTAAAACGCGACGCGACGCAACGTGTCGACACCCGATATGCACCGTGCACATTACCAACACGCGACGCCACGACATACTAGCAATATCTGAATACAGTTAGCTAACAGCAGTGGAAGTGTATGGTTATGTACTATGGATTTAATAAATAACGAGTCAGATGAAGACTTTGAAGAAGATTTGGTGCAAATTTTGGGTACATATATGATACTTAAACGACTCAAGAAAAATAGAATAACTAGGCGTTACTAATAGGTACATGAAATAAATCAAAAGAGAAGTATGTGTGGTGAATATCATACTCTGTATCCAGACTTACTTCAAGATACTGAAAGATTTCATATGTATTTTCGGGTTACTAAAACACAATTTAAAGAAATACACGAATTTATTCAAAGTGACATAGAAAAAAAAGACACGACATTTGCTCGGCAATTTCTTCCCGTGCATTATTTCTTACAGTATGATCCCTGTATATAGCTAAACTCATGTCATAAAGAACAGAATATCGTTTTACCAACTCAAGTAATTGTTCGTCGGTTATTTCGCTAAATAAATGCAAAAAATTATATTAAATTGGCATAAATTCCATATATGCTCTGTGACAGTTCTCGAACGACTGACGGGTGGCGTTGGGTGTTGTCTAGAAACATACCGCGCGCACCGCGTCGGATGGCGTGTTTACCCCCACCATGGGCAACACACCGACCTGGCTCGTCTGGATCGGGTGGCGTGTGCACGCATGGCGTCGCGTCGGATGTTCATAGTGTGATTCTGGTCTATAGAAAACAATACATTTGATTCGACTCAACACGCATCGCGTTTCATCGGGTCGCGTCGCGTTTTAATAATGTGTTTCCACCTTAATGAGTGTGATTAAGAAAGGGACCCTAAGATGGTTTGGGCATGTATTTTTTTTTAATTAGCTCGACACAGGAGGCCCCGAGGAAAACAAAATTCCCCTCAGGGAATGTGTCATCTTTGGGGATGCTGTGTGGAGGGTGTTTTTAAGGGAAGAGAGGAGAAGTTCTGGGAAGGTATAAGGGGTGGATAGGAAACTGGGGTTCAACGTGTCCAGGAATGACGGATGCATGAATCCATCCTACTGGCTGGAGTCCGGCTGGAGAGGTCAAAAGGTCTCCCTCAACCAGTCTCTCCCGATCAGTTCCGCCACGCAGTAGGTGGGCAAAAACATCCATCGCCGAGACATGGACAAATCACACCTCATGAATCTCACCCCTGCTGAGTCACCAAACGTAGTGAACCTCTTGGGGTGACCTACGGCTGAGGTGTTGGTTATCCAATAAATGGTTCCCGGAGCGGCGGTACACATACCCGACTCCCAAATTAAAGCGAATGAACGAAGAAAGTAGTGTGAGAAGAATATCTGACGCAAACATGAATGGTAGAAAAAGTCGAGGACGCCTGAGGGAGACATGGCATGATCAAGTGAATCAGATACTTGAGTCGGGCCATATCAAAAGGCAGAATAATAGAAGATGATGTATGAGATGATGTATGAATATGAGTGATGAAAGAATGAGGAGCGTATTACAGATGGTAAGTATAGATGATTGGGTGACGTTTGCGTGAAAATATTAGAGCATTACATTTATTTATGTTTAGAAATAATTGGTCTTCTATGTAATATTCATTAATTCTATTAAGTCCTCTGGTAATTTATTACAATCATCTACTGAGTTATCCATTTGTATATTTTCATATTGTCAGCATAAAAAATGAAATCAGCATAAAGAATGACATGCTGATTTCATTATTTATAATGTCATCGAGATACAAAGTAAAGAGCAGGGGTCCTAAATGAGAGCCTTGAGGTATCCCCGAGGGAATGGTTATTATCCGTGATAAGTAATCTTTAAGGGTGACACCTTGATTTCTATTTTTAATGTAAGATGAGAGCCACCTGAAAAGATTCCCGCTTGTACCATATTTTTCGAGTTTATTTAAGAGTGTATAGAGTGTATAGTGTAGAGTGTAGAGCATAGATTCTCGACCTTTTTTTCCCACCGCCCACTTTGAGAATTTTTTGTTTTCCAGCGCCCCCTAACTCGAGAATCCGAAAAAATGGGGGGGAAGGCGGCATATCGGGATACCACGACAAAAGGGGGCGTAATGGGATACCACAACAGGGTTACACTTTCCACAGCGGAGGGGGCATAATGGGATACCACGAATATCACGATGGGGTTACATTTGCCACCACCGGAGGGGGTGTTACGGGATACCACGATAGGGTCTCATTTGCCACAACAGAGGGGGCGTAATGGGAAAGGGAAAATATTTTTGTGGATGGATGGCCCCTAATGGGATGAGATGGGGCAAGATAGGATGGGGTGTTTCAAATGTTGAGAGCGCCCTAGGCAAGCACCTCGTCGGTGCCCCTCTACCAGCCATATATTTTTAATTTTAACTACTAATTATATAATGTAATGTAATGGAACCTTCCACAAACTATGTACAAACCCCGCCATTAACGTGGCCATGGGTAATGCATTTATTTGTACAAACTGTGAAGTACAGCGAACAGTAAATGCGAACACCGATAACGCAACGGCCGGAGGCAGCGGGTCACAAGGCCCGAACCCAGAAAATATCCCAGAAATGAAACAAATTCTTAATGAAATAAATAATAAAATAAGCATAATGTACGTCATGAAAAAAGATATGGAGACTCTCACACAGTCAACTGAGTTTCTATCCAACAAATATGACGAACTGATATCACTACACCTAGAATTGGGAAAAAAACTAAAAGAAAACGAAAATAAACTCAACGAAGTTATAAACAAAAACACAAACCTTGAAAAATGTAATAGAGCATTAGAATACAGGATCCAAGAAATTGAACAAAGAGAAAAAAAACTACAACATCGAACTGTTTGGTATAGAAATGATGAAAGACGAAAATATCGAAACAACTATAAAAACAATTGCAGATAAACTAAATACGAATGGCGAAAATATTGAAAAGGTTTGGAGACTTCCAAATAGAAAGGACTCCAAACCGGCAAATGTAATTGTGAAATTCACTCGTCAATCTCATCGAGATGAATGGCTACAAAAAAGAAAAAACATATTTACGAACCACGACATTTACAAGAACGGAAACAACGACCGAATATACATAAATGAAAATCTAATAAAAGAAAAAAAAAGATCTCCTATACATTACAAAACAAAAAATGAAAACAAAATTTAAATACATTTGGGTACAAAATTCCAAAATATTAATAAGAAGTGAAGGTGATGGGAAAATAATCCATATAAGAAATGAGAATGATATAAACAGATACATTTAAATATTTAAAAAAAAAAATCAAAACACCTTTTGACTCGAAGCACTTACTTTATCAGTAACTAAATCCACGTCGAGTTGTTTTGTTTTCTCTCTTAAAAAAATAATATTTTTTATTATTTTAACTAATATTTTTATGTTTTCTGGTCAATAAAGTGTAGTGTGTTGTTCCTTGAGGATTCTTCTCCCCTCTGATCTTCCAGGAGTCACTTTTCGTCACTGATTTCCAGATATTTATAACCTTTTTTTCACTACTGTCACTTTCCATACATATTGTTTTTTGTAATTTTGTGAACAATGGAGGAGGATTTCCCTCCTGGACATCCTAAAAAGCCCCCAGATCCTCCCCCTGACCCCCCAGATGGTGAAAATATTGTAATTTCTGACAGTGAATCTGTCATTCTAACTTCTACAAAAAAAAGGAAGTTTAGTCCCTCTTCCCCAGTAAAGCATGACTCTCCTTCTACTTCTCAGTTTCTACCAGATCTTCCTCAACCCCCTCCAACCAATTTTTACTCTACTCATTCCTGTGGCCCCTACATTGTTTATGCGCAAAAAACTGAGCAAGGTAAAACCATTCATCCTCTTGAATTTGGTAAATTCCTTTCAACCAACAAGAACCATTCGATTAAGCCCGGAGGTGTAAAAGCCGAGGGTCGCTTCCGAATCTCTGTTGAATTCCTCTCAGGTTCAGCCGCCAACAACTTTATTAAAAACATTTTTATTACATCTAATTCTAAATTCAAGGCGTACATCCCAACTTTCAATGTCATTCGTATGGGCCTGGTCAGGGGTATCTCGACCGATCTGTCCATTCCAGAAATTCTTTCTTCTCTTTCAACCCCTCAACATATCGGCAATCCCATAAAAGCCAGGAGGCTAAATTATAAGGACACCTCTGAGGGCAACGTTTCCTGGAAGCCCTCCCAATCTGTTGTGATCACATTCGAAGGACAATCTCTTCCCTCCCATATCTATTTATTTTTCAACTCCTTACCAGTTGAAATTTACACTTACCCCACCACCCAATGCTACAATTGCTGCCGTTTTGGTCATAACAAAGCTGCATGCAGATCCCCTCCCAGATGCTTCAAATGTGGAGAAAACCACACGGCTGACCAATGTTCTTCTCTCTCTTCACCTAAATGTTTTAACTGCTCAGGCGCTCATTCCGCCATTCACTCTTCTTGTCCTGAACAAACTCGCCAAAAAAATATAAAAATTTCCATGGCCTCTGAAAACTTGTCTTTTCTGCAGGCTTCTAAACTATTCCCGCCTGTCAAAAAATCTTTTGCCGAGGTTTTATCCAGTAACTCTCCATCCAATCCTCTCCCCTTCTCCTCAACATCTTCTCGTTCAACTAAATTAATGTACAAAAACCCTGTCTCTAAACCGGCTCCTGGATACGATCGGCAACAACACAACTCACTTCTCTTAAATCCCAATGGTTCTCCTCTTTCAAATGCCACAAATGGGTGCGCAAACAACTATAATTCGTCCTCAACAAACCATCAAAAGCTTTCTGAACAACTCTCGCAAGATAATTCTTCATTTATACAAACTCTTATTATGCTTCTAATTGACCTAATTTCTTCTCAAACTAATCTACCGTCCAACGCTGCTTCTATTATTTCCACGTTGAAATCATTTGTTCAAAATGGCACTTCAAGATGTCAGAATACTTCAGTGGAATAGCCGCAGTGCTATTTCTAACAAATCGAACCTTCTTAACCTATTAAATTCAAACTTTGTTTCTGTGGCTGCTGTCTCGGAGACATGGTTTACTCCATCCACCCACTTTAATGTGGGAGGGTACTCCTGTCTCCGTGATGATCGCCTGGAAGGTACGGGCGGCGGTGCTGCCCTTTTTATTAAAAAATCCCTTCCGTTTTCCCCAATAAATAATATCAAACCCCCCAATGCTGACTTTCAAATGGTTGCAGCTAAAATAAAGGACACATCCTTTGTTTCTATCTATATTCCCCCATCATCTCACTTCAATAAGCAAGCTTGGTTACAAATTGTCCGTCAACTAAGCCCTCCATTCTTTTTATTGGGCGATTTTAATGCCCATTCCCCCGTCTGGGGTTCTGCTTTCTCTGATCGAGATGGTCGAAATGTTATGGATTTTTTAGATGAATCCAACCTTTTCCTTTTGAACGACGGATCTCCTACGAGAATCTCTCGCCCCAACACAAACCCCAGTGCAGTGGATCTCTCCATATGCTCTACAAATCTGGCACCTCTCTCCTCGTGGGTGGTGTCCCCCGATCCTTGCTCCAGTGATCATTTCCCGATCACCATCACTTATCAAACTTCTTTCCATTCAGACAAGTCCCATATTTCGACGAAGATTAAAACAAAACACACCAAATGGGACTAATTTAACTCGCATATGGATAAGTTTATACAAAATTTACCCTCTTCCGATGTATTATCTGTCAAAGATGACTACGATAACTTCAAATCGATGCTCATAACTGCAATACATAAATCAAATCCTCCCCCTAAAACCAAATCTTTTAAAAAACTCCCTCCCACTCCCTGGTGGGATGAGGAATGTTCTAAGGTAGTGAGAATTCGGAAAGCTAAATCTCTTTCGTATCGTCACAATATGACTATGGAGAACTATCTTATATACAAAAATGCCGAAGCCAATGCCAAAAGGGTATTGAGGTCAAAAAAAAGATCTGGGTGGTACAACTTCTGCAGTTCAGTATCTCCGAATACTCCAATTTCGGAAGTTTGGTCTATGATTCGAAGATTTCGATCCTCCTTCAGTTCAACATCTCCTCGAGCGTCTCATTCTAAATGGATAGATGAGTTCTTGGACAAAATTGCCCCCCCTTCTGTACCTAATTTAGATGAAATAACTCCCATCCACAACACTCCTATGTCTGATCATTGGCTAGACTCTCCATTCACTTTAATTGAATTAAAAAATTGTTTATCAACAGTCAAAGACTCATCTCCAGGCAGAGATGGTATTCCTTATAGCATTATCAAGAATAGTAATGATAATGTTCTAAATCACTTCCTTAGCATCTTAAATAAAATCTTCCAGTCTGGCATAATGCCTGATGACTGGAGTTCTCAAATAATCATCCCAATCCTAAAATCAAACAAATCACCCAATTCTGGATCCAACTACAGGCCAATTGCTCTTTCATCCACCCTCAGTAAAATTTATGAAAAATTAATTAAAAACCGGTTAGAATTTTTTGTCGAAAGTAATCAGCTTCTCTCTCCATCTCAATTTGGATTTAGGAAAAACAAATCTACGCAAGATAACCTTGCCATCATCAGCACTGATATTAATTTATCCATGTCTAACCATGAAGTATGTCTTGCAGTCTTTATAGACATAGAAGGTGCCTTTGACAATGTTTCCATCCCAATCCTTAAAAAAAAACTTTTAGGCCTTGGCCTTCCCCCCATGTTTGTCCAATCTATTATTAATCTATTTCTTGATCGAAAAATTTTCATTGAGCTACCAGATGTTACTCCTCAGAGTAGATCAATTTGGAAAGGTTTACCCCAAGGCGATGTATTATCCCCTATACTGTATAATATATACACGTACGATATGCATGTCTCTATTCCCCCTCAAGTAAAAGTTATTGAGTTCGCAGATGATTTAGCTTTCTTCTTATCATCCAAAATCATCCCACTTGCCGTCAAATATCTTAATGAAGCCATGGATGCCCTTTGCACATGGCTCACTTTAAATGGTCTGGAACTTTCAGTCCAAAAGAGTCAGTGTGTCACCTTCTCAAACCGTCATAAAAATCCTCCTGTTCAAATTTTATTTAAAAACTCTCCAATCCCCAACGCCTCTGAAGTTAAATTTTTAGGAGTAACATTTGATAGGAAACTTAAATGGTCTTCCCATATTCACAATATAGTTACAAAATGTGAAAAAAATTTAAATATCATCAGATCATTGACTGGCGTTTGGTGGGGTGCTCACCCTACCTGCATTAAGTTGCTTTACAATGCACTTATTCGAAGTCATCTCGACTATGCCTGCCCACTTTTTAGTACGGCCTCCAAAAATGCACTCAGTAAATTAGACAAAATTCAATCGAAGTCATTGCGAATAATAACTGGAGCGATGCAGTCATCGCCCATCAATTCCCTTCAAGTGGAATGTTCTGATCCCCCACTTTATTTAAGGCGACAACTGTTTGCTGACAAATTTGTTCTTAAATGTTTAAATTCTAAATGTCATCAGGTTATTCCCAGAGTTTCGTTGTTCAAAGACTCAACACATTCATCTACAATCAGAGCTCGAACTAAACCTCTTCCTGCCATCTGTAAAAATTTTCGCTCTCTCTCAGAGCTTCAAATTATCCAAAATGATCTTCTTCCACTATACAAATTAAAATATAGTCACGTCACCCTATCCCCAACAATTTTGGAAGGGATTGGCATCCTTAAAAGTCATTCCAATCTCCCAGCCCGTACTGTTAATAATATGTTCAATGACATTATTTCTTCTAAATGGCCCAACTCTTCTCATTTATTTACTGATGGCTCCAAATCTCCTGACTCTCCTAACTGTGGTATAGGTATTAACGTTTACCACAATAATTCTAATGATAGATTATTTTATTCAATTTCAAATCAATTTTCAATATTTTCTGCTGAGTGCATTGCAATAATTGAAGCACTCAAATATATAATCAAAAATAATTGTGAACATTCCCTTGTTCTCTCTGACTCTCTCAGTTCCCTCCAAAAACTTAAATCCTGTCCTCTTCTTCATCCTGATGATCACTTTGTATGCCTCATTAGAGTGCTGACAGCCTCCATTCAAAGCTCTGGAAAAACCGTAATTCTTGTTTGGATCCCTGGACACATTGGCATAGTGGGTAACGATATTGCAGATTCTTTGGCAAAACAAGGAGCGTCCAACCCTATTGTTACCCTCGTAAACCATATTCCCCTATCTGATATTTTTTCCATCATCAAAGATAGATCCCGCAATGTTTGGACAGAGTATTGGAACATTGCCAGTCAATCCAAGGGAGCTCGCTACGCCTCAATACAAAGGACTATCCCATCAAAACCGTGGTTTCAAAAATTTCCCCATTTTTCCAAAAAAGAAATTTCCTCACTTATTCGAATGAGAATCGGTCATTGTTCCGTTCCTTCTCACCTTTTTAAAATTCACATCCTTGACTCCCCAGATTGTACGTTCTGTGGTCTAGATGTGGGCACTTTAGATCACATATTTTTTGGCTGTCCCTCTCTAAATAAATATCCTCTCTTCTATCAAGCGTTATCTAAAATTGCCTCCCCTCCATTCAACATTTCATCTCTTCTAAGTCTGAACTCGACTCCAATCTTCCATATAATTCTGAAATTTGTACATTTAAATAAAATTCATATATAAATTCATCTATCCCTTTCTCTGTAATTTTAAATGATGGCCTAGAACACCCTTGAAGGGTGAAAGCCAGAAATAATTGAAAAAAAAAAAAAAAAAATCCACGTCATGGAAGATTCTACACAATTCCAAACTCACAAATTTACAAAGTGCTATGATTTGGATAACTGGATAAACGATAAAAACATCAACATGAGGTTTGTGGCTATTCACCTAAATATAAGATCCCTGAAAAAGAATTTTAATTCATTTATTGCACAAATAAATGACATTCTGCAGTTTATAGATGTAATTTTTCTAACAGAAATAAATATTAAAAACGAAATAATAACTATGTTCAATATACCAAACTTCATCTCGATTGCAAATACTAGAGAGAATAGAAGAGGAGGGGGATTAATCATGTACTTAAAAAACCATCATACTTTTAAGAAAACAAACATTTCTTTTAAAAGCTGCGAGACAATATCTGGAGAAATAACCACCGTTCATCAAGATGTCATAAATATACTTGCAGTGTATCGCCCGCCGAACAACAACAAGAATATATACTTGAAGAAACTAAAACAAATATTACAATTAACCTCATCTGATTCAAATTACTTGTACTGTGGTGACATTAACTTGAATTTATTGGATACCAAAAATAGTGTAATTACAGAATACCAAAATCTACTCAGTAAAAATGGCTTAGAAAATGTGATATTAGATGTGACCCGGGATGAAATTTTAAACGGTAAAAATGTTTATTCCTGTATCGACCATATTGCAATTCGTAACCGTAATAACACTGTATTTTCATGTATTGTGACTAACAAAATATCGGACCATTATATTATAACAGGAGTCGCGATAGGGAAAGAGGTACTTACAAAGGAATTAAATAAAAAAAGGGAAATTATTGATAATAAATTGGTATATTCTAAATTAAAACTAGTAAAATGGGGTAAATTATTACAAACTGAATGTCCCTCAGAACTGTACTATAATTTAAAAAATATTTTTGATAATATCTATGAGTCCTCGAAAAAAGAAACATCATTTCAAAATAATCATAGGCACAACAACCAATGGGTTACTGAAGAAATTAAGAATATGATTAAAAAGAGATTATCTTTACCGAAAATGCAAAAATAGCCCTAATAACCCTGTATTTCGTTTAGAATACACGCGATATAGAAACAAAACAAATAATCATATTAATTTTACTAAAAACAAATTTCACAAAAACATAATAAATAGTTTAAACGGCAACCCGGGGAAACTCTGGGACGAAATAAATAACCTAATAGGAAAACCTAAACAAAATCTAGATAAAATAATCCTTCAACATATGGGAAGTCAAGGAGACACAAAATTTTTATGCGATAAATTTGCTACAACATTCGTAAATGAAATAAAAGACATAAGACATAACTGTACTACAAAATTCCTAGATCGTAACACGTATACAACTCCTGTTAGTATATCAATGAGATTTAGACCTGTATCACAAAAAGATGTTAAAAAAATAATTAATGATATGGATGTTAAAAAATCAGAAGGCAATGATCAAATAAGAATTAAAGACCTGAAGTTAATTGCTGATAATATAATCCCAATATTGACTAAATTAATTAACCTTTGTGTAAGTAAAAGTATTATGCCTGACGAACTTAAAACATCCATTATCAGACCTATATATAAATCAGGAAACCACAAAGATTTCACAAACTATCGACCGATAGCGATTCTCTCATGTATTGATAAAATTATTGAAAGAGCTATCTTTAATCAAATACAACTTTTTATAGAAAAAAATAAAATCATAAATCCCATACAATACGGATTTCAAAAAGAAAAAAGTACTGCCCAATTACTATCTAAATTCACTGACCATATAAATTGTCATATAAATGAAAAATATTATGTTGGTAAATTTTTTATAGACTTTAAAAAGGCCTTTAACACTTTGGACCACGAAACATTATTAAGGGCAATGGATGAATGTGGTATTAGAGGTCCTTTAAAAAATTTTATTAAAAATTATCTATTAAATAGAAAAATTAAAGTTAAAATTGATGGAATTTTTAGTGATAAAATGTTAACAAATACCGGAGTAGCAACAGGGTCGATATCGGGGCCTACATGTTATACAATGCAAGTAAACAGTCTACCAAACGTAATAAAACGTTGTAAATGCTACATGTTTGCAGACGATACTTGCATTATATGTGCTGACAAAGATCCACTAAAAATTGAGGAAATTTTACAAACAGACCTAAATAACATAATTAAATGGTCCCACGACAATGGCATTATTATTAACGCAAAAAAAACCAAATATATGCTTATACACTCACCATATGCAAATTGTCAGGAAAAGGACTTACATATTAAAAGTCATTCATATGATTGTTTGCACACAAAAAACCAATTCCAGCAGTGTAATTGCCCGAATATAGAAAAAGTGTACCAATATACATACCTTCAGTGGCGTGCACAGAGTTTTTGATCAGGGTAGGCAGTAGGAAAACCGCCGAATTGATAAAAATAAAAAAGAAACTTGCCACAGATGGCTCTCTTCGTACAAGTTTTCGCTAAGTGTACTTGCTGCTGGCTGTAGATGATGTAGGTTTGTATTATCTAAGCCACTTTAAATATACAAATAATAAAAAAATCTTTTCATGTATGCGTATTATCGCAAGCCAATCAATGGATATCCGAGGTGGCCTTGATAAAAGCAATTGGCGTTGTCTCACGTTCATACTTCAGATAACAACAAATGTCACTGTCGCCACTGATTGCCATTTGCTAATTTGTTCCAGAAAGCACTGCCTGATACTAACAAAAAAACCCCATAGAAGCAAATTCAAACGACAGTTCTACTCTATGCTACGTGCATTTCGTAAACATTGATATTATATCTTGTATGAAGTTAGCTCTAAGCAGAAATAATTCCTGCTTAGCCTGCATTTTAGTGAGGTAGTCGGAGGGCGCGTGTAGTTTTTAGTTACAGTTTATATCACATTTGTAGTATGCCGTTTGATGTGGCGGTCGCGTAGTTTTGGTTGCTCAGCTTTGTCGCGCTTATTTTTGAAAGTGTGTATTTATTTTTAGCAATAATTTAATAAATTATAATATTATTTACATGCTTACGTTTTACAAATACGCCAGGGTAGGCAGTGCTTATGTGCCTATATGGAGTGCACGCCCCTGCATACCTTGGTCTTACAATAGATGTCAACTTTAACTGGTCAAATCATCAAATCAAATCTACCTCTATGATAGATTGCCCGGAATTACTAGAAAGAATTCAACTAAGAGTGCCCATCAGACAAACAAGACAAAACCACGCATTATACATTCCTCAATGCAACACTAACTCTAAACAAAATACATTCATTCACCGCGCTTCACTCATCTTTAACATGACATACAGTGAATTCGACTTATTTAACACAGCACCTAACATTTTCAAATCTAAAATGAAGAAATAACATTTACACATACATACCACTATTTACACAGAATAGATCCATCCCTTTCCCCTCCCTTCCACCATCCCATCCACATAACCTAATTTAACTATTTTTCTTTATACTTACGCACTTAATAATTTAATATACATCAGTGAAAACCTGTTATTGGTTAAATTTTTATTCATATGTATTTCATCAAACATTATTGTTATAAACTGTTGGTTTTCCAAATAAAATAAAATAAAATAAAATAAAATAAAATATTGAAAATGTATGTAATAGATTAAGATCCATATTAGGAAAATTTTATCACCTAAAAAATTTTGTTAATAAAAATATATTATACTGTATATACAACGCATTAGCAGAATCTATTATAGGATACGGAATAAATAGTTACGGATTAACGTACAAAACATATATAAATAAAATAGAACAATTACAAATCCGTTTCCTAAAATTGATATCAGGCAAAAAAAAAGTCCAGTTATGTGAAGGTGATTATAAAAAAAAGTTCTCTTTGTGTAATGTCCTCTCTATACACAGTAAGGTAGATTACCAATTAACGCTAGATGAATTCTGGAATACAGAATTCAAAAAACCTGTAAACCACAACTACCCTACTAGGCATAGAGAAGCACAAATGTTTATTGTCAATAAATCTCAAAATGTATATGTACGGAGATAGAACAAAAAGTCATAAAATTCCGGAAATATTTAACGCATTACCTGAAAATATCAAAAATGAGACATCTTATTCAAAAATCAAAAAAAAAGTTAAATCTTTCTACCTCCGAAGAACATGAAATCATATAATATAGTTCCTTTCTATTTTTTTTTCTCACCGTATGTTTGTACTGTGTAAAATATTTTTACTACAACGCAATTCATACACATTAAAACATTATAATAATTAGTTGGTCGTAATAATTAGTATTTTAATCTTAAGTATTATATTTAGTATATACTATGTAAAACTGAAAAGTATACTGTATTAAATAATTAGAAAAAAATGAGAGATTTCTTACAATCAAACTGATTGATCAGTTTCGTAAGATTTGTAAAATGAAATATTGTAAAATTAAAACTGAATAAACACATTTAAAAAAAAAATAAAATATATATATATAATAACTTATTAGTAAAGCGGGAACTCAAATTGTACCATTCTTGACACCAAATTCGTTTATTTTTATTAAAATACAAAGCTAACTCAGTAGCTAAGAATGCTTTGTCTCTGTTAGATTCCATTTTATTTCAGCCGCACAAAATTCACTGTCAACCATAAATAAACCAATCCAACTATCGAAAATCTCATCTAGGCATAGACAAATGCTTGTCAAAACGCTTGTAGACTATCAAATGGTTTGACAGCAAACACGTAGATTTATTTTCCGTTATTGTCTATGTATGTTTGGCTCAAACAGCTTGACGCGCACTTCAAACCGTTGAGTCAAACCTAGTCTATGCCTAGATGTTGGCTTCCTGTCATTTTCGGTAGTCGAAAGTGATTTTTGTGCGAGATGGAATCTAGTCAAGAAAAATAATTATTTGTTATGTTATAATAAATTTTATATATTAATATTTTAATAAAACATTAAGATAATAACATTATTATCAATTTAAAAGAAAAATCAGATGGATTTCTACAATTAAACACAAAAACAATTAATACATATTTTGTAATAATTTAATTTAATTTTATAAACGTTTTACGTGATACGTAATATCTAAATACACCACTCAGGTACTTATTTGTCTATGATACGCCAAAAAAATATAAATTCGCTTCAATCACGTAGATTATTGCGCAATGTTTGAAGCAAGCGTCAAGCTTCCCCTGGAGACGGTCAAAACTCTAGCCATAGACCAAAAAACTCTAGCCATAGACAAAAAACTACGTGTTTGAGCCAAGCGGTTTGATAGTCTCGCTAATGGTAAGCCCACACCGCGGCCAACGTTCCAACTTCAAACGTTTGGACGATCGTGTGGAGGGGTGTTCGTGCGTTGGAAGTTCGAGTTGGAAGGTTGGAGTTCGAGTTGGCCTGGGATCGCCTTCGAGGCGATCCCGACGGCCAACTCACATGAACCAGCCTTCCGCAGTTGTCCACACATCCGTCTGCGAACGGCAGGCGATCAAGAAACGTGCCGCGTACTATTAAAATGACGATATTATTACAGAGAGTGGTATAACAATTATTTGAAAACATGTCGTGTATATAAGTATATAATAATAAGTACGTAATAATTATAAGCAACCTGATAAGATACAACGTAGCTACAGCTGTTCCATGTCCGCCATTTTGGAGTTCGGAATTCGGAGTTGGAGGGTTGGACGCAGCCACCACACGATCGGCCAACCTTCCAACTCCGAACTAAGTTCGGAGTTGGAAGGTTGGCTTCGGTGTGGACCTAGCATAACCCTTTATAAAGTGAACTTGGTACAGATGCTTTCCGGGGTTAGTATATTTATGTGCTTTCCGCAGCGGTTGTCTTAGGAGCGTAATGGTAATGGTGCTGATTTCAACAAAATCAAATATCATAATATATATATTTTTTAAATTATAATTTACAAGTACAAGTTTATTAGACGTTGAACATTATGATGATTAATGACCAATAAGATGGATCAAGGAAAAATATATTTATGGAATGTAATATTGTTGGTATGTCTCGTTATTCTCGGCTATGTAATTATTGTTTTTTCGCACCCATAAAACTATGACCCGTCTTTCCGGTATATAAAAAATGGTCCGATTTTTCGGATTGAAGAAACTCAGTTAGCCGCCTCAGATTCAGCTAGGGAAAGCACCTGCATAGGTTTTGCGATGAGAGATTGGGCCTACAGTGGATGATGATAACTTTATATTTCCAGAGTGCGGTTTGGAAGCGGCCGATTCAAAACCACTCGTGAAGGGAGGGAAAAGTGTCAAAGGAAATCAGTTTCCGTGGCACGTGGCAATTTTTCGCAGGAAAGCTGACCATTTGGAGCAGATATGCGGTGGCAGTTTAGTCCGGAGTAATCTGGTGATAAGCGGTGAGTTTTGCTGCACGGACAACCTTTAACTTTCAGGAGTTCCAAAGGTTCCCGTAAAATAACTATCAAACGGTATTAATAGCCTTGCGACTGCGTACACACTCTATTCACACATAGATACAAACGGAAGTGCTGCCATCTATTTTGTTTAATTAATAGTCTTGCGTCTGCGTGGTTGAATTTAAGAACCCGGCCTCGAATGCATGTCAAACATGCGTGAAATTTAAAGCAAAGCTAACGTTGTAATTCGGTTTCGAATTCAATAATTCGTCAAAAGATGTCGTCATTTCCATCAGCAGCTCGCAAGGGGAGTTTCCCCCCTAGGTATAAGTTCTACGAATTTGTGAATTTGAGTATCTCTTCGGATATGGAAAAATTGACGGTAATACTTAGTTGTGTTACTTATTTGTGAATAATAGTATCAAGCAGCTATATATTACATATGACGTCATTGCCTATCCCGGTTACCTTGTCCCGGTGACTAGATATTACTAGATAACAGTAGATCCAAGGAAAGAGCTCTTTTTGGAACCAGTTCCTATTGGATTTAAAAAATGGTCACCATTGTTGTAATCACGCGGCTATTTATTACATATGACGTCATGCCCTGTCCGGGTTACTTTGTCCCTGTGACTTTGTCCCGGTGACTAGCTATCACCGTCCACTGAAAAACGGGCTATTTTTGGAACCAATTCCTATTGGATTTATAAAATGGTCACCATTGTCATCAATATTATCTGGGCCAAAAAACCTGCGGAGCGGGTTTCTAACTGCTAGTAACAATTATTATCAAAATAATTTAATGTTTCTATTTTATGGAAATTAGTTTAAAAAAATACCATGCGTAAGGAATGGAGGTCACCTTGTAAAAATACATAAAACCACTGTTCCCTGTGTTGATGCTGCGCTCAACCATGGAATAATGTGTAATGGATGTATTTTACTTGATTGCAAAATGTAACAGCTTTACTAGGTTTCACCTATGTAATATTGTAATGCCAGGCTAGCTTATGGTCTGAAATGTAGAACATGAAATAAATATGACGCACTATATAAAATGAAAGACTGATGCAATATCAATATAAAGGGATTTATTGGTATAAACTTCTAATGACAATGCGTATTGAAGATAGGACTCTTTAAGTTAGTTATGTGATCTCAAGGATGTTTGTAATCCTTGTGGTAAGCCCACACTGCGGCCAACGTTCCAACTTCAAACGTTTGGACGATCGTGTGGAGGGGTGTTCGTGCGTTGGAAGTTCGAGTTGGAAGGTTGGAGTTCGAGTTGGCCTAGGATCGCCTTCGAGGCGATCCCGACGGCCAACTCACACGAACCAGCCTGCGGCAGTTGTCCACACATCCGTCTGCGAACGGCAGGCGATCAATAAACGTGCCGCTTACTATTAAAATGACAATATTATTACGGAGAGTGGTATAACAATTGTTTGAAAACATGTCGTGTATATAAGTACATAATAATACGTACGTAATAATTATAGGCAACCTGATAAGATACAACGTAGCTACAGCTGTTCCATGTCCGCCATTTTGGAGTTCGGAATTCGGGGTTGGAGGGTTGGAAGCAGCCACCACACGATCGGCCAACCTTCCAACTCCGAACTTAGTTCGGAGTTGGAAGGTTGGCTTCGGTGTGGACTTAGCATTAAAGAGGATTACAACAGTCAAACTAAATTGCGTAGTATTATTTTGACCGCCGCAGATGCCAGATACGTCCTTCCCTTGGGCTCGCTTATTCCAAACCATAAATATACTAACCCCTAGATCGATATCTTCGGGCCTTCTCTATAGTAGTGATGTGGTCGTCAAACTTAACCATGGATGAACCCATAAAATGACATGTGTGGCGCGAATTGACTAAAAGATAGAGGAAGTTCATTTGTCTACCGTAGACAATACAATCGCTCTATCCTATTTCATTAATTCGTTAGCCCAATAAATTATTTAGATAATAAAAATGCTTTAGAGCGGCAAAATTGGAAATTCTGCTTGCATTAGAAAAATGAAAACTCGGGGTACATGTTTAAATATTATTTTTATTTTCACAAATACAATGGATAAACAACACATGAAAACGCAGGGTCGGTTCCACTGATGGATTGAACATGGCTAACTCTTCCAAGTGACACAAACACAACAAATGCTTTATACAAAAATATTTAACAAAAATATGAAATACCTTCCGTAGATATATTTCAGCCATCTCACAGCAAAAACCGCAACATGTATTCTGAAATAAATATGTCACATTAAACAAAGTTTGGGAACGGAACATAGAATACTTGTTATGAACAAAGTATGTAAGCGACGGGCCACATCAAGAGTCAGAATAGTATGTGTTAGTCGGTTTACATGAGTTCGGTGAGTCCAAATAAGTGAGAGGCTTATGGCGGAGAGCCAGTTGTTAATAATCGTCTGCAACAGGGCCTTTCTTTCTTTATGGTGGAGAACGAAAGGTTAAACTAAAGCTCTCGGAGCATTATTTGAAATTGAAAATACTTTTTACAATATTTGTATCTAAACTATTACTTAAGATTTAGCACGACAACTGATAAACTTATTTTCACTAAAAAACATTTTGTATTGAACTCTTGCTACTTGCTACCATTTAAATACTCCACATACATTTAAATGTAAAATTGAACAAGGCAAGGAGTGTATGCCAAGACTGAGTTGTTTGGCGGTCCGTCCTCTTTTCCTATCCTGCGGAGTAACAGTGTAATGGTTTGTTTTAAAGCATTATCAATTTTACCTTGTACGAGGTCTTGTATGAAGTCTTGTATGAGATCGGCATTTTTAACGTTGACATTTTAAGCCTCCGCCTATCTTCTGGGGTGAGAGGTGATCGTCAGATGAGTCTTTCTCCTTCTGTCCAGAGGGTTTTCGGGACTTCAAGCGGCATGCCAGGTGAGAGACGACATCATCGCATCCCCAGCCACAATGATGGTCACAAATCTGACGTTAACAATGTTATGAAATGTTCGTAAAGTATAGGCTTCGATACGTTAACAACGTTTTTATGAGGTGTTAGAACGTTTCTGAAATGAAATATGGAAAAACATTAACCACTAGTAGCCATAAGCTTATCTTCACATAAGATAAAATAAGATAAATTCAAAAAAGTATTTCGTTCGAACGTCATTTTAACCATCTTTATGTTTTAACCTCAAATACTGATTTACAGGTAAATTAAGGTGAATGATAATGTTTTATGTAATTAATTACATGATTTCTTGATCAACATTAAACACTTTTTTCACCTCTAGAATTCATGTAAGCATATTTTATCTGCACGTGTGGTACCGCTTTAAGTGTTATATTACATGAAATTAAACAACTTAAAATTCGTATATTTTTTATTCGTGTTTAAGTGATGTTAGTTACACTAACAGCCGCTGTTCCCAATTCTGCTAAGCCGAAACTAAAGTTCGAAACTGCTTAAGCATCACTTAGTCTAGATTAAGTGATGCTTAAGTAGTTTTGAACCTTAGTTTTGGCTTAGTAGAATCGGGAACTTGTAATTGGGTTATTATAAGTATTGGGTAAATTCAAGTAGTTTTATTGTGATATTACTCTGAATCAGAATAGAACGGTAATTAAAATAAGTTTTTCCCCCAAAACCCGCACATGAAAATCCCGCAAATTCGCAGGATAAAATGTGCTGAAATCGCTAGTAACTAACTAACTAAACATCACGCCGTTTCCCCGCAGGGGTAGGCAGAGAGGACGGACCGCCAAACAACTCGGGTCTTGGCACATACTCTGTACCTCATTCATATTCACACATACTTGGTCTCATCACACTCTTCTATTATTCTGACTCTTAACATGGCCCGACTCAAGTATCTGATTCACTTGATCGTGCCATGTCTTCCTCGGGCGTCCCCTACTTCTTCGACCATTTACATTGCTACTAGCTTCAAATAGCCAATAATAATAATATTTGGCTAATTTATATAGCACCGTTTTTGTGAAAAATCACCTCAAGGGCACTGTACAAATAAATATATAAAAGAATTAATATTACTGGCTTACAACTAAGATTTACAATTATAACTAGTGACTTACATCTAAACTCAAACATGATTGCAAGCGCTGGTTTTTTTCTAATACCAGGCCTCATTTTGCTGACAAGTTTTCAGTTTAATTTTAATAAAAACATAAATGCTTTATCGTGTTTGACGGGCTCTTTCGCCAAGGACGCAAGCTGTATGTAGGCACCCTCGTATTTGCTTGCTTTTCGCCGTGAGGAGATTTATGTTTGTCAAAAAGCAATAAATGAGTGACACCTATTTGTCAAAAGGACCTGTTCCTATATTTGTATGCATCAAATTTATCAAATAAACAAATTAGTGATTATTACTATATCTGAGAAATGGTTTCTCGTGTGCTCAATCCACGGCAAGTGTACATTATTTACAACTTCATTAGACGTAATAAAAAATAAGTTTGTATTTAGGAGTTTGCTAATTTGGTAATTTCCTACATCGTCTCATAATAATATTATTATGAGACGATGTAGGAATGTGAATATGACACGATAGTGAAGGGTAAAAGAAGTCGGAGACGCCCGAGGAAGACATTTTAGACACGTTATGGTACCGCCGCCCCGGGAACCATTTATTGAAAAACCAACATACGTCACCCCAAGTGGTTCATTATGTTTGATGACTTAGCAGGGGTTCCCGGGAAAGGGCGCGAAACGTGATGGTTACACAGTAGATGATAATTACAGTACCTTCCTACCTACCTACATAGCAAATGTTTGTAGAAATAATATGTAAGTGTTTCACCCATTCTGGGATTCGTTTCTTCCCAGAATATTTGTTTATAAAATGCAAGCCTAATGTTATAGAATAACGCTAAACTGTTTTCTGAGAAAATAATGTTATTTATTTATTTTTACAATAGCTCTACAATAGGAAAATAATTTCCTCCAGGGCCTATGTCATCTTTGGGGATGCTGTGTGGATGGTAATTTAAAGGAAAGGAAGGAGATGATGTTCTGAGAAGGAAAAAGGCATGAGGCGTGGCTACGAATCTGGGGTCAGTGGGTTCAGGAGTGACGGACGAATGAATCCGTCCCTCCCACTGCGGAGCAAGGCGATGGGTCAAGAGAAGAGTGCAGGAAGGCTCAAATAGTCTCCCTCAACAAGTTCCTCCCGATCGGATTTATGTAAAGCTCAGCACCTCTAACTATATCTCTGTGTCTTGAGGTAATTTTTCCCAAAAAACGGCGCAACCAAGTGAATCAATTATTTGAAAACGGTCAGTCAGAATAACAGAAGAGATATATGAAGACTGATAGATCGTGTATATGCGACAATGTGACAGAATGTAAAAACCCATGCAGCTTGATCTATTCATTTTATTGTTTAGTAAGTCGCAACAACAAAATAACTAAGCAAGTATCTAGTGATATTTACAGTTTTATGAAAGTTCTAAATTATTACAGTGGCCCTTATTATCATTATGTAGTTAATTTCGCCTCTTTTACTGCGTGCCTCGACCGCAAATATTCCCTGCGCCCAGAAACAATAAAATCAGAATAGCAACTTGACATTTTTTCGACGAATAATACTACACCATAGGAATGTGCCGAAAGCGTGCACGAGACGAGCATATCGGGACCGCTCGCACAGTTTGTCGCCTTCTAACATACGGATTCCTATTCCCGCGCCCACGCCCCGCGCCTTGCGCCCGGTGGTGTAGCGGAATTTAGCTACCCGTGTCGAACGTAAATCTGATGAAAAATAATTACTTTTGTTAATGTAATTACTTGGTTATTATAAGTCATATAACAGTGAAATTTTCGTTCGCGCTAATTTAATTATTAGTATTATTTTTCTGTACTAAAATAAATACAGTATTATCTGTAGTTTTCGAATGCGGCTGAAAAATAGATTGTATGAAAACTTCGACGAAGTATACCCTAGACAAGCCCTCTCATAGTAACAATCAGAATAAAATAACACCAGTAACAGTAATTTCGCAACAAAACTCTCCTTCCAATTCCGCCGTCTTGCATACAGAGTTCCCGGCAAAAAACGACTGACCGCCAAGTTATCCTATTGTGTAATTCTGTCAAACTAATACATCATCACGGATTGGCCGCATGAACAATATCCACAAGCCGTGCTGTATACAGTGATTTTCAAAGTGGGGGTCACGAGACATTCATAAATTTAATTGGAAAAAAATATTTTTTTACTTTATTTTGACAAGCGATTCAATTTCGGAGGCCAGTATGGGTACCGCTGCCTTGGGAACCATTTATTGGATAACCAACGCCTCTGCCATAGGTCACCCCAAGTGATTCGCTACGTTTGGTGACTAAGCAGGGGTGCCCGGGTTAATGGAGTGATGTTTGTCCAGGTCTTGGCGGCAGATGCGTCTGCATTTTTTTTCTGTTGGTTCGTAAGCTTAATGAGTTTTAAAAAAAAAACCAATCATCATTTGCTTGAAAACATTTACGAAAAAATCATCTTTTTACCGTCCATGCACCGTGGGCTACCCAAGTTGGTTGCTCATCATTAACACAGTGATGAGCAACCAGCGGTCGACAAGCCCATTTACTGCTTTTCGGACTGACTACAAAAAAATATTAAAAAATTGCGCTTAAAATATTCAAAGGCTTCTGTTCCGTTTTGAAAAAGGTATTAGCCAAAAACTATAATTTCTTTTTAAAGTTTTGAATCAGCTACTCAAAACATTAAATTTTTTGCGTATAATAAATAAAAAAAAATACTGAAATTAGTGGATACTTAAAGCCCAGTAGTAAGCGCTCAAAAAGAAGAGGAAGGGGAGATACGTAAATACGAGTGTTAGAGGGAGCGCGCTATTCTTAAAAACATGACTCGTTTGAAATAGGACAAAAATCTCACGGAAAATGTCTCAAAAAGGATTTGAAAAAAACAATGAATTACGAAATTTTTCGTATACCTATATATCTTGTAATACGTGTTAATAATGTTTTTTGGAGTATATCTTACGATTTTTATTTATCGTGGGAAATTTCATACAATTCAATTATAAGTGTTTATTGTAATTGTTAATTGTTTAACTTGCGACCTTAATTAAAGAATTTTGCAACGATTTTTTGTTAAAATCTGTGTTTTATGTATTTTAAAGGTTTCCATTTTACAAAATAACAAAAATTATCTTGACGAAATATTGTAATTACAAACGAAAATAAACTAACACCATTTACTGGTTTGACCTTGAACGTAGTAAAAATTTTGTCTGGCAATTTTTGCCCTTTTTGAATCAACCGCCAAAATTTAACATTTCCAAATGAAAAAAATCGATATCATTCATTGTTTTGGCATTGCGGATATAATATTTTCAGCTGCGGCTTTTTTTTTACCCTCTTTGATAATTTAATTAAACCAATATTGTTTTTTAATATGTAAAGCAGGTTTGCGACTCCACCGACAAAAAAGTTAACCAGGTTATGTTGTACATACCCTCCCACCAAGGTCCGCATAAGTACATAATAATAATGTATACATTAATAATACTTCAACTAAAAAGGTTGATCATTCCTAAAAAACAGCTGGTGGTGAATTTATGTAAATATAATTATAATTTATGGAAATAATATAATTTATTTTATTACTAAAAGCGGGTCGCGCTTTAAAAAAGTTTTAAAACTCTTCCAAATTGTGATACTAGCCCTCCTTGTATGTATTAGTAGTCGAACACAGGCAGTGCGGTGATTTGATGACGTAGGAAACTTTAATGGCAACAAAAATAATTCTGTAACATTATTACGTTTATGAAAACGCTGTCTAAAAGACATATGTAAGGTCTATTTTTTTGTTGTAGTCAGATAGTTGACTACATTTTCAAAAATAAAGTCCGCGGTGTGTACTTTGTATAACATTCGGAAGTTAGATATTTTTGTGTTTGAAAAAATTAACTCCGGTGCGGACGGCTGGAACACAAATTGGTTTCGGTATAGACCTTGTAGACCGATAAAAGGTACAACACAAAGCACTATGCGATCCAAACGGTGCAAAACAATGCAGGCACTTTTTCATAAATGGGCCGTGAGCCTGCTTTTGCTGGCTTCTGGGGTCATTTTGCATTTCACAGGGCGCGTCTAGATATTGTTACGATACGCCCATGAAGCGAGTAGTTTCGAGAACGCAGCTGGCCACACAACAACTCCCCTCTCCCCGCCCCGTATCCTGTTTACCGCCCCGCTTGCCCGGCGACTCCGCAGTCCGCTGCGCTCGCCACAGACGAAATCCGAGCGCCTTGGAGAACGCACGCTAGCGGCTCACTGTAGCCGGCGGACCCAATTCAACGGGCCGCGATGTATTATTGAAATACCTTTGAGTATAATTGGCCTTTTGCCGCACCATAGTTCGGTCTATTTAGACTATGAAAGTGCCTGATGAAGCTGCCACATGAGACGAGGTTCCTGCCAACCTACATGTAAGCTGTATCTTGATTTCCTCCTTAAATGTTGTCCGTACTTCAGTGAAATGTAGGGCCCCGGCGGAAATCACGACTCGGAGAGTTTCGTTTTGGAGAGAGAGTTAAACACTTTAGCTAGGTTTGTGTAATTTGCATTTCTTGTAATTGAACTGTACTGTAAAAACCTATGTATGTGTTTGAGTTTACAATACATGTCTAAATGATTTAACATTGTTATTATTCTGCTACGGCGGGAGGATTGTTGACCAGTGAGGATCCCGTGGGTCACCGAAGGATGGAGAGAAGTTCCCTAGCCTTGAGCTGCCCACCCCCCTGAATAGAGAGTACCATAGTCCCGCTGAGAGCTAGCCAGGGACGTGTTGGTGTGCTGATGTTGGTTTAGAAGCCGACATCGGGGTACCCTAACAATTGGCGCCCGAACGTGGGGCTGGAATTTTTTTTCCCTATCCCGGTCGCTTTGCGGGACCCTTGTGTGTCGAAATCCTCCCCGCCAAACAATTGGCGCATCAACGTGAAGCCTGGAATTTTTTTTCTCTATCTCGGTCACTTTGCGGGACCTTCCTCTGTCAAAATCCTTCCCGCACAACAACTATTTTGTAAAACATTAATTATGCCTTGTTATTCTACAGTGAATCCTGTGAAAAAACCACAGAAACCAATATGTAAATCAGATCCATAACAGATCTGATTGTAATTATGAAATTAAATCGCATGTGAAACGGCCATTTTGAGTACCCGAAACGCCAGCTTTTGACCGCGAATCTGAATTGCGTCACCAAGCGGCGGGCGCGTTAGCAACAGCAATACCCGCCAAATCCAACGGCCTTTGTTTCACGCGATATTCCGGATTGCGCGCAAATGCCTTGTTCCCGCCGGAATCCTAACCGACTGTTGCTAGGCTGCGTTTTAAATCCAAACCGTTTTTTATGACTGAACCGGGATACCAACGGAAATCATTGATTCTGGAACCCCAGTTATTTTGCGAATTCCTTAATGAAAATTTCGGACTTACGTATTTTTATTATTTCTGCACAATATACCAATTGGCCCACTTGTGTCTGTCAAATTAGTACAATTTAATGTTTCTCCAAATGGACAAAATAATGACTTTCTTTCCCCATTGTACATTATAGGTACTGTTTTTTTTCAGCATAAGTGAAAGTGAATTGTGTTTTTTCCCTTACATAAGTGAAAAGTGGAATAATAATAAAGCCAATGACTGATTCCATGAATAAATAAAATAATTTTAATATGGTTGGATGCAATAAACCCCATATTCAGTCATTTTCATCCGGAAGTTTGTCCTTTATTTGCCAGAAATGTGCCTTTTGTGAACTTTAGTGCCTTTCTCAGTGCAAAGTGTTTTGTGAAAATAAAAAACCTGTTTTCTAAAGGTCAATCCTGGCAAAATTTTTCTAAAATAAATAAATACTTGTGAATTTCACAGTTTTCTCAAAAGTGGTCAGTGAAATACAAAAACCTTTACCACTAAGGTCTTTCCACGCAAAATTTTTTCTCGTCTGCCCCTCTTTGACAAGAATTCTGGTGTCATGTATACAAAACACATTTGGAAGTGCCAACAGTGATCACCAAGTGAAAAGTGCCTCACAAAAAATTAATTTTTGCGCTTTCTAAAGGAAACCCCTGGCCAATTTTTTTTCTTCTCCCCACCACCCAGGAAACTCACAATGGAGGACAAGCAAACTATTACATCATCCAACTTGGGTACCATTCCCAATGTGCATAGTTTATCCAAAGCCCACTTACAAGCTGCTTTAAGGGATAGAGGACTCTCGCCATCAAGCAAATCTAAATCTACATTGAAGGCATATGCACTTTTATTCAACAAAAAGTACATTAGGAGAATAAATCTCGCCCCCTCCAACGAAAATAATTCATGTTCGGCTACGCAAGTTTTGGATAATCTTGACAAAGAACCTACGCCGCATGTAATGATAAAACAGGACGTCGCACCCATCTTGACACAAGATAAAACTTACGATTTATCCTCTTGGAAAGTCAAATATAATGGCGTCTCCGATGTAATGGATTTCATTGACCGTATTGAAGAAACGGCTACAATCAAAAATATCCCATTCGAGATTCTACGGAGAAACTTTATAGAACTCATCTCCCCAGAATTAATTCCGTGGCACCGCATCCAAAAGACTAAATGCAAAGATTGGAATAAACTCAGAGCTGCCCTAATCTCTAGCTTTGGAAAAAAGGAGGCCCAGCACCGGATCAAACTATCTCTACTATCTATTAAACAACTAGTAGATGAACCTGTGGCTACATTCATAGAAAGGGCTGAGTCCATCAACATCAAGCTTTCACATCCTGTTCCGGAAGCTGAACTATTACCAGTCATAACTGATGGCCTTTTAAGCAAATACGAGAACATCATCACCTCACAGAAAATTGCATCCCTGGCCCAGCTAAACGAAGTCTGCCTCCTCCTGGAATCGTACCAGGATAGGAAAAACATAAAGAATGTGTCGAATAATGTGGTTGTGCCAAGCCGTTTGTCTGGTTTAAAGCCAGAATTCGACAACAAAAAAGTGTGCTCTTTTTGCAAAAAAGTAGGCCACCTGGCCGCTACTTGTTTCAAGCAAGCAAGACTTCTGGAATCCAAGGAACCCCGAACCTCCAAGAGACACCACTCTAGGGACCGCTCTCCTCCACGCGACGAACTGCGCAACATTTTCAAGAGATCAAGGCACAATGCAGAAAGGTTACAAAACCCAAGCGATGTCAGACCTCAGGTGGATTTCTCCAAGCCCCCACCAAATTTCTACATGAAGAGGCCAAAAAACTAAATAATAACCTCTCAGGCACCCATTCTGAACCAAGGTCTAAAGAATGGACTGATTGGTTATCACACATTAAGTATTTTAACCAGACCTTAAATGTTTCCTCGGTTTGTTGCAAACAAGCTAAAGATGGGAGACCCTATGCTCTTTTCTCTGTTAACAATGTGCCCTTTTCCGGATTACTTGATAGCGGTGCATCTGTCAGCTGTCTTGGCAACAATGCTCACCTGCCTTTTGTTAACAGTGATTTTAAAATTTCGCCACAAACAACACACCTGACGACTGCGGATAATGTTTCCCAGCCGGTCATCGGTACCCTTGCACTGCCAATTAATTGTAACAATAAAATAATTACAATCAATTTTCTAATAGTGCCCTCTATATCCCAGAATTTCATCCTTGGCGTTGACTTCTGGAAGGCTTTTAACGTTGCTCCCCAAGTATTTAATACTCTTGGCGAAACCTCCACTGCTGCTCAAATTAGTGAGATCCGCACAATAATACCTCACGAAAATTTAAGCACGGACCAAGCTCTCCAACTAAAGGAAATGGTCAATAAATTCGAATCAATATCTTTCGAAAAATGTGGATTGGGTTTGACAAATTTGGTAGAACACCACATTAAAACCAATGGCCCACCCATAAAGCAACGTTATTACAACTTAGCCCCCCAAAAGCTTAAACTTTTGGAAAAAGAACTTGATGAAATGTTAAAAATGGGTGTGGTGGTTCCCAGCAGAAGTGCATGGACCAACCCAACTCTTTTGGTTTCTAAAAAAGATGGCTCCGCACGTTTCTGTCTTGACAGTAGACGTTTAAATTCTTGTACGGAAGCTGACGCATACCCCTTACCTTACGTCCACGCGACCTTAGACCAACTGCGCAACGCCAAGTTCATCTCCTCTGTTGACCTAAGCAAAGCTTTTTGGCAAATACCTTTGGACGCAGAATCGTGTGAAAAAACTGCTTTCGTTGTACCTGGTAGGGGAATGTTCCATTTTAAAAGATTACCCTTTGGTCTAAAGAACAGCCCCGCCGAATTACAAAGACTGATGGACAAACTCTTCGGTCCTGAAGTCGATAACAGCCTGTTCTGTTACCTTGACGACCTCATCATCGTCAGCGACACCTTTGAAAAACACATATTAATGTTGGAAAAGGTTTTTCAACAACTCAAGTTCGCTGGTTTAACCATCAACTTGAAGAAGTCTGAATTCTGTAAGTCCCGTTTACGTTATTTGGGATTCATTGTCGACGAAAAAGGTCTAAAAACAGACCCCGCTAAGGTGGAAGCCATGGCAAATTTTCCCCGACCCAAAAACGCGAAGGAAGTCAAAGGTTTCCTTGGACTTGCAGGTTACTACAGAAGATTCATCAAAGACTTTTCCACAATTGCAGCCCCCTTAAATAAAATTACCGGCACCCGTAAAGGTGTCAGCAACTTCCGATGGTCTGCTGAAACTGAAGAAGCGTTTACAACTTTAAAAAATGCCCTTCAAAAAGCCCCCGTTCTGAATTGCCCGGATTTTGCACTCTCTTTTACCCTCCACACGGATGCCTCCAACGTAGGAATCGGTGGAGTCCTAACTCAAGAATTCCCAGATGGCGAACACCCTGTAGCGTATTTTTCCCGTACACTAAATAAACACGAGAAAAACTACGGAATTACCGAAAAGGAGTTATTGGCTGTATTGGATTCTGTTCACCATTTCCGCGGTTACATAGACGGTAGCAAATTTACTGTAGTCACAGACCATAGTAGTTTGAAATGGTTGATCTCTTTAAGTAATCCCTCCGGTAGACTCGCTCGTTGGGCCTCCCGTTTGTCTCAATTCAATTTTGATGTTGTACACCGTAAAGGCGCGGACAATATTGTTCCTGACGCTCTTTCAAGAATTGAATTGGCTTCATTAAATGTTGACACAATTGCCCCCCCTCCATCCACAAAAGATGAATGGTACTTGAAAATCTTCGAAGGTTGTAAAAATAATCAACAAAAGTTTCCTAATTTTATCATAAAAGAAGGACAACTATACCGTAATTGCAAGGCACCACTATCCATCCTCGAAGATTACTCTTGGAAACTTGTCGTTCCCCTCGAAGGAAGAGAACAAATAATAATTGACAATCATAGTGCTCCCGACTCTATACACCCAGGAACTTTCAAGACGTATAAAAAGATTTCCTTGAAGTATTACTGGCCTGGTCTTTTCAAACAAATTCGCAATTACATCTCTAAATGTGAAACTTGTAAAGCCTATAAACATAGCACGGCAGCACCTGCCGGCCTAATGGGTAACCCCAAACGTGCCGACAGACCCCTACAGTCATTGTCAATGGACCTCGTCGGACCTTTTCCTCGAAGTTATGCCGGACACATGCACATACTTAGTGTAGTGGATGTTTTCACCAAATTCTGTTGGATCTTCCCTTTAAAAAGAGCCAACGCGTCCGCCATCATCAAACTTCTGGAAAAACACATTTTTATACCTTACGGAACACCCAGAACCGTAATTGTTGATAACGGAAAACAGTTTATTGCCCAGGAATTCAAAGAATTTCTTGCCAAATACGGAATCAAGGACATTTATTATAACACCTTGTACACTCCCCAAAATAACACTGTCGAACGTTACAACCAAACAATCAACACAGCTCTAGCTATTCTAGTTGATAAAGACCAACGCACTTGGTGTAAAAACCTAGATAAAATTCAGGCCGCTATGAACAACACTGTTAACCTGGCCACTGGTTACACACCTTTCTTCTTAAAACACGGTATGGAACAAGTCGTCCATGGTTCTCTACATAGGGACACAAACTTTCCTACGTCATCTGCCACCACAAGCAACCCTACCGCAGACTATGCCCATCGCTTGGAAGAACTGTCGGCCATTTACAGTGAAGTCACTGATGCTTTGCTCCTGGCTCACCAAAAGAGTGCGGACAGATATAACTTACGTAGAAAACATGTCACCTTCAATACAGGAGACATAGTTTGGAGAAAGAACAACACACTTTCCCAAGGAGCCATGTATTTCTCTGCTAAGCTGGCACCACGTTTCGTGAAGGCCAAAGTCCTAAGGAAAATATCAGACCTAGTGTACTCCTTGTCTGACTCATCTGGAAAGCACATTGGTAATTACCACATTAAGGACATTGTAAAGTCTGGAAGTGAGGAGTCAAGTAAAACTGCCCCCACTATCTCAGCAAACTTAAAATGATCCAGTATGCATCACCTTTTTAGTAAGCTTACAAAGTCTTACTACGTCAGGCGTGTATTGTGTCAATCACATGCCCATCGTTTCGTAAATGAAACAAGTTGTAAATTATTCTGTAAATTAATGCGTACTCTCCTTGAAGTTACTTTCAAATGTTGTTTTTGCACTGTTTTTTCTTTCCCTCACGACAATTTTTTTTTTCTTTTATTTTTTTTCACCTGTTCTAAAACTGATCACTTTGGAACGGAGACACTTTTCGAGTTTCAATGTTTGGGAAGTCGCGAGCCCATTTATTGTCTCAACACGTACACTACGCAATGTTCATGCCATGTCATACCCTGCCTTGTCATGTAATTTTGTAATTTTTTTATTTATTTTTTTGTTGCATTTTTGTCGTGCGGAAAGGAA
The DNA here is from genome assembly GCA_917563855.2 of Limnephilus lunatus. Taxonomy (NCBI): domain Eukaryota; kingdom Metazoa; phylum Arthropoda; class Insecta; order Trichoptera; family Limnephilidae; genus Limnephilus; species Limnephilus lunatus. The sequence continues at coordinate 91,785 of CAKJTF020000003.1, forward strand.
CTTTCTCACCTGTTTATTTTGTTCATGTAAAGTAGTTGACAATTGCCCATCGGCGTGTCGTTCTAGAAGTCGGGTTTTGTAAATTCCAAAGTGTTAAATTCCGACTCAGAACCAGTTAACTATTTTTACAATTTTTCCTTTTATCTTGTTCATCATGAGTTGTAAAACCTTCCGAGGTATCTCTAGCATGAAAATCAAACAGTGGTTACTTACATAGTCGCCCCTCGTGTATATAAGTTTTTTTCAATTTTTTCCTCTTAAATTAAAAATTGATGGCGTCCTACCCAAATTCATGCTCATGTACCCAAATTGGATATCGACACGTCCATTTTGGAACTTGTATTTATAAAACCAATGTTTGGTCTTTATAACCCTGTATATAAATCAATTTGGCTCGTTTCAACTAAAGTACGTAAAACCGAATCATCCGGTCTTTGGTTGTTATAACAAAGCCACCTTTTTGTTATTTTGTTTTTTGCTTGTACGTTACGTATGTCTTATATGACACGTTTCAACCCTACGAGACAGGTTAAATAAAACCTTATGGTTATCCTGATTTTGGAATTCACAACTTTTAGGTGTTCATTTAACCAAGTATTTGCAACCCAAATTGCACATAACCTGGTATGTTTGTAACTGCACAAAGGGTATGTAAAACCGTAATTGGTCCCTTTTCTTTGGTCTTCCTCACTGCAGGTTGCCACAACAGACAGTATGTAAAACCATTATAGGTCTGTCTTTGTTTTAAATACTTGGTGTAAGTAGAATTATACTCTGCCATCACCCTTGTATTTTGTAACACATGAAGTAGCATCAAATTGTCTATCTTCTCTGTCGTACGCTCTTGGGCTACGGAGTTAGTTAATCTAACGAATCTTTATAAAATGTGTTAAAATCAAGCATCGTTAACGTTTATTGTGTTGTATTTAAACGTAACCCTGTTACATTATAGGAGAGATCCTTAGAACATCCACCGTCATAGGAGAGATCCTTAGAACATCCACCGTTATAGGAGGGATCCTTAAAATACCTGCCACGATACGAGAAGTTCGTCATAATCACTTTTGCTCATAGCTAAATGTTATTGAGTTGGTCGTGTGACATATTTGTCATGAGCACCGTTTTGTACAATCTGTTTTGGTCGTGTGTCATTCATTTGTCATGAGTACCGCTTTTGTATTTTGGTCGTGTGTCATTAATTTGTCATGAGTACCGCTTTTGTATTTTGGTCGTGTGTCATTAATTTGTCATGAGTACCGCTTTTGTATTTTGGTCGTGTGTCATTCATTTGTCATGAGTACCGCTTTTGTATTTTGGTCGTGTGTCATTCATTTGTCATGAGTACCGCTTTTGTATTCTGGTCGTGTGTCATTAATTTGTCATGAGTACCACTTGTATGTATAATTGTGTACAACCCTTGTACACGAGACGTGGAGACGTTAAAACACTTACCGTGATTCGTGCGAACGACATAATATCGGCCTTGCCATCTTCTTTAAGAGGCATTGTATAAACTCTTGACTTCTGTCTATAATTGAGTTTTATCTTGTATGTACTTACATGTTCTTATACACTATACGTGGAGACGTTAAAACACTTACCATGAGTCGTGCGAACGAAATAATATCAAACCTTTTGTGTGCGATCTACGAAATGTAGTCCACAACCCTTTGTTGTCATTCAACGCCAATGCCCGTGGACCTCCTGTTTTTTTACTTCTTTGCAAAAAGGAAAGAAGCCCAGGAATATCTACTATCCCAAAAGGACTAGTTTGTAGCTTCACTGCTAACTATGGGGCATAGTGCTGTGGGAGTTAATCGATTGAGCACAAAACCACCCAACTCGTTGTCTGGGGAACGGATAAGAAAACCCCCAGGTTTGTGAAATTGGAGCAAGGGTCTGTCTTTTCTCACAATCACGCAGGAGTTTTTAAAATGACCCCTAATCTTTTGCCCAATACACGCAAAAGATTAGTCTCTTTGTTAATGTGTATTCAAATTTCTCCTCATCCTTTTAACAATTGTAAAGAGTCAGGAAATCTGCTGGTTGATCATGTTTCATTCTCACATGGAGTTTGAAGTGGAAATTAGTCCAGTCTCTAGCAAGTTTCGTCACTCAACTCCTTTCCTTTTCCTTTCCTTTCTCCTCACCATCATGTTCTCAGGTATATGTTATGAAGAGGAAAATCTGTTGTTAACCATAATTCGCCCTCACTGGGAGTGCGAATCGGTAAACTAACCAATTATCAGCAGGCTTTCTCCCTCACTCTCTGCATATGTCTCACCTTTTGTTCTTTTTCTCAATTTCACGAAACACATTCATGAATGTTGGATATGTACGATATGCACTTGGCGTACCGTCTGTCTCCTTTTGACAACCTTTATTCATGAATTGGTTTCTCTGCTTTTACCGTGACTCATTCACGACTTCTTTGTCTTGTTCTTTGAAATTCTACAAAAAAATGTTACCACCTTTATGTTAACATAGGCCATGGAAGGCCGGTTGTTTTTTAACCAAGACATATTGTCACTCGGCAAACGCCAAGTCATCCTGGTAAAGGAAAATGTTCATGTAATCACAATTTAGTTAGAAAACTCTCTCTTCGTCACTCTCTGGGTCGGTGGTTAAAACTTCGTTTATTTCATAATCTGGACACATTTTGTTTCTCTCCAAACCTTTTCTTCATTGGTCCCTAGGCAGGTAAACTTCAAGAATTTTGCTCTAATAATAATTTCTCCCGGATTAAAAAGAAGCCCAGGCGGATGTCATCACCAACAGCCAAGCTGAGCTCCACTTCCTGACAGCACGCGCTGTGGTTACTAGGTCCCTCCTGCTGCCATTTTTCTACGCATTTGTTCCTGAAAGCACAGACCATACCGCCCATATGTATGTTGTTTTGTCGTGCCACAGCAAGTTGAGTTGTCCCACTATACATTATGACACTCTGAACCACCTTTTGGGCACGCTAGCTCCTAGGTTTGTTCTTACTCTTGCTATCAATGCCAACCATGTCGTCTCTTGCGCTGTCATGCAGTGACGCATATATCGTCATGTGTAAACCATCATTACCTTGACCTCCAGTATTCGCTGAATGCGTACCAATACAAGTTATGTTAAGCTACATTATGCTTCAATAACCATTATATACGATCCGTGTTTACCTTAATAACACTTAGGATTCGTACTGGCATGTCTGCAGACACTGGATTCTCCTCTTCAATGACCTCTGTAACCATAGTCGCGGCACAGCAACCACAGTCTCCACTTCGTGAACTTCGTCGTCTTCGACAAAACCAAGTGTTTTCTAAGGCCCAAGTGTACTTCTGAGTGTTATCTCAAAGGGGTCTGATTACAGTGATAATGTAATCCTTAGAATCTGTGAAACCACGTCCTCCTCTTCGAAATTCTCCGAAACCAAACAAATCCACGCTTCGCAAACTTAGCTCCCAGACCAATGAAACCTTAGAATCACACAGGCATTTTTGTTCTTGTTGTTTTTTTGTTCTTCGATTGTACAAATATGAATTGTTATTTTTCAATTGCATAACCATGTATTGTTATTTTGTTCAATTGCATAACCATGTATTGTTATTTTGTTCAATTGCATAACCATGTATTGTCATCTTTCAATTGCATAATCTTGTATGTTGTTTCACACCATGTACCTTCACCAAAACTGTTCCTCTCCAAACATTGTATGTACCCCTCACCCATTCCCTACAAACATTGTGACCTAAACTATAACATAAATTGCATGTTCTAGCTAGGCATCTCTCAAGCAACGAATCTCTCAAAAACCCCGATGGAAGTTTAAGAGGATTTTTTTATCCTACAGCTCCATTGCCACGTCGCTTTTTTTCCAAGCGCGGGGGGAAGTGTTACGATACGCCCTTGAAGCGAGTAGTTTCGAGAACGCAGCTGGCCACACAACAACTCCCCTCTCCCCGCCCCGTATCCTGTTTACCGCCCCGCTTGCCCGGCGACTCCGCAGTCCGCTGCGCTCGCCACAGACGAAATCCGAGCGCCTTGGAGAACGCACGCTAGCGGCTCACTGTAGCCGGCGGACCCAATTCAACGGGCCGCGATGTATTATTGAAATACCTTTGAGTATAATTGGCCTTTTGCCGCACCATAGTTCGGTCTATTTAGACTATGAAAGTGCCTGATGAAGCTGCCACATGAGACGAGGTTCCTGCCAACCTACATGTAAGCTGTATCTTGATTTCCTCCTTAAATGTTGTCCGTACTTCAGTGAAATGTAGGGCCCCGGCGGAAATCACGACTCGGAGAGTTTCGTTTTGGAGAGAGAGTTAAACACTTTAGCTAGGTTTGTGTAATTTGCATTTCTTGTAATTGAACTGTACTGTAAAAACCTATGTATGTGTTTGAGTTTACAATACATGTCTAAATGATTTAACATTGTTATTATTCTGCTACGGCGGGAGGATTGTTGACCAGTGAGGATCCCGTGGGTCACCGAAGGATGGAGAGAAGTTCCCTAGCCTTGAGCTGCCCACCCCCCTGAATAGAGAGTACCATAGTCCCGCTGAGAGCTAGCCAGGGACGTGTTGGTGTGCTGATGTTGGTTTAGAAGCCGACATCGGGGTACCCTAACAATATCATACGTCAATGTATGAAAATTGTCGCTTCTGTTTCACCTTAAATATGTCCATCGGAAAATCAGAAATATAACGGCGTCTATAAATAAACATGGCGGATAACGAATCCATAGATTGATGCGAATCTATTTCCTGCAGATAGTGCAGATTCCTGCATTTGGTACCATAAATAATACATACATTTTTACCTTTTTTAGTGAAGGTGTATGAGCATATCTTTCTTATACGTATCTATACTTTCTTATACGTATCTACATATCTTTCTTATACATCACGTACGTTTTTAGTTCCGAGAATTGTCGCTTGTTTTTGAGCTCCGGATTCTTAAAAATAATAACATTGAAATAGTGAGCAATTTGAAGCAAATTCATTGCTAAGGTGGAGTATTTTTCTCGGGCTATCGCCCGGTGTGTTTGTCTTCCCGGTATTCTACCGGAAAATGCTCAAAAAGTGTATTTACAAAAAAAATTGACACATAGTGAAGTTAGGATATTTTTTCCTAGTAAAGTTTTGACAACTGATATAAAAAGTGTTTAACTAACTGAAATTTATGTGTACATTTATGAAACTCGGTGTAGGATTTATCCTTGTGTGTCTGTTTTACCGAAACTCAAACGGAAAATGCTTTTAAAAGGGATTATAAAGTGATTTCAAAGTTGTATGTCTTCACTTTGGAGGCCAGTTCAAGTGAATAAAAACAATAACAATAAAAATCAATTGAAACAACTTACATTAAGTGAAGTGCAGATGACTTTAAATGCGAGTTAAACAATAAAAACAGTGTTTTGAATTGCGATACACAAACAGCCCATTGACAGTGTTCGATATTGACATCTTAATATAGGTCATAAATCTCGGATGCACCTACCTGTAAACTGGCGTAGTTGATAGAGCGGTTCGATCGCCCATTTAAGTCAGTGTCTGCGGAGAAGCGTTCGATCCCCGGACAAACAAATTTATAATTTTAATTTTTTATGTTTTTATTTTAAAACATATTTTTGTCGCAGTAAAATTTTTTTTTTTTTTTATTATATTTAAATAAAACTTACCATTTTTAAATAATAATTGGAAGATTTTATGTCTTAAAAGAAAATAATAATAATAAAAACTCGTTCGTAATGCATCGGCCGAAAAAACGTCCGCTGGACATAATGATGTCTCCTGATATGGAAGAACATGGAGAAAAGTGCGTTCTTGTTGAGGACTTAGAAGAGGAGGACCACGATACGTCTTCTCATTGCTCGGAAAACAATGAAACAAAATTTCCAAGCGTTTCTGGAGTTGACGTACCTACTTAATGAAGCGCAAGCTCATCTAACAGCCCTTCAAGAAGTCTTGGCCGAGAAGCAGTCTAAGGTGACGAAGGATCAGCAACTGAAGATTTGCAGAAATGTCTCAGAGGTTTTCAGAGCCGTTTCTCAATTGTTGTTGGAGCGCGAGACGATGCGGGCTGATTTGGCGACAGTAACTGCTCAATTAAAAATGGCGGAAATAAAAATACGCCATGAAAAAGAGGAAAAAAGGCACCTGGAGCAAAAAATAATCCAGCTGGAGACTGACCTAGGACCTGTGATGCGAAGAGTCGCCGTGGCAACGGAGGCTAGCTTGTCATTTGCTGACATTGTCCGAAATCAGTCCAATATTGCTCACCAACCCCCACCTATTACCCAATCTGGGCATCGCGTCGGTGCGCCAAGGCCCGCCATCTGTATCTTCCCTACAGATGCAGATGCCACCAAGGATAGCGAGGGAACAAAAAAAATTATCCAAGACATAATTAGACCATCCGAGCTAGGCGTACGCATCACCGGGATTCGCAAAATTAGGAACAAAGGTGTCCTTTTAAACACGGCAACCACAGGTGAGCAAGAAAAATTATTGAACGCACCGTGCTTTGCACTCAACTCAAGCACACTTAAGGCTCGGCTACCTACAAAACGACTCCCGAGGGTAATATTCTTCAATGTACCGCGGGACCTGAAGGACGCTGAATTCTTGAGGATCGCCCTCACGAGTATTCCCAATATACAGGACATCGAGGGAGAAATAAAAACGTGTAAGCTGAGTCACCTGGCCGGCGCTCGAAACGGAACCACCTGTCATCGCGTTTATGAGATGCCCGCTACACTACGAAAACTGCTGGTGGAACAGGAAAAAGTTTTCGTCAACTGGACCGTGTGCCGCGTCAGAGACTTCATTGGACTCACCGTCTGCACTAAGTGCCAAATGATTGGACACTCGTACAAATACTGCAGAGACACTCTCAGATGTGGACACTGTGCCGAAGAGAACCACACCACCGAATCTTGTCCTAATACCGCGGCCAAACCAGTGTGCGCAACGTGCGCTAGATTCGGAAAGCCAGCTGCGCATTCGACTGAAGATAGGGACAACTGCCCTGCCTACAAAGCTGCACTAAAAAAGGACCTTGCTACGATCGACTATGGCGTCCAATAATTATTATTTTGAAGAGGACAATGAGGTTGATTTTTTCAAAACCAGTGATCTTAAAAAATGGTTTGAGGACAAAACACACAGTGCTGCAACACATAAGGGTTGCAACAGGGAACAAGTAAATATTGTGCAACTAAACTTAAGGTCCATTTCCAAATACTGGGACACTCTTAACATCTATCTTAATACATGCTGGAAGCATATAGATATTTTGATGTTATGTGAAACAGCAATTACAAATGACCTTACTTGTCTCTACGAAATTCCTGGTTTCAAATCTTATAGCTATTGTCGAATAAAAAAAACAGGAGGCGGCATATTATTATATGTTAGAGATGAAATCACTTTTCTACAAAAATCACTAGAAACAAAATATTTTGAAAGTGTATTTGGCATCATAACTTTACCTAGTAATATATCAATGAACATTTTAGCAATATACCGCCCTCCAAATCATAGTAAATCACTGTTTCTGAATGAAATCTCATCCATATTATCAAATGCTATCAACCCCTTGGAAAATATTTTATTTTTTGGAGACATTAATTTAGATTTATTAAACCCTCAAAACCCGGTTATTATGTCATACGAAAACATATTATCTAGCCATTTTTTAATAAAGTGTATCAATGATGTAACAAGGGAAGCATTAGTAGCCGGTAATATTACACGCACATGCATAGATCACATTTTTGTAAGATTCAATAGCAGGCAGAAACAAGCTGACGTACTTTCATCTTGTATTTGTGATTTTACTATAGCGGATCACTTTGCGACAGCTCTCAACATTACATACAGTAGTGCAATTACAAAAACTAAACAACGCAGGGAAAGTATTTCAATATTATCTCAAAAACGAATTGATAAATACATACCTAGTTATAATTGGAAAGCCCTGCTTGCGGAACAAGATTGCGTTGACGTATATAGTAAATTCAAAAATATGTTTAATGACCTGTACGAAAAAAGTAAAATCAATTTCTATCCAAAACCTAAAAGAAGACCGTTTGCAATAAAATTATGGGTAACGGATGATATTTTAGAAAAAATTAAAATAAGAGACTCCCTATACAGAAGATGGAAAAACTCACCTACCAATAAAACTTACGAAATAAACTACAAATTATCCCGAAATACTGTTTCCAAATTAATCACAAAAAGTAAAACTGCATATTTTAATGAAACATTTAAAAACCATTTCAGCAATTCTAAAAAAACGTGGGATCAAATAAACAAGTTATTGGGACGTAAAACAAAAACAAACTGCGATGAAATTATTTCAAAGTATATGCTAAATAGTAACGGCCAAACAGAGGAAATCGTAGTAAATAGATTCGCTGAGTACTTTTCAAACAGTATCAGCTCGATGTTACACAAATGTGACTACAAAGCGTCTAACATAGCTCCCGTTGAGTTGCCGCATAGCATGTACCTGCCCAGAGCTACGTGTGAAGATATACGCAGGATTGTCGGTCAACTTAATAATTCTAAGTCGCCGGGGATTGACAATATTCGAATGTTCGACATTAAAAAACATATAACTATTCTATGTCCGGTAATTACCCACTTAATTAATAAAATCTTGTCGCAAGCAGTTATACCTGATGAGCTTAAATGTAGCATTATTAGGCCAATATACAAAGGGGGAAAACATTCTGAAATAGAAAATTACAGACCAATCAGTATACTGCCAGCTATTGAAAAAATTCTAGAAAAATACATCTCCGTAAATTTAATAAAATACCTAGAAAGTTTCTCCATTATTGATCCCAACCAATACGGATTTCAAAAAAATAAAAGCACAGAATTGTTACTGCAGGACTTTTCCAATTACGTAAATCAAGAACTCAATAATAAAAAACATGTACTGGTTTTATTCATAGACAATTCTAAAGCGTTTGATACCATTGATCCGAAAAAATTATTACAAATATTGGAGGCGATAGGAATTAGGGGAAAATTACTAGAACTATTCAAAAACTATTTAAACAATCGACAAATTAAAGTTAAACTCTTCCAAACTTACAGCAAAGCTAAATTTATGTCAACAGGAGTCCCGCAGGGGTCAATTCTCGGCCCAACATTATATATAATATTTGTTTCACTTATGAATAAAATTTTCACATTTGTTAAACACTACGTTTATGCTGATGATACGGCGCTAGTCATTTCGCATGAAGAATTATTAATTGCAATAAAACTCATGCAGCACGACTTCTTTTCCTTACAGAAATGGTCTCATGATGCGGGTCTTATAATTAATTCAAAAAAAACTAAATTAATGCATATACGATCTCCACATGCCAAATATACCATTACGCCTTTAATTAAGTCGCATACATTTGAGTGTATACACAATTCTTCACAGTCGTGCAAATGCGAAACCATTGAACTTGTGCAAACGTATGTATATTTGGGGATAACAGTAGATACGCATATGAAATGGGATATTCACATAAGCAACATCTGCAAACGCCTGCGAGCTATTGCGGGACGAATTTATAAAATTAAATATTTTATGCCCATAAGTACATTGAAAATAATCTATTTGTCACTAGCGGAATCTACTATCAGATACGGAATAACTTCTTGGGGAAACTCGTGCAAGACAAATATAGATTACATTCAAACAATTCAGAACTCTATGACTAAGCTCTTGGTAAGCAAAAGCATTTATGCACAAAGAAGAAACATAAAATTATTATATGAGTCAATTAGTATATTACCTGTGCGAGGGATATTATGGTTTAAAATTGTATGCCAAAACCTATTGTCGGATTCAAAGTACAAGGAAAAGGTAGATCATGCATATGGCACTAGATTAATTAAAAATGAGGGGTTGTCCATTCCCAAAATTGTAAATAAATACGGACAACGGACATTCGCTTATCTTGTCCCTACCATATTTAATAAGATGCCAATGAACATAAAAAACGAATCAAATTGCACCACTGATTTAAAAAAAAAACTGAAAAAATGGCTAATAGATCAAGACTTTTTATATTGAATTTTGTTTTCATTTTGTGTATATAACTATGAGTAATTTGCCTGTATTATATCTGTCTGTCTTTGTATTTTATGCTTTTGTATTGTAATTACTTAAAAGTTATTCTTCTGTTTCTATTTTCTATATTGTGGTTTCTTGTTATAATTGTTCTTCTGTGTTATATTAATATTGTTAAATCGACCTGCTGACAAACTGCTCTGGCAGTTTAGCGGGTGCTTAAAATGAAGAATAAAAAAAAAAAAAAAAAAAAAAAAATTATTTATTACAATTATTATCAATAGTCTAGATCTCTCAATGTTGGACTCAGTGGCGTAGCGTGCCTTGGAGGGGCCCTGTATCAAAATTGGTTGGGGCCCTTATTATTTATTTATTATTGTTGTACGCCCATAGGGGCTTTTACATAGATTATAAATAAGTTTTACAAAAGTTATCGAGTTAGAATTTATACCAAAGATATAAAAGTGAAAAATTAAAAAATAGTATATACAAGAAGTTTATGAAGAATATGGCGTAAAGAAATATTTTAAACAATATAATATTTGAGTTATCGGGTTAGAATTTATACCAAAAGTTATAAAAGTGAAAAATTAAAAAAAAATATATATATATAAGTAGTTTTTGATGAACATGGCGTAAATAAATATTTTAAACAATATAATATTTGAGTTATCGAGTTAGAATCTATACCAAAAGTTATAAAAGTGAAAAATTAAAAATATATATATATATATAAAAGTAGTTTTTGAAGAACATGGCGTAGAGAAATATTTTAAACAATATAATATTTGAGTTATCGAGTTAGAATTTATACCAAAAGTTATAAAAGTGAAAAATTAAAAGAAATATGTAAGTAGTTTTTGAAGAACATGGCGTAAAGAAATATTTTAAACAATATAATATTTGACAATAACATAATATACAACATTACAATAACACATCAAATCGTTAAATATATTAAACCCGTTACAATAATTTGTAGGATTCCACAAAGTGTTGGTTTAATTTGCATTTAAGATTATAAAGGGAATCAGCAAATATATCTATAATACCACCAAACTTGTTGCCCAAATTATGCATCCTATTAGTAAGCGAGTGTGATTGATAGTTGGTTGTATAAGTGTCGCAAAAGAATGTTGTACTTTGTCTAGTATTCCTTGTCGGTACATAGAGTTTAATAGCAGCAACGATTGCAGGGCTGTCAATAAGGTTGTTCATGACTCTGTATAATAAAATTAGATCTGAAATGGTTCTTCTGTCAGACAGTGTAATTAAATTAAGTCGACACATCAAATTTACATAATTTATGTTTTTTATTGGAATTTTGAGTTTGAAATTTAAGTACCTAAGAAATTTGTGTTGAACCCGTTCTAATTTGTTAGAGTGTACTTTATAGAAAGGAGACCAAATAGGTGAATTATATTCCACTTGGCTTCTAACTAGTGAAATGAGGAGTGTTTTCATGCAATACAAGGACTTAAAATCAGTTAGGGTTCTACAAAGGAAGCCAAGAATCTTTAAAGCCTTATTAGTTATATCATCTATATGTGCTGTGAATGTTAAGTTTGATTCGAATATAACTCCCAAGTCACGAATTTGTGATACTGGTGTTAATTTAACATTATTTAAATTATATTCATGTAAGATATGTATGAGTTCTGGAAAATCGTATTACTTGACATTTCTCAATGTTCAAAAATAACATATTTTGTTCGCACCATTTAAAATATTTTATTTATTTATATTTTCTGTGGATACATTTTTTTTTATTTATTAAATTAGTTAGTTCCCTTGTAAACCATTTCGGATAATTAGATGATGTAAAGCTAACCTTGGTAACAAATTTTTCTATAGAGGTATTTAAAATCAAGTAAAAGTATTCTAATTGATCATTTATATTATTTTCCTCATCTAAAAAGGACCAATCTGTTTGGGTAAGGTACTCAGTAATATGATGGTATTCAGCTTTGGAAAAGTTATACGATGGGGCACTTGTTTTTTTTGAAGATGTTAAAGTCCTATTTGTTATGATAATGTCCAACGGTGGGTGGTGTTCATCTAATGGTAATAATAATTCATCAGATAGCTCAACCAATATTCTCGAATCACTTGAATACACTAAATCCAACATTCGATTGTTAAAGTTGAAAATCTTGTTTGATTGAGTTAGTCCCAAGAATATAGACATATCGCGAATTTCACTACATTTAGCACACTGTAAGTCGGCTTGGATTGTAGCAGGTCCGTTTTCATCTTGGCTGGTCCAGTTAGGAAGGTTATAATCACCAGCAATAATGAATTTTGCCTTAGGATATTTGAATTTGAGTACTTCTACGTCCTCATTGTGATTTTTATACGTTTGCAAATCCGATGCAGGTGGGATATAGACGCAGCCGATAATAATTTTTCCATTAGGTATATTGAGCAATACAAAAATTTGTTCAACACTTTTGTGTTTTACCGGTAGTTTAGAAGATGATATATTCTTGGATACGCACAGCATCACACCTCCTCCGTTAGACTTTTTGCTCGTAATAGAATTTCGATCAGAACGATATGTTGTATATTGATGTAGGCCTAATTCTGACGAGCTGATATCAGCATTTAACCATGTTTCAGTTAAAAAAAGAATGTCGTGTGAGAAGATTGGGGAGTTAGTTTTAAGTTGGTGCAATTTCGTACGCATTCCCCGGACATTTTGATAATATCCTGTAAGTCTAGAAAATCTGTTCTGTTTGTTTTTTAGTTGTTTGCTTGGGTTTTGATGATTTTGGGAATTCCGTTGAAATGTTTGATTCGTAAATCGACTTCGCCCTTTTCTATCCTCTCTTCTAATTCCTTCCAGAGGTCAGTTAAGTGATGTCTTTGTTGTAGAGTCCTGTAAGGTTTTATTATAATTCCATTGGACAGAGTAGTTTTGTTAAAGAGTATTAGTTTTGCCTGTTTGACTTCATCAAATTCTAATTTAATTGGCCTGGTTTTGTTTGGAATTTTACTACCAAGCCTGTAAATTTTCACATCTTCTAGATTGAACTCACTATTAATTTCACTAATAGCTGCTAATACCTTTTTTCCATCATCCTCCGAGACGCTCACTGTAGTTGAGTTCGAGTTACACTCGGGGACGTTGAGTAAAATGACGTTCTTCGAGCGGGTCTTGCGTTCCTCTATCTCAGCGAGCACGTCACAAATTGGCGTTGTTTCCTGTGGTAATACTTTCTTTTCAATGATTTTTTCGAATGTCATAACTTTTCCTTCAAGAACTCCAACAGTAACTCCTAGGTCTTGCATAGTTCCAGATAGATTAGAAAGTTTACTGAGTATTTTTGCCATTTGGTCTTTTGTTATTTTTAAGACAGGATCGGTAATGGCATTGTGAATGCTATTAATCTCCTCCTTAGCTTTGTTTAAGAAAGCAATTGCTTCATTATTATTCATTTCGAAAGTGAAAAGTTTTAATTTTTTTTATGAGAAAATAATATGAGTGACAACCCTGCTCGCAATGTACAGGTAATTATCACAAGTATTTAGCGGGAGCGTCCACAAGTGTTATCCAGTAAGTGCGAGGGAGAGAATACGGCACTACCTTATCCTGTCCATTATTGCTCGGTACAATACGTAATCAGGTAGTTTCATGTATTGATGGTTGCCATTGTTCTTTAAAAAAAAACAAAATTCATCCTTCGCTACTGGTAGATAAATAGGTAGTACTTAACATTACAATCTAAATCACTCACAGAAGCTGATTGCTGAAAAAATGAACAAATTTTGGGCATTTTTTTTAACCTCCTCCCTTTTCTGTTTACTTTTTCTTTTCATAGCTCCACGGGATAATCTTTTTTCCTTTCACTCATTTTTTTCACAAATCAAACTAATTAACCAATAAATAATCAGAAGAACAAGATTGTATTGTATTATAAAGCAATAAATAACGTTTGAACTGGAATGAAATAAAACGCGTGTTACCTGGGATGAGGTGGCAAATGGGTGGCAACAATGTACAAGGTAGATTATTTATGAGCATTGACTCGCATGGCAGATGTAAGGAGTAGGTTGATGATTTTGAAGAAAAAAAGGCAATTTAAGTACGAAAGAAATGTATTAAAACAAAAATGACATCCTGAAACTACGGCTGTCTGGCATGGGCTTGCTTAGGTTTAAGTAGTTCATTTTGATACCGCGGTAAGTTGAAATGCATAATGAAATCTTCTTTCGAGAAACGAATCTCACATCGTGAGATGGGCAGGACTCCAAAGAAATGACTCCCAGCCAAAAGGACCCTCCAGAAACAGCAAAGGCGGATGATTCTCGATGCCAATCATCCCTCCAGGATGACTTCCAGTCAGCTCTCAAGATGGCGAGTCTCACGTCCAAAATGTCCAATCACAATCATAGCAGTCTTCTTAAAGGATCCGCCGTGTTGCGGTCGAGAGGTCCGCCCTCAGCTCTCGGCTGTGACACCAAGAATTACCAGCTCTCTTTTCAAATCTGCTGATTTGAATTTGTCCAGGATCAACAACTGTCGCATTAAAAAATATTGCTGGGCTCGCAATATTACCAATGCCCAAATGTCAATGGGCAAGTACTAGAGGTGCCACACACCGAAACTATAAATAAAGTGTGTATAAGAGGGTGCACACGCCTTGTTACACATAGTTTTATGTAACTCGCGTAAATATTGCTCTCCGTGGTTTGTAATTGTACATCGGTTATTGTGGGATTCCCCCATTTAAGTCATTCACTAGGATGTTGCCAACTTTTGGGCGTACGCTTAACCCGGGAAAAAAAGAGATTGCTTTTTTTGCTTACATACGTTAGGGGCCTCTGTAGCTTGGGGGGCCCGTATCATTGATGCAGCTGATGCGGCGGTAGCTACGTCCCTGATTGGACTGTGGAGACACAATGTTTGGTCCCTCTTATTAAAAAAATAAAAATAAGTCCAAAATCCATTCATCCTATATTGCCATAATGTCCCGAGACGCGAACATATCTCGCCCAACCTCTTATCGGCATAGGATACTAAATTATGTCAAACAGAAGGAAGTTCTTCACAGATATAAAACTGCTGTATTTGAGGGTAGTTAGTACTTACAGGTATTCGTCATCTTGGAATGAAAGTGGTTCAAGAGCTCTGCAACAAATGCTTGATAACTACACAGTCAGCCGCACAATAGCATAGTTGACAGAATTTATTTATAAATTCCTATCGAAAGGGATACTTACCTAACCGGCAGGCGTTGGTAATTTTGTGATTGTTTTAAATTTTAATTTTGTGATTGTTTTAAATTTTAATTTTATTTGATTTAAATTGAATTTTAATTGTTTCATGTAATACTAATTATTATTTTATTGAATTACTTATTTATTTTGTATTATGTTTATTAATATGGCATAACCAGACACAACCGGAGATATATATACCATTTTTAAATCAAATCCTAGACATAGGTAATTTTTGCAAAAAATATTAATTGATTTCGAAATACTATTTTATCTTGTAAAGTTATGTTTTAAAATTTCGAAAAAATATGTTTATTTTTATTATGTTAAGGTTGTACCATTGGTCATTGGCAGATGTGTTAAATTTTGTATCATGCCACACACATTTTAAATAATATAATAATTAAAACACAAATCAATAAATTATCTAGGAAAGCTACTTTTCAGAATTTCAATTTTAGTTCAAATAAAATCATAAAAAAGGTATTTTGGAAGTTCTGGTTTCTTTCTAAATTATCCGGCGTTTTCTCCGATCCGATTTTCCCAAAAATCGCTAACTTGAATTTATTTCTATATATTACAGTTTTTACAGAAAATATTTTTATATATTAATATTACATTTTATTATGTTGGGTGTAAGGTGGGTTTGCGAAGATGAAACTGTTGGTTGATAATGTTGTATGTTTCGTGAACACCTCACTAGGAGAACCTGTGCTGAGGTGTTTACGTGTTTATGATTCAGTGTGACAAGTACAGGTATTTATGTGTTGTAGTAGAAAGTTAGTTTTTTTTTGTAGGTGCATATTGAAAAAAAAATTGGATGAAATAAAATCGATATTGAGCTATTAGTTAAAAATGGTGGAACGGAGAATAATAAATTTTTCTCATCGGAACCGCCTTCTACCTGTGAAGGGTACATCGCAAGACTATCCTTTGACAAAATTTGAATTCTCGGCCGCTAGTTAATGGGCCTTAATAATGTAAACTAGTCCCTGCGAGAGCTCACATGAACAACATAAGATACTAAAACTATGACATCACATAAAATCTTTCGCTGGAACTAGTTTACAGCTAAGCAGTGACCATTTTCTAAATATTTTTCTCTCAAATTTTATGATGTACAGCTATTATTATCTGTTTAGCTACTATTTTTATGAAGATAATTATTATCAATTGACAAATAAATGTAGTATTATTATCAAATTTAAAATACATACTTATTAATTCAATAAGGTTTAAAGTTTTGTAGAAATTACAAATCTTTGCGATTAGTAACATCAAATTAATTCTTCACAGAATCTCTGAGTAGTGAGACATTCTGATGAACATCGACGATCACGGTGAAGAAATAATTCTACCAAGTAGATAACTCTTATTGTGTCGCATACTTAAACATATTGTCCAATAAATGCTGTATTTTTGTTATTGGTTTTTAGCCGCGCACTGCTTTTCTGACCGTTCTCACAGCCACCAGGTTAATTTGGCTGACTATCGAGTAGTTGGAGGGATCCGCCTCTCTTCCTGGAATTCTACAGAGATTGGAAGACAGGAATCAGAAGTAAGTTTTTAAAAAAATATTTAAGCACAGTTTCAAGAAGAAACTTTTTAGTGTTTTTGTCCAACAGCCGATAAAAGTCATTTGTGTTATCACCCAGCATGTTTTCCATCTATTTTCCATGTGAAGGCATAAACCCATCACTTTTATCTGAATTATTTTCATTTGTAAATAAAAAAACACCATTCGTAACTTTCGATATTTCTTTCCTTCAAAGACTCTTTTGCGCGTTAGACCAAGTCTCAGGAATTGAAACAAACGAATACTACTTCCACAAGAAGAAGCCCACAGCATCAAATTATAAATATTATGAAACTCTCTCATTGAATCGTCGTGTCTGTTTCGTTTTTCATGTAGGATCAATTTATAAAATATGAAAAAAAAGAAAAAGAAAATGGTCGCAACTATAATAATATTTTCTTAATTAAATAAAGACATTATTAGCGAAACTCAATCAAAAACCAACTGAGCTACAGTAGATACCTATATCAAATTCGGTCACTTTTCGGACCGTAGCTCAGTTGGTAGAGCACTTGCCATGTAAGCAAAGGGTCCTGAGTTCGAGTCCCAGTGGTGCCAATATCTTTTTCTGATTTTTCTGTCTCCAGATTTTCAGATTGAGTTTCGCTAATATTGTCTTCATTTAATTAAATATTATAACTTGAGAATTTACTCATCAAGTTAATTTCTATACGGTGCTCCAGATTTTATGCCCGGGTTAAATCTTTCCCAAATGAAAGACTAAACCCTTCCACACACTTTTCCACAAATGATTTGAGGGAGCGGACTCGGATCGGCAGAGACGAGGGACGATTAAATGAAAGGCGTCAGTCGATGTATTGAGTCAGTCGTTTATTGCTGCTACGTAGCGATGGTAAGTTGGTGTGGAGTAACAGTGTGCAGACAGGAGCAATGATGATGAGGCTCATAGGTGTAGTTCCGCACCGTGGTGGTGGAGAAGACCTTGTCGTCCAGGATGGATGCTCGATGCGGTGAGTCGCGGAGATGGGCTGCGGTGAACCTCGTGAGGAGAATTGAAGAATCGGTGGCAGCAAAGCGTGACGGGCTTCGATATGCCTGAGAAGTTGCTGCGCACGTGACAAGAAGGCCCGCCGCGGGACTTGTCGTGGGCAATTGAGTCTCTTGAGCTGATGGTGCGATGGACCATGTTAGCTGCGAGATGTTGCGTCCTCGAAGGTTGATGATGCATCGACACAGGTCCGACATGTCACCGTGGACCTGGCAGGTTACCGCACTGGAAGCGTTATGCACTGTTGTCTGTGCGTGTTGGTGAACTGTTACTGGTACAAGCGTGGACTGGAACTGACTGACTGACTAGCGTTGTGTCGCTGCACTTATATAGCCGACCGTGTGAGTAGCTTTCCGGAACGCCAAGTAATGTCGAGCGCCCGCGCAAAGTAGAGAAGACTCTGGAACATTCCGCGGCCGTAACAATGTGACGGCTGTTGAGTCGAGGCCTTTCGATGTGCTTCCCGAAATGTGTAGCCGTGTGCGGCATGAAACAATACAATTGTAGGTAGGTTGTACCTTTCGAGAATATGCTGGCTGTATCAGTGGCGGCGCAAAGATTGTGGCTAAAGGGGGCGACCGTTCTGGTCGCCACAGATTATCTAGTAAATCCACGCAATGTAAGTGCACTATATAAATACTGGTCTGAGGCAGTCAACCCTTAGATCAGCAACATCATCAGCTATAGGCAGACTAATGGAACCTAAACGCAAGCCAAATACGAAATTTGGAGATCGCGCTTTCGGAGTGTCTGGACCTAAGGCTTGGAATAAACTCCCACCGGAACTAAGATGCATAACAAGCCCAACAGAATTTAGGTCCAAATTAAAAACGTACCTTTTTGGGCTCTCATACCCTTAAATAAAAATACCTATCGGAGTATCATAAAATTTTGTTTTTGTTTTCAAAATACGCTCATTACAGAACATTTTATATATTATAATTATAGTTCCCAATTATGTCCTCTGCGTGCGAACTGTGTCTTAATTGCTCTAAATAAACAATAACAGTGTTAATCTCTAGTGACCCTCCAGGTAAGAATGGTCTTGTTTATATTTTCTGCCTGTCCAGTGCATTTTTACAGCAGCATCGCGTTCATTGGTCAAATCATTGCACATATAGTTTCGTATCGGTGATCGATGAACCGATGGATGCAATTTTTAGCCATAAGATGTTATTGTATATAGTTTAAAATAAGATTGTATAAACGTTTTATAAATTTGTACAGTGCCCTTGAGGTGATTTTTCACAAAAACGGCGCTATACAAGTCATCCAAATATTATTATATTATTATTATTATTATAAGTATAGTAAATACAAAACAATACAAGAACAATACGTCAATCCACCAGAAACATAATGGGAAAATATTTCACCGACTCCAGATATTTTCATATCAGAGGGTTCGGCTCTGATGAGATCCTAACTGGTCCGATAAATCCTACTGATCCCTCAATATAAATATTTAAAAAATCTTTCACTGACTCCAGATATTTTCATATCAGAGGGTTCGGCTCTGATGAGATCCTAACTGGTCCGATAAATCCTACTGATCCCTCAATATAAATATTTTAAAAAAATTTCACCGACTCCAGATATTTTCATATCAGAGGGTTCGGCTCTGATGAGATCCTAACTGGTCCGATAAATCCTACTGATCCCTCAATATAAATATTTAAAAAATCTTTCGTAATCCTACATGTATTAATTTAAAATGACTGACTTTTGCAATAAAAATAAATATTA
The DNA here is from genome assembly GCA_917563855.2 of Limnephilus lunatus. NCBI lineage: Eukaryota > Metazoa > Arthropoda > Insecta > Trichoptera > Limnephilidae > Limnephilus > Limnephilus lunatus. Next base: position 111,413 of record CAKJTF020000003.1, read on the forward strand.
TTTACGAATTATTATTGTCATTTTCTTCTTCAATGATATATTACATTGAAGGGAATAACCTTCAAAAGTTATAAAAAGAGAGTTTTTTTATAAAAAAATGAATATTTATTCAGACTTTGATAAAAAGTTAATAGTTTTAGATGAATAAATTCGTATATTTTTATCCGAGACGCTATCCAGGTTACAAATCAGTTATTAGAATGATTGTTTCCAATAAAAACGGTAGCTTCCCGTAACATGGAAAAATAATTGGTTGAAGATAATAATGTTAATTCTAAAATTTGAAATATGAGATTGACAAATACAACGGTTTGAAAGAAGGTGGCAAAATCAAAATTGGTTAACGTGCACGTCCTGGTTATATGAGAGGTCTGGGTTCGAGTCCCATTTGCGACCATTGTCTTTTTCTATTTTTCTGTGTCTTGTTCTCTTATATATTTTCGTTTGGATTATTACTGTTATCTTCTTCTTCAATGATATAAATATATATAATAAAAACGGCACACACCACACGCACTTTACAATGACATTGTTAAAATCATTAATTCATTATATTATGTGTTTTTTTAGTGACATCTTTCGGATTCAAACAAAACTTCGCAAATATTCGCAAATGTCTACTAATAACCATTAAGCCAGCTGGAGGGCGTTGATGTAGTTTTATATGGAAAACTATGCATATTTCACTTCTACTTAAGGGTGTTTTTTGCTCAGATAGAAATTGCGAAATAATATTTTTTTTAAATCGAGGTGTTATGTTGTTTCCATTGTTTTACATTTTCATTTATGATTAGTATAGTCTGGGAAATCATCAGGATTTTTTTTACGTAAGCTCCACACAGGAGGCCTTAAGGAAAATAATTTCCCTCAGGGCCTATGTCATCTTAAGGGGATGCGGTGTGGAGGTTTTTTTTAAAGGAAAGGAACAAGAGGAAGTTCTGGAAAGGAAATAGGTATGAGAGGTGAGTAGAAATCTGGGGTTCAGTGTATCCAGGAGTGCCGGACGTACGAATCAACTGCGGTACAAAACGATGGGTCGGGGGATTCTGGCCGGAGAGGTCAAAAGACCTTCCTCAACTATTCTATTTCAATCCTGCCCACCACACGGCAGACGGACAGACGCATCGGCCGCCAAGACCTGGACAAATCTCACCCCATAATAAAACGAGTAATTTCACGTTTGAAAGTCCTGGTATTCCCAGACCCATGAGACCAACGGCATAGTAACTTAGTTCCAATACATTTCAGTTAGATATCATAATATAATGTTACAGGTGTATGAAGTTCGTTTGGGAGAGGAGTACGGAGGAAGTATCAGAAATTATGAAGATGACATTGCCATTGTCCAGCTAATGACGGCGTTTGCTTTCTCTGATACGGTGCGCGCAGTCTGCCTGGATCTGGCAGATGAAGACCTTAACACCAACCAGACCAGCCCGGGCAGTATAGGCAAGGTAATAAATTATCTTATTGAATAGTGGTAGAGGCATAGACATACAAATAACTAGACGAGAACTTACAGATGAGGGGTAAAAACCAACTATGGCGGGGCGAAGAGAGGAAAGAGACTTGTGATTCGCCAAGTATTCTTCATTGTCTAAGTATGTGTTTCATAGACATACAGCGTCCGCGCGTAAAATGTACGACGAGAGCACGACATTGGTCCGGACACGCCCAGCCGGTTCCGAAAAATGGTTCCAATGAGAGGGGGAAATAACACGTTTTTTAACACGCAAGGGCATGTCCATATATTTTGTATGTCCGTGGGTAGAGGTTTTTGTTATAATATTTGTGAAAATCGCCATCCAGGAACGTTCGACTAAATCTGATTATTCAAACACTTCTCAACCATCCTATTCCCCATTTTCCTTGCCCCTGCTTCTGCCTCGTACATACTCAATACTACTCAATCATCTTGTTGAATAGTGGTAGAGGGTTTTGGTATCATATTTGTGAAAATCGCCATTCAGGAACGTTTGGACTAAATCTCATTATCCAAGCACTTCTCAATCTTCCTTTTCCCCATTTTTCCTTGCCCTTTCTTCTGCCCCATACATACTCAATACTACTTAATCATCTTGTTGAATAGTGGTAGAGGGTTTTGGTGTCATCTTTGTGAAAATCACCATTCGGGAACGTTTGTCTAAATCTAATTATCCAAGCACTTCTCAATTTTCCTATTCCCCATTTTTCTTTGCCCCTGCTTCTGCCCCATACATACTCAATACTACTTAATCATCTTGTTGAATAGTGGTAGAGGGTTTTGGTATCATATTTGTGAAAATCGCCATTCGAATACGTTTGTCTGAATCTGATTATCCAAGCACTTCTCAATCTTCCTTTCCCCATGTTTCCTCGCCCCTCCTTCTGCCTCACACATACTCAATACTACGACTACGACCAAGGATTTACGCTCCCGGGTTCCCCTCCCCCCCCTCCCCCATCCTCCTCTAGCCCCTTCCACCACAAGGCATTATTAGATCTTTATTTTATTATTATTGTTTTATTCGCGCTTGTAGACCGGATATATTAAATTCACTTTGTGGATTGCGAAAAATTGTAAAGATTTGGTGCCGGAGTTTTAGATTCGGAAATTTATTTTCTTGATAATCCCAATTATCACAGAGAGCCAATTTTATCAACTGTAAATTGTTAGCGGTAGTAGGTAGGTTCTTATAATATACAAAAATGAATGTTTGAAATACGAAAAATTTAACATAAAAGTCTAGCAGGTGGCACGCGAGCTGTTTGAAAACTGAGTGTACTGGGACTGAATATATGGAACGCAGGAGGGGGTTGGCGGGACGGGGTAGCGGGATAGGGGAGGGGGAACGCGTGAGGGAAGAGGACATGGGAGGGGAAGGGACGGTGGAAAGGGGACGGGACTAATGGGAAAGGACACGCAGAGAGAAACAATTTCTTTATAAGTGGTATCGCAACGCATGCCGGGAAATCGCTAGTTATTATATATAAATATATATTTTAAAATAACACAATATGATAAAGATGTAACATTTTTTCATTAATTTTCTTTCCCCTGCAGATTGCGGGTTGGGGGCTCACGGAATCGGAAACCAAGTCAGACAGCCTCAATTTCCTGAGAGTCCCTGTGGTGGCGCGCGAGGAGTGCTTAGATAAGCTGCCGTCTGGCTTCAAACCATACTTAACATCAGATAAGATATGTGCGGGGCTCACTAACGGTAAGTTCACGAATACCATCACCATAAATAATTTCTACTGAATCAACACTATTTATTCCCTTCCAGGTTCCAGGATCAGCCGTGTGCCTGGTAGACAGCGGTGCAGGCTGGATCTCCCGCAGATGAACGTAAGCGCAAACTGCCAGGCTGGTGCCTGTCGCAGATCACAACTTAAAATAATTCCTGCCTAACCGACACTTTCCATTCCCTTCCAGTATCAGCCATATGCCTGGGAGACAGAGATGCAGGCTGGATCTCCTGCAGATGAACGCAAACGCAAACTGCCAGGTTGGTACCTGTCGCAGATCACAACTTAGAATAATTCCTGCCTAACCCACACATTCTATTCCCTTCCAGCATCAGCCGTGTGCCTGTGAGACAGTGATGCAGGCTGGATCTCCTGCAGATGAACGCAAGCGCAAACTGCCAGGCTGGTGCCTGTCGCAGATCACAACTTAGAATAATTCCTGCCTAACCCACACATTCTATTCCCTTCCAGCATCAGCCGTGTGCCTGTGAGACAGTGATGCAGGCTGGATCTCCTGCAGATGAACGCAAGCGCAAACTGCCAGGCTGGTGCCTGTCGCAGATCACAACTTAGAATAATTCCTGCCTAACCCACACATTCTATTCCCTTCCAGCATCAGCCGTGTGCCTGTGAGACAGTGATGCAGGCTGGATCTCCTGCAGATGAACGCAAGCGCAAACTGCCAGGCTGGTGCCTGTCGCAGATCACAACTTAGAATAATTCCTGCCTAACCGACACTTTCTATTCCCTTACAGAATCAGCTGTTTGCCAGGGAGACAGTGGGGGCGGGCTGGTGTTCTCGCTGAACGAAAGTACAAGCACCCAGCGCTGGTACCTACGCGGCGTACTCAGTAACGCGCCGTCTACCCAAAACCTGAATAATCGCTGCCTTACTAAAGTGTTCGCATTATACACCGATATATTTAAACACCAAATGTGGCTGTCAACGAAAATGGAGGACATTCTACCGCGAGGTAAATCAAATTTCCTGGAAGCTCAAGTCACAATTCGACCGCAATTAATTGGCGCTTTTACTATTCTCACGTTTACGGAACGGCGACATCACACAAAAGTCAATAAACGTTCGTTCCTTATCACAATATTTCCGCAGCCCTTTCTTACACATTAAATATTGGTGAGACAAGAGATGAGACACGCAATGTACGTACGTCTGTTTTTGGAGGAAACAGATACGAACATCGTGTGTCTGATGTTTTGTCTCACCATTATTTAATATGTACGAAAGAGCTGCAGCATTATTGTGATAAGGAAGGTATGTTTATTGCAATTTGTGCCGTCACCGTTCCGTAAACGTAGGAATACTAAAAGCGCCCATTTAAAGCGAAGCTTAATGTGGAATCACGATTTTCAATTAAACTTTACTACCAATTTTTTACATTTTGAATACCAAAAAATATTTATTCTTTGGATTGTTATTTACATAAATTGCGGATTTTTCGAACATCATGCAAGACACATTTTTTTTTAAGGAAAGACAAACATTCCCGGGTTATGAATAACCCAACAATGTTTGAAAATCTCCTACTACCACCACAGAAAGCCGAAAATGTTGCTTGTGTTGTGATGGAGGACTTAACCAGCCGAGGAATCGAACACGCGACGCCCGGGTAGGACCCAAGCGCTATGCCCACTCAACCACTGACCGGTCAAAAACATGCCCATGTTGTAATGAATATTAGCGTATACTTTAAAAAAAAAATTTTTTTCAAAATGCGTATGCGTATAAGAAACAACTCAAGAATTTACAATTTTAGTGGTAATATTTCAGTTTCCCACGATTACCCCTTTTCACACTTTTAAAATTATTCACAAAATAAATCACTTTTGTGCCAAAATTGACCGTTTCCAGACTCCTTTTGCGAAGCAATTTTTATGCGTAGGTTTTATATATTCGTGGTTATATAAGGCACAATATGTGTTCATTTTTATTAGAATATACAATATATACATATTTTTGGCTTGTGTATTCCGCTTAATGTTTTGTTTTATGTAGGTCTTCAGAGTTTTTAAGAAAAATGTTATTATTTCTTATGTTGCTGTTTAATTTAGAACATACTGAAGTTATAGAAGATATCGGACCAGTAACTTTTTTCAGTGCCTATAAGTGATTAAAGTTTTTTGTATATCTCACCATTTGGTTCCGGTGAGGCGATATTGCTGTTACTATCATGCTAGGTCCACACCGAAGCCAACCTTCCAACTCCGAACTTAGTTCGGAGTTGGAAGGTTGGCTGATCGTGTGGTGGCTGTGGCCAACCCTCCAACCTCCAACCCCGATTTTAGAACTCCAAAATGGGGGACATGGAACAGCTGTAGCTACGCTGTATCTTATCAGGTTGCTTACAATTATTACGCACGTATTATTATTATATACTTATGTACACGACATGTTTTCAAACAATTTTTATACCACTCTCCGTAATAATATCGTCATTTTAATAGTACGCGGCACGCGCGTCTTGATCGCCTGCCATTCGCAGACTGATGAGTGGACAGCTGCGGCAGGCTGGTTCGTGTGAGTTGGCCGTCGGGATCGCCTCGAAGGCGATCCCGGGCCAACTCGAACTCCAACCTTCCAACTCGAACTTTCAACGCACGAACACCCCTCCACACGATCGTCCAAACGTTTGAAGTTGGAACGCAGTGTGGGCTTACCATCAGAGGAACGATTCTGTATCCACAGAAGATACAGAATCGGCTGTCAAATTTATGTGATTTTCTATGACTCTCGAATGCTTTTTCTATGTGTGACGTGAGCCAATGTAATATGTCAGCTATCGCGTATTTTAGTTTAGATAGTTAAAAACACGAATTACTGGTAGTATACATGATTATTTATTAATTTAACCACTCGGACGCATACGCTTGTTATCACGCATGTATGACGTATGGGGCGAACCTGGCTTATTTATGTACGTTTTAAGTTGTTTACGTAACAACGCGAGTTGTTTAATTGACAACGTTGCTTTATGAAAGCACTAAAACTGGCAAATAATAGTAACTAGCTTATGCCTATTGCAAATGCAATTAACGGGTTAAAACTAACTTAAAAAATTCATAGTAAGCGGGTAGGTATCTACTGCCATAAAGGCATGGTAGGCATGCGCACATCAAAACCTAAGGTTTCATCGCAATCCGATGAATGGTTTAGCAACGCTTAGCGGTTATACATACAAATGTTTATAAAGCCGCCCGCAGGGCCTAGTAGCAAAAACCTACCATATGTTGGTATATAGACACCGTTGTAGGCATGCACACATCAAATCCCCAAAGTTTCATCGCAATCGGATGAACGGTTGAGCAATGCGTAATTTCGTGTTGCCAGAGCTCACTATTGTATCCAGGAACCAGGAATCCCCCCCCCCTTCCTCACCAGCATCCTCTTCCCCTTTCCACTCCGCCTCCCTCACCTTCCCTCACCCCACTTCACTCCTAGGCTTCTCCGTATCGTAAACCACCTCCCGAGTTCCCCTCCCCCCTCCCAGGCTCCCCTCCCCCCTTCCTGTTTCCACCCCTCCCCACCTGCCGCATTACATACACTAATTCCCGGTACATTTATTTTTCAAACAGCTCGCGCGCCACCTATAATTTTTTTTTACAAATTTCGTAATGCCAGAACTCACCAGTAATTTTATACAAACCTTGTACTAACAATAACGAACACAACAAAAAAAGAATTTTTCAAATTGTTGCAGTCCTTCGGAAGTTATGAGCGTACGTACATTTTCATACAAATTTTATAATGCCAGAACTCACCAGTAGTTTTACTGCTTAAAATAAAGCGCTATATGAATTTAATACTTTTAAAAAATATCCCGTTCAACTTCGAGTAATTTCATTGTAAAATTAGAAAACTAATACGTATGCAATATAGTCGGATGATACCGAGTTGTTATATGCAGATGGGTACCTATCTAAATTTTGAGTGCTGGTACTTGCATACATACGTAAAAAAAAACACATATTTAGGCTGGGTTGTTTAACGAAATTAAAAATTCTTCAATTTTTCAAGTCAATTTTTACGTTCTGTTAAAGTTCGGTTCAAATTCTATTCAAGTTCAGTTATTATTTCAGTTTTATGATGCAACTGGCATGTACTGATAAAATAACAGAACTTGAATAGAACTTACGAAGAACTTGAAAATGAACCTTAAAAAAATGTTGAATTATTCAGTATCGTTGTACAACAACCTAACCTAAGTATTGCATTTAATTGTGTAGCTACGTATTCGGGTAGGTACCTCCGCATTTGTTACTAAAATTCCGGCAATATTTGCTTTTTCATCATATTTGCAATACCACTGAAATAAGTACCTACCCTGTAGGAACATATTTAAACTGGCCAGTAAAAATCTCCACTTCTGAAATCTATGGCACGCGTTTTCCTCATTTTTTTGGAAAATGTTATATGTTTATCATATCCTCATGAACATTTTTTCATGAGACGGACACGTAAAATTACTGTTAAAAGTTGCCTTATATTTCAGGGTACCGTATTTTCTAAAAACATCCAAGCTAGAATCGTTTTTCCGGCCGCAATGCCGTTTCCCGAAAAACAACAACCCAAACCGCTGAGAGATCCGTTTTCTTTTGACATTTAAATTATTTGCTGTTGAAGCGCGGGTAAATCTAGCGCTTTTGTATAAGGTACTTACCTACTATCTCATTTGGTTTCATTTACCTAGGAACTATTTATTTACTGCATGTAAATTATTCGCCTTTCAACGCCGGTAGGTACCTACCAAGAATTCATTTTAACTGGCCGCAAAATTGTTCATTGTCGAGGACAGATTAATTTCAACAAATGTCAGAATTATTTCAATCTTTGATGCAAAATTGTCAAACATTTTGAACGACATGCGGTCATGTCGTGGATTTAAAAGTTTATAAAACTTGTATTGCTTATGTTTAATCAAAAACATGTCCGCCGGAAGGTGTTTTTTTAACGTAATCTTTAATTCCGTAATGCCCCTGTAAAATGTCAATTTTTGTCAAGAATTTTCTCGAAGCCGTTTAATTATTTAGTATAAATTCCGAGCAAAATCAGTTTTGTATGGAAAAAAGTCTTAATTACATTCCGTGAAAAACGCGACGGTTTTTAATGAGCGAACCTGTCGGCAGGAAATAGAACTAAGGCCGAATTTCTTCGAAGGTGATAGATTTAATTATAGTTTTCGCCGTTTGGTGCGCTGTTAACCGTGCATCGGTTTTTTTGTATGAAAAATGGTCCTTAATCGGGACACGATTTAGGTGAACTCTCCTGGATCCGATAATGGTCTCTGCGGTCTTTGAAACTCGAGGAGCGGAGAGGTCATTTTCGGATCCATAAAAAAGATTAAAATGGTTCATCCGAAAGTGAACCTTGAGGTTGGTGAAACTTGAGGGGCGGTACGGTCGATTTTCGCACTGACTGAAAAGTGAGCGGTCGATCGAAACCAGACAATACTATATAATACTAGAAGTTTGCCCGTTGCAAAGCAACTAACGGGTTAAAACTTACTTGACTTACTAACAGAAAAAAAAATATTTCGTAGTAAGCGGGTAGGTACCTACGGTTAAGCATACAAATATATATAAAGCCGCCAACAGGGCCTAGCAGCAAAAATCTGCCATACGTTAGTATATAAACACTATTGTAGACATGCACACATCAAATCCCCAAAGTTTCTTCGCAATCGGATGAATGGTTTAGCAACGCTTAGCGGTTAAACATATAAACACATATAAAGTCGCCCGCAGGGCCTAGCAGCAAAAACCTGCCATACGTTAGTATATAGACACGAATTTATTTTGAGACTGTTTTTGCCTAATGCAGGCAACTAACGGGTGAAAACACTAAGCGAGGAGCGGGTTTTTAGTTAAATATATGAAGACAAAAAATATGTTTGTATGTGGATGAAGCAAACATATAATTCCTGCTTTCAGTACCTACCAACTGAGTGTATCAATTTATTTTAAAACAGCTTTTCACGTTGCAGGCAATTAAAGGATTAAAACTCTGAGGGACGCGTGTTAAATTAAATATTTTTAGAAAAAAAACGATGTTTGAATGTGGATAAAGCGAGTGTGCGCCTGCAAAGGGCACCAGCAGTCGACCGCTCAATTTAGTACACCCGCTCTCGGGCCGCTTCGGTACCCCGGTTCAAGGCGTTCAGTATGGGCTTTTTCTCGTAAAAGGGGCCAAGGAGCTTCCTGCTCAATTTTTTCACAGTGCCATTCGGGTTGTGCAGGTCGATATGTGATAAGACCACCATTAGGAATTGAAACTTTGCTTAAAATGGCCCCTTTGCTTAAATTAACCGTGTTTGATGACCAGATATGAATAGCCAGGTACTTCCCCACCTTCCTCTTTCCCATGACCTTCCCCTCCCTCCCTACTATCTTTAGCCTCACAACGTACCCCAACTGGGGATGCCATAGTCTCATTGGCTCCAGTAGTTGGGACTCTTGTGCGGTGTTCACATTAAAATTGAATTAAAAATGTACAGAACAATTACAAAACAAATGTCGTTCCAATGTATTCTTCAGGTAGGTATCTACACCATTTGGCAAAAAAGGATCATTCTTAGTTATTAACAATATATTATTACCTCAGCAAAATTCTGTGCTCCTGGTACATTTTCAACGGGAGTACAGCGTCCATTAGGTGATTTTTCACAAAAACGGCGCTATAATTTATTTATTTTTATTTATGGAAAAAAAATACTTGAAACTTTATTTTATTTTACAATGTTAACAATATATTTACAATATTTTACCATTCGTCTTTTCACAAAAAAAAATAATTTGTGAATAAACATTTAATTTAGTTCAGAACATTATGATATTTTGTAACTGCTCTTATTTCTATGCTCCTGGTATCGAGCACTGGGCTCTTGGTGTGATTTTTTGCAGAAATGGCGTTATAGAAATTATTGTAATGTAAAATGTAAGAAAAAAATAATTTTATCGTGTTTATTTAATTAACGCATAAAATGGCAATAATCTTAGTCATTCCCAAGGAAAAAAAATATTTTTATCGACGTACAATGTTCAAGTAGGTACCTATGTACAACATTTGTGGCAAAGAAATTGACCATCTTTAGTAAGTTATTTAAATCGACTCATTTTATTATTTTCTCTATATTTGAACGATAATATTCCCACATGAGTAAGTACTGCTGGCCCGTTTCTAATTAAATTTATTAAAATTCAGCAATCTAAGCTTTTTACAAAATGTGAATGCAGCATTATAAAATCTTTATCGTTTTATATGATTTTCTATGGAATTAAGTATCTTCGTAGTAGTACGATTTGGTTTCATAGGTACCTATATGAAACCACATCGTAGGTTCTACTACGATTTATTTTCTGCAAGTAAATTATTCGCCTTTCAACGCCGGTAGGTACCTACCTAGAATTCATTTTAACTGGCCGCAAAGATTTGCATTGTCGAGGACAGATTAATTTCAACAAATGTCAGAATTATTTCAATATTTGATGCAAAATTGTGAAGTATTTGAATAAAATGCGGTACATGTCGTGGATTTAAAAGTTTCTAAAACTTGTATTGCTTATGTTTAATCAATAACATGTCCGCCGGAAGGTGTTTTTTTAACGTAATCTTTAATTCCGTAATGCCCCTGTAAAATGTCAATTTTTCTCAAGAATTTTCCCGAAGCCGTTTAATTATTTAGTATAAATTCCTGGCAAAATCAGTTTTGTATGGAAAAAAAACTTAATTACATTCCGTGAAAAATGCGACGTTTTTAACGGGTGAACCTAGCGGCAGGAAATAGAACTAAGGCCGAATTTCTTCGTAGGTGGGAGATTTAATTATAGTTTTCGCCGTTTGGTGCGCTGTAAACCGTGCACGGGTTTTTTGTATGAAAAATGGTCCTAAATCGGGACACGATTTGAGCACGCTACCCTGAGTCCGAAAATGGTCTCTGCGGTCTTTGAAACTCGAGGAGCGGAGAGGTCACTTTCGGATCCATCAAAAGTCTTAATCGACTTTACCCGAATGTGAACCTCGAGGTTGGTGAAACTTAAGGGGCGGTGCGGTCGATTTTGGCGTGCCAGAAAAAGTGAGCGGTCGATCGAAACCAGACAATACTATATAACTAGAAGTTTGCCCGTTGCAAAGCAACTAACGGGTTAAAACTAACTTGACTTACTAACAGAAAAAAAAATATTTCGTAGTAAGCGGGTAGGTACCTACGGTTAAACATACAAATATATATAAAGCCGCCCACAGGGCCTAGCAGCAAAAATCTGCCATACGTAAGTATATAGACACCATTGTAGGCATGCACACATCAAATCCCCAAAGTTTCATCGCAATCGCATGAACGGTTTAGCAATGCGTAATTTCATGATGCCAGAGCTCACTTTTGTATACAGAAACCGAGTTTTCAAACAGCTCATGCGTCACCTATTAATTTTTTTTATACAAATTTCGTGAAGCCAGAACTCACCAGTAGTTTTATACAAACCTTGTATTAACAATAACGAACACAACAAAAAAAGAATTTTTCAATTTTCTGCAGTCCTTCAGAAGTTATGAGCGTACGTACATTTTCATAAAAATTTTATAATGCCAGAACTCACCAGTAGTTTTACTGCTTAAAAAAAGCGCTATACGAATTTAATACTTGAAAAAAATATCCCGTTCAACTAAGAGTAATTAAAAAAATTGTAAAAGTTCGGTTCGAATTCTATTCAAGTTTTATAGATATTTTTGTTTTATGATGCAACTGCCATTTACTGATAAAAAATAGAACTTACACAGAACGTGAAAATGAACTTAAAAAAATTGTTAAATTATTCAGTATCGTGGAAACAACATTACCTTAGTAAATTAAATTGCATCAAAAACCTAAATAATTGTCTATCTACCCATTCCGGCAGGTACCGCCGCTTTTCCTTAAAAAATTCCGGCAATGTTTTTGCTTTTTTCATCATATTTGCAATAGGTACTACCGAAATAAGTAGGTACCTACCCTTGAAATCAATTACATTTCAATTTGTTCTGGCCGGTAAATATCTATCCTTCTGAAGTTAATCTATGGGCGTATATTGTCGTGTTTTTTTTCGAAAATTTTATAGGATTTTCGGTGACCCTGAACTTTTTTACATGGGACGGACACGTTAAATTGTTATCAAAAGATGCGGGATGTTTTCGAGTACCGTATTTTTCAAAAACATCCAAGCCGGAATCGTTTTTTGGGCCGTAATGCCGTATACTTCAAATCAACAACCCAAACCGCTGAGAGGTCCGTTTTATTAGAGTAAACATATGACATTTCGGATACTGGGCTGTCTCAACATTTGCTGATTAAGCGCGGGTCTTTTGTATTGGGTACTTACCTACTATATTATACACAGACAGATAATATTCCATAATTATATTTTTTACACAGGCAAGACCGATGCACAAATTTGCACCAATCCCGCTAAAATTTAGGCCCTGCCGAGCTATGCAATTTGAAATCCGCCATTAAAAAAAAAAAATTCTTCATACAAAACCTATTAGGGCGGGGTCTGCTTTTTTTAAGGTGGTAGTGGCTTTTAACGCCATCACGACTCCATCTTCAGTGTTGCAAAGTTCGAGAAAAATTATAAAATTTTAATATACCAGCCAATTTTACAGGCTGCAAACCATTTGCATTTATCGATGAAAGTGAATTTTTCGCAAATGTCAGAAAAATGTCGAATTTGAATGCAATATTGTGAAACATTTTCAAGGGGGAGCTAAACATGTTTTGGTTTTAAAAGTTTCTAAAACTTGTAATGTTTATATTTATTAAAAAACATCTCCGGCAGAAAGTGTTTTTTTAACGTAATCTACGATCCCGCAAATCATGTTTAAAATGTCATTTTTTCTCAAAAACGCCGTACAATAAATTAGAATAAATTTCTCATTGTATGGAAATGAGTGTCTTAATTTTTCTCTGCCTTTTTTGGAGTGCAAACCTGTCGGCGGAAAATATAACCGAGGCCAAAGGTGATAGATTTATTCAGAGGTTCTAGTTTTCGCCGCTGATTTGCGTAATTTGGCGCTGTCAATTATGTAGCGGTTTCCCGTGAACCGAATATGGTCTCTGCGGTCTTTGAAACTCGAGGAGCGGAAAGGTCACTTTCGGATCCATCAAAAGTCTTAATCGGTTGTACCCGAATGTGAACCTCGAGGTTGGTGAAACTTAAGGGGCGGTGCGGTCGATTTTGGCGTGCCAGAAAAAGTGAGTTTTTTGAAAAACCAGACAATACTATATATATACTAGCTTATGCCTGTTGCAAAGCAACTAACGGGTAAAATACTATGCGATTTGACGTGTGAACGTGGATGAAGCGAAGAGCGTGTGTTTAATTAAATATATGAAGAAAAAAACTATGTTTGAATGTGGATAAGGCGAAAAATTAGTTCCTACTTTCATTACCTACCTAGCAGTTTGCCCGTTGCAAAGCAACTAACGGGTTAAAACTAACTTTACTTAAACTTAAAACTAATAGATATTAGTCAGCAGTTTTAGCTGTAGATATTCGTCCTCACTTTGGTTCCAATAGATATTAGTCTGATTTGTTCAGATTTTGGAATTCCTGTAGATAATAGTAGACGCCTCCCTCTGGCCACCATATTTGAAATCTACTCTTGAGAATGCTACATACCAAGCTAAGGTTAAAGCAGCCTTATAACTGTACGATTAGTCAATTCCTTTGTATTATGTGTGACAAAATCCACCATCTTTGTGGTTGTTTACAGATCTTTACAATATGAGCATAATGTTAAGCGAGCGTCTTACACAATTCCTAAGTTCTTGTAAGTCACCATGTGTTTCAACGTATAATTTACACAAAATTACACAATATATAACTAAGTGACCTTGTAGAGATGTGCAGAGAGGATGTACCGCCGAATAACAAAAGAATAAATATATTTTCATGTGTATAATGGAATAAAAAAAGTAAACTTACTCTCCTTCCTTTCCCTATAAACACCCTCTACACAGCATCCCTAAAGATGATAGACCATAAGGGCAATAATTTTCCTCAGAATCTTCTGTGTGGAGATAATGTAAAAGAAAATATGATTTCTTTCTACACAAAGATATTGAAATATAGGAGATATGCTATGATGGTTGCTACTGTCTGATAGTCCTAGTTTGAATATGAAATTTAGTTGTTTTTTTTAAAGTGTGTAGTAGTATTGGTTAACAATATCAGTGACATCAAGAAGCAGCCTTTAAAAACTGTTGATAGCACATATCTTATATTTAAATACTTGTTTGTGTGATGGAATAAAAAACGTTTTATTTCATAAAAGCTTTTATTTTTTATTACGCTGGGTTAATAATGTGTATTTTTTGTCAGAAAAACCCAGTAAAAAAACTGACCACATTTTGTTAATTAAGACATTTTTTATTTACGTAACATTCAATATACTTAATGTTAAAGTAAGTTAAGTTAAAGAAGTGTACCTATACAATTTCATCCCATACACAATGTAAAATGTTGTTTAGAAATAATATACAAAACATGGTATTACATACAAATCAGACTATTGCAGTTAGTGGATACATTTTCGCATATATTATGGCAACATAAATCAATAATCATCAAGATGCAAGCGAGGTACCGAAAAGACGATTTCTTGACTTCAATCCGAATGAAGCGAAACTTAATCAGCAATGGACATTTTCGCTTTCAAAAACTTTAACTGAATTGACGAATGCATTATACAAAAGTATGCACCACGCTTAAACGATTGAAAATCGATCCTGTTTTCAAATACACATGTTGTGCAAATTGAATGTATAAATCATAAATAGATTTTTTTTTACATAAAATGTATCAATTCAAGGAATCTGAAGAAATGTAACTTAATATTAAAGTTTTATATTTTTATGTGCATATGTACAGAATAGTGCAGCTTATGTTCAGCAGTACCACTAACTACAAAAATAATATTAACCACTCTGACCCGTAAGCGTATTTACACGACAATATTACAATAGCAGTCAAATACAATAAGTGCGTTTTCACATTAACGCGTGCATTCCCACAAAAGTCGTTATAACTCTGTTATTGTTCTAGTGACAACCCTAAAACAAAAAGTAGAAATCCATATTGA
Organism: Limnephilus lunatus; assembly: GCA_917563855.2. NCBI lineage: Eukaryota > Metazoa > Arthropoda > Insecta > Trichoptera > Limnephilidae > Limnephilus > Limnephilus lunatus. The sequence continues at coordinate 126,771 of CAKJTF020000003.1, forward strand.
ATTAAATTTCATATTTCTATTCAAAGTTGTCCACAGAAGTACATAAAAAAGACTTATTTTGTGGAAACAGTTTTCACACGCCAAATCATGCCGTTAGACATTGTTAATTTTTTAAATATTCTTGTATGAAATGGTAAAATGTAGGTGACAAAATTGTTTATTATATACAATAAAATAAGTGTTATTTTTACATAATTTGTAATTTTAGTACCATTTTCACATGAAAACATTATGTGAATCAATTTTAAATTTTTTTTAATGTTTGCTTTCGAAATTTTAATATTTATAAATGTTAATATTTATTTGTAATATAAAAATTTGAAACCTTATTACGTTTCAAAAACAGTTTTTAGTATTCGGCTACGTTCAGAAATGTTTCATTTATAGAGCTTTAATTGTGAAGAGGTAATAACACAAAATTTTTATAAACCTGACAGTTCGTTTAAGACAAAAAAACTTACATAGTGGCAAAATACCTGAGTGGTTAAATCACATTCAAATTATAATAAAACAAAATATTTCAGTTCTGTTATTACATCACCACGGGTTACTTGTTTCATAGAGAGCTCAAATAAAAGAACTTTCACAGAACTTTAAAATTAACTTAGAAATTTGATGAGTTCAAATTCTTTGTAATAACTCTTTTTAATATATTATTATATTGAAATTAAATACACAATAACATGTATTTTAATTAAAAAATAACTCATAATCTAACCTTTTTTTTTCATCAATTTTAATTCAATTCAAGTTATTCATTTTAAAAACATTACAAAATTAAATCTTAAGATCGTTTTTAAAAGAAAAAATATTAATATTAAATGAGCAGATTTAAAAAAGTGACGGCAGCCGTCTAAATTCGAAGTGATTCTATTTAACACCTAAACTGTTCTCCCAATATGCTGGCAAGTTAGTTCTGCAAGCCGGGAGATAAAACAGTCTATGCTGTCGGTGAAGGAGATAACCATCGGAAACATAGAAATTAACGTTCTCCATGATAGTCGAGTTTTCGAACTACGCACGAATTCCATACATGCCCCTTCTGACTCTTAAATGGTTCATCTGAGCATGTCTAAGAGAAAGTCATTAAGGTAAACTACGGGAAGTAGCTGTACTCCCTCAGGTAGAGAAATCTTAAGAAATTTCTGTAAAGTTTCGTTACTGGTGTCCACGCGTATTAATAATTTTTAGAAAAAAACTTTAGATTCGCCTTAATTACTATAAAAGGAAACTTTTTGCATTTCGGGCAGCAGAAAATTATGCATTTTAATTTTCAATTGCGTAAATTAAAATTCACTTCGCGAATCTACACGATGTCAAATCATTCACATCACCATCAATAATTCACCGACTCCAGATATTTTCATATCAGAGGGTTCGGCTCTGATGAACTCCTAACTGGACCGATAAATCCTACTGATCCCTCAATATAAATATTTAAAAAATCTTTTGTAATTCTCATGTATTGAAAATCACTGACTATTGCATTTTTATATATAAATTCTTTGACAAATCTAATAAGTCTAAATTTTAAATGAGAGAGCTAGGTATAATGCCAGTAGCCAAAATAAAAAATGGTAATATTTTTAATTCTAAGAATGCCTAATTTTTTTAATCTCATTCCCTAAATCTGTATATTTTCTTATTTTTCAGAAACAGTTTTTTGAATATTACAGGAATTTAGAATAGCGACATCAATGATTTTGTCATGAAAAACTATATCGGGCCTATTATGACTAATTGTTCTGTCCGTTAGTATAGTTTTATCATAATAAATTTATTATTATTATACTCATGCGTTATTATTATGAAGGCATTATATTAAGTGAACCTATTTTATCATTATTAGTTATTTTTTAACAGCAGTGATCTATTGGATGCGTTTCTTATTTGCAAACTACAAACACATGTAAGGTAAATAGTTTATTATATATTAAAGATAATAAAATATTTGGTTTCAACCGCTTTTATTGTTTAAAAATCAACGTGTTTCATAAGCTACGCTTACTTCATCAGGGTTGATTTAAAAGTTATAAATTCAACTTTTAAGTTTTTTTGTTTGCACTGGGCAAATAGTTAGTCGATTTTAGGTAATACTTATTTTAGAAGAGGTGAGAATATAAGAATTATACTTTCGGGGAACCAACTGTCGGGGGATCAATTGTCTTATCATTACTGGTTTAGGTAGATTTTAACCGGCTAGTTTAACTACGTAATTAATTTGGCAATTATACATAGAGATGGTTAATTTTAAGTTTGCGCACTTACTTTACTAATAGTTTACTTTTATAAGGATAAAATTTCTAATACCTAATCTAAAATCTCCCTATAAACTATATTTTGGGTTGTAGATCCGCTTGCATTTGCTCCCTGACGTGTACCTGGAACTATTTGAATTTTTAAAGAATTATCTGATTTCACCCTAGAGCAAGCTACATACAATTGACCATGTGTGAAAACAGGTTCTGGAAGAAAAACGCCAATCTGATTAAATGTTTGACCTTGTGATTTGTTTATGGTCATACCGTATGCAAGCTGAACTGGGAACTGGTGCCTGTAAAGATTAAAGGGAACCGTTACGTCTGCAGAAGTATCCAGCGTAATCCTAGGCAAAAAATGAATGCTTCCTCTTCTATCTCCTGTGATTATTTCAACTTGCAATAGATTATCTGTAAAACCTCGAAGAATCATTCGAGTGCCGTTGCATAAGTTATTCGCGATGGACATGTTACGTAACAACATAAGAATCGAACCAATTTTTAAATTCAAGACATGGGGTGGTAATCCTGGCGGATTGAAAGAGTTTAAAAATTCTAAAGGGAATCTCACCTGTTCCTCAGGATCTGGATTTCCTCTCTGGTCTCTCGCTGAATCGATACTGTAAAAAGTCTTCAAGGGACCTTCTAATTTTTCTAAAACTTTTTCATTGATTTTTCGAGCATCGACATTTTTGGGACATAATATTGCCCTGTCGCAGAATAAATTTGCATCGGCTACCGAATGTGAGTCTCCGTAAATTGCGCTAACAACATCCTGGCAAATGCTACTCGACGGTAAAACAACAGAAGACGCTACACAACCTTGAGGACATGGAAGAGTTCCGTTACCTAGTTCCAACAACCATTCGGCAAACGCAGTTTGGTCACTTGAAGCCCGCATATTAGCCTTAAGGTGGACCACCTTAAATAACCTCCAAAGCCCACTTTTTTTGATGGACGATGCAACAATTTTCCCGCGAGCCGCTCTGCGACAAACAGGTAAAACTTGCCTAAAATCCCCACCAAGAACGACAACTTTACCCCCAAAGGGCAATTCATTTTTCATTACATCCCGTACGGCACGTTCGATCATTTCGAAAGCTGTTATTGGGGCCATCGGAGCTTCGTCCCATATTATTAAATCTGCATTTTTAATTATAATTTTATTTTTTCTTGAAATTTTACATGTTGCAGAGCTATTTAAATCAAAAGGTAAATTAAATGCATTATGGCATGTTCTGCCCCTGGGAAGTAAAATTGCCGCTATTCCAGTCCAAGCCACGCTTAAAACGTTTTTTCCCTGCGATTGCAAGGAATGAATTAAAGTTCTATACAAAAACGTTTTCCCTGTACCTCCTGGTCCGTCTACGAAAAAGCACCTCGGAGAATTTTCGTCTGACCTACCTGAGAGAACTTGAAGGATAGAATCAAACACTTCTCGTTGTTCGATGTTCAATAATGACTGCATCTCCGCTCCCAGGTTTTCTTCAATCACAACATCTGCAGGTCCTATATCCGTATTTATTGTTCGATCAGGTTCCGGCAGACCTTGTGCAGTGCAAGAAGAACCTTCGTTCAGAAGGGCGTCACTTATTTCGAGAAGTGCGAGATTTATAGCCAAGTCTGCGCTCTCAACATTTCGAAGAAAATCCTCCGACATGGGCGTTTTGAAGGAATTCCATATTTGCAATGGATCTGAAGGAAGACAATGAACCAATATAACTACAAAAAGGTTTCGAAGTGCCTTTGGCATCATGAAGACAACCCCTTCTTCTAAACACTTAACCCATTCGTTGATGTTGTCTGTCAGGCCTAATTCACGTGCCGCATCACTAAAGGTAGGAAGAATAACCCCGTCGACTGTTCGGAGATGTTCATACGAAATTGCACCTTTAACTTTCAATAACAAAATCCTAAGGTGGTATAGTTCTCTATGACGTGGAGACACTGAAACTATCCTACCAATAACTCTATCTCCGCCTTGCTTACGTCGTTTCCAAATTTTATTTCTGTTAAAAACGAAGAAGTTCGGAATATCCTGATAAAAATGGGAATGAGCAGAATCATCTAATCGATTTAAATTGAACCAACCCGTTAATGTAGTGATGTGGGATAATGCTAACGCTTCTTCCTCGTTACCGTCTCTGAAATATACCTGTTCTCCGCCTGGCAAATGTACACTCAGTAAAACTGTTGTGTGCGACTGACCATGAATGGGATTTTCGAGAATACGCCAAGCAGCTTCTGGAGCGCTGATGAACCGACAGTCTAGAAACTGACTAATTTCATCATGGACGATTGTACTGTCTGTTGCTTCTTGAAGAAGTCGTATTTCCATGCGAGCACAGTCGTGACCCTTGGCGAGATACTTGTGGATGTATTTAATGGCGATGACGGAGGAACAAATTTCTGCATTAATATGTGCATTGAATTTTCTAGTCAAATATGGATTGTATGGGACGACAAATTTATTATCAATTTTAAACCCCCTACATATGTGATCTTCTGAACTATTGTCTCGTCGTTTGTACACCGGATAGCCGTTTACATCTGCTTCGGTTTCATCTCGAAATGCTTTAGGAAACTTCTTAGAACACATTCCTTCAACCATACAAATTGCTTCAGGATTGACAGTACCACATGGGCCATGAATATTATGTTTTATAACCGCACTATACAAATCCTGGTCCCTCTCTCTGTCAGGTAATTCTGCGCTGATGACATTGTCTATATCTGGAGGTAAATGTAACTTGTCTAAATCACTAAGAGTGAACAGACCGTGAAGATGCGGCAAACCTCTCTTTTGTTCCTCAATTACGTAAACGTAAGCTAAAACCTTACCAAACACCTCTTTTTTAACTATGTCAGTGATAAATTCATCAACCTTCAGCTGGAACACTCGTGCGACTAAATCTGGCCTATCAGAGGCAGTTTGCCATGGATGGAGTTCATTTGTTATTTCACGCCATTTAGGATTGCAGGTGAATGTGATAAACAGGTCTGGGCGACCGTATTTCCTAACAACAGCCATTGAATCCTGATACATCTTAGTCATGTACCTAGGGCTACCGGTGAACGTGGAAGGTAAAATGACGATGTTTCCTGCACGGATATCATGGTCTACATGTCTGTTGTTTAAATGATCCAACAATCCCTGATAACACTCCACCCGCAACTCCTTTTGGTGTAACCTCAAATATGTAAGCCTATGGGACTCACAACGAACATATGAATTAACAATATATTGCTGAAACAGCTTCCCTGAAGAATGAATGGGATTGAAAACCAAGCGCCTTACAGCAATTTTATGCGAATAAAATTGCAGCAGAGTGACATTATTTCGAACTCGAGTTGCAAAATCTGAATGATGCCGAAGGTCTACCGACCAACCTAACTCGCCTGCTGGGAATAGAATTGGGAAGACCATCGAATCCAAATGTGGAGATAAAATGCTGATGCGTTGCGTATTATGCGACCTATTTGGATAAACAGCTATATCGACGTCGGCTGGCAAATTCCCTTCGTGGTCTGCGACGAAGACCATACCAACATCATTAGTAGATGTCGGAGCATTGTATCTCCTCTGATCATCGGATGAAGAACGCGAAAACAACAAACTAACAAAACGCTGCGGATCACCGGTTTCCCTGCTACGCGCCTCTTCTTCCTCGACAGCAGTTCGAAGATTCCGGTAACTACCTGCATAAGGACTTATTTGACGGATTGTCCTATCCACAACCGACATGATTTCCTGAAAACAATTTACGTTGGCCGGATGATTCATGCGTAGATTCACAGCTGCATCAGTGTCGTAAACGTATAGCTGCGCATAACACGGCACCTCGTTCTCTCCAGCTTCCAGCATTGTAGATGTAAGATGACATATCTCTCCTGAAATCTTCAAACAAAAAGGACCCCTGCCCGGAATGTCAACGACTTTAGCACCAAAGCTAGCAAAAGCGCTCGCATTATTATATTGCCTAATGAACGATCTGAAATTCTTGGCGTTCTCACTGTTACCTAACAAAAGATCTTTGAACTGGGCTGGATACTCGGGCTGTGGGTTCAGAAACACTTTTCCATTATGACAACAGCTGTGCCTCAATCGACTGCCCTCAGCTGCAAAATGAACGGCCCGGCAATGGCCAATGGTACACTCGCTATCTAAAAGACCTAAATAATGGACAGATGGAGTAACCGCATTCAATGTTCCTGCAATGGCACATCTGAATGTAGCCCGAGAAAGTCTGCTGCTATTGGGGGTGATGTCTATGCTGGGCACAGAAACCGTTTCAACATTCAAAATCTCCTCTGTCACGGAACCTATTACATCTCTCGCTGGTACTGGAACTGGAACTCTTTCATCGGGTGCTAAAACCTCGTCCACATTCAATTCTTCAACAATCATAGAATCTATCACTACTCTCGTAGATGCTGAAGGACTTTCAAGCTTCATCTGAACTAAAAGTTTACGCTCAACACGCCTTTGGTGATCGTATTGTTTTTTTTTTTCTTTTTCTTTCGATTTTTTGATTGCCAAATCGTTTATTCTTTTCTCATATGCTATTTTGTTTTGTAACTTCTTGGCGTTTTTATGATCCTCTTTCAATCTCGTTTCAACATTCAAAACTTCACCAGCCAATTTTTTTTTTCTGTTTTCATACGCTATTTTGTTTCGTAACTTCTTAAGTTCCTGAGTTCGTTTCAATCTCATCTCCACGTTGCTTTCAGTCTCTTCGTTTCCTACTTTTTTTGTACCTTCAGCTCGCGTTTTTCGTTTATATTCTGCATCATTTTCCAATTCTTTCGATCTTTTAAGCTCATCGTTTCGTTCTTTTTTGTTTTGTTTAACATTCTTACGTTTTTTTTCAGACTTACACGCATTTATCATCAGTCTTTCATTCGCAACTGTCAAATTTTCGTTTTCCCGCGCATTATGCGTCCCTCCCGTACTCGATCCAGCAACACATTCATTCAAGTGATCCATAGATCCTCGTCTTTGCATAATCTCAAAATCTTCTTGCACAATATTCAGATCATCAATTTCTTTTCTTTTTTCATCTGTTACAACATCAACATTTTTACATGAAAGCAGCCGCTTACCTTTTATTTTTTTTCCGTCCATATTTCGCCGTTCAAACTGAACATTCGTAGATTCGTACCACTCTTATTCTCGTGCACAAATTTAAGATCCAAAATACCACTTTCAGATATCATAAAACGTTAAAAAATCCAATATAATTTTGAGACAAAGTGTAAAACCGTTTATCAGCGTGAAATTTCGAAAGAAAAAGAACTATAGACACAGGAATTCCAAAGTCAATAAGGATGGTCGATATACTTGTTACATTGTCACGGTGACTTCGCTGTCACTGCGACATAATTGTTTATTTTCTTGAAATTTCTAACGGTATATATCTACTCTTTTGCTAAAGATATAAGTAAAAAAATGGCGTTGAATTCTATTTTTTGATAAGGATACCGCAAAAATAATAAGTAATAACATTCCCAATATTATTTAAGCTGCATTTTATACGAATAATAAATAAAAGAAATACATCCTTAACATCAAAGATAGCGACATTAAAATAAAAAATCGGGTGTTTATAAACTCAATTATAAGGATTTTAATTTCTTTTACATAGGTGAAACTAACAGAAATTTTGAGGTAAGAGTAAAAGAACATCTCTGGGCTTTAAATGATAATAGTGAATCTGAGATCACAGATCGTTTATTAAAATGATCATAAATTTGATACACACTTAGGACTTAAAATATGCATACAGGTTATGAGGCATCGCAGATAAATAATTTCGAAATCTTAGAAATAAGGAAAAATGTTAATACTAAAACAGATATAATTAATAAGCAAAAAAAAATTATAAACCCTCTTTTGAATAATTTCCCACTTAACCGGTCTTTCTCTGATAACGATATTGTAATTCATAATTCCTATAAACTTCCCCCACTCTTACCTCTCCCCCTTCCCTTGTTATCTAATCTGTAATCTGTATTTAATTTGTGACATCAGTGTACAATTACTTCTTATGATGTGAACATTGTTAAAAACAACATTAAATAATTCAATTATCTGCTAAAGCTGTATTAAAAACAATCATTTCAGAATAATAGGAATAAATAAAAGTAAAAAAAAAAACAAAAAACACCCTTCAAATTTTAAAGTTTTAATTATTTTTTTTTTATTTTCATCTACCATAATTTTTTTTTTGTCATGTAAATTATCGAGGCTTCTGACTCACACAATGTTGTCATTTTTTGCCTCATCTGTTTTAAAATTACAATATTATCTATAATCTCTAATGATCTTTAAAAGGTACTTAGTCCTTTTATATTCATTTTATATAAAAATTAACTTTCAAATATTTTCCAGTTTACATGATCTAATAAATTTTATTATTCTCGATATGGCATGAAACTCGGTTGAGGCTATTAATCTAGCATAATTTGTAATACACCATTTTAATATAAATACAGATTACTTGAAAAAAAAAGTTTTCAGATTTATAATTATCTTTTTTCGAAATTTTACAGTAAGTAGTGTAGGAACCTTTTATAAGTAAAATAACAGAACTTGAATAGAACTTACACAGAACGTAAAAATGATAGTGTAGGAACCTTTTATAAGTAAAATAACAGAACTTGAATAGAACTTACACAGAACGTAAAAATGAACCTCAAAAAAATGTTGAATATTATTCAGTATCGTTGTATAACACAACCTTACCTAAGTATTGCATTTAATTGTGTAGCTACGTATTCGGGTAGGTACCTCCGCATTTGGTTCTAAAATTCCGGCAATATTTGCTTTTCCATCATATTTGCAATACCACCGAAATAAGTACCTACCCTGAATTAATAACATTTCAATTTGGCCGGTAAATATCCACCCTACTGAAGTGAATCTATGGACACCAATTTTCTTGTTTTTTTTGGAAAATTTTATAGGTTTTTCGGCGACCCTGAAATTTGTTACATGGAACAGACACGAAATTTTGGTGTTAAAAGTTGCCTAATATTGCCGGGTACCGTATTTTTCAAAAACATCCAAGCTGGAATCGTTTTTCCGGCCGCAATGCCGTTTCCCGAAAAACAACAACCCAAACCGCTGAGAGATCCGTTTTCATTTGACGTCTCGGATAACTGACCTATCTCAACATTTTCTCTAGTATTTTCCTTTGCATTGAAACTGAGGTCTAATTTGTCTTTCCTTTTTTTAATGCGAACCTGGCGGCGGGAAATATAACCTAGCCGAATTGGGTGATTTAATGAAAAGTTCCAGTTTTCGCCACTGATTCGTTTGAGAGAATAAATCGCTGGCGACATTTATTTTTTCGACAAAAAAAACACCTCATTTCAGCGACTGAATTTCAATTTGACCGACAACGAACCTTAAGGTTGGCGAAACTCGAAGAGTGGAAAGGTCGTTTTGGCGTGCAGGGGGTCGTCTTAAAATGGTTTATCCGAAAGCGATCCTTGAGGTTGGAGAAACTTAAGGGGCGGTACGGTCGATTTTCCCGTCAAGCGAAAAGTGAGTTTTTTGAAAAACCAAACAATACTATATACTAGCTTATGCCTGTTGCAAATGCAACTAACGGGTTAAAACTAACTTGACTTACTAACTAACAGAAAAAAAACCATAGTAAGCTGGTAGGTACCTACGGTTAAACATACAAATATATATAAAGCCGCCCACAGGGCCTAGCAGCAAAAATCTGCCATACGTTAGTAAATAAACACCATTGTAGACATGCAAACATCAAATCCCCAAAGTTTCATCGCAATCGGATGAACGGTTTAGCAATGCGTAATTTCATGATGCCAGAGCTCACTTTTGTATACAGAAACCGTCGTGGGCATGCACACATCAAATCCTCAAATTTTCATCGCAATCGAATGAATGGTTTAGCAACGCTTAGCGGTTAAACATACAACTATGTATAAAGCCGCCCGCAGGACCTAGCAGCAAAAACCTGCCATACGTTAGTATATAAACACCATTGTAGACATGCACACATCAAATCCTAAAAGTTTCATCGCAATCGGATGAATGGTTTAGCAATGCGTAATTTCATGATGCCAGAGCTCACTTTTGTATACAGAAACCGTCGTGGGCATGCACACATCAAATCCTCAAATTTTCATCGCAATCGAATGAATGGTTTAGCAACGCTTAGCGGTTAAACATACAACTATGTATAAAGCCGCCCGCAGGACCTAGCAGCAAAAACCTGCTATACGTTAGTATATAAACACCATTGTAGAAATGCACACATCAAATCCCCAAAGTTTCATCACAATCGGATGAACGGTTGAGCAATGCGTAATTTCGTGTTGCCAGAGCTCACCCCCACTTCACTCCTAGGCTTCTCCGTATCGTAAACCCCCTCCCGAGTTCCCCTCCCCCCCTTCCTGTTTTCACCCCCCCCCCCCACCTGCCGCATTATTAATACACTAATTCCCGGTACATTTATTTTTCAAACAGCTCGCGCGCCATCTATAATTTTTTTTTTACAAATTTCGTAATGCCAGAACTCACCAGTAATTTTATACAAACCTTGTACTAACAATAACGAACACAACAAAAAAAGAATTTTTCAATTTGTTGCAGTCCTTCGGAAGTTATGAGCGTACGTACATTTTCATACAAATTTTATAATGCCAGAACTCACCAGTAGTTTTACTGCTTAAAATAAAGCGCTATATGAATTTAATACTTTTAAAAAATATTCCGTTCAACTTCGAGTAATTTCATTGTAAAATTAGAAAACTAATACGTATGCAATATCGTCGGATGATATCGAGTGTTTATGTGCAGGTAGGAACCTACTTATATTCTGAGTATAGGTACTTGCATACATACGTAAAAAAGAACTCATATTTAGGCTGGGTTGTTTAACGAAATTAAATTTTTTTTAATTTTTCTAGTCAATTTTAACGTTCTGTAAAAGTTCGGTTCGAATTCTATTCAAGTTCTGTAAATATTTCAGTTTTATGATGCAACTGGCATTTACTGATAAAAAAACACAACTTACACAGAACGTGAAAATGAACTTTAAAAAATTGTTAAATTATTCAGTACGTGGAAACAACATTACCTTAGTAAATTAAATTGCATCAAAAACCTAAATAATTGTCCAACTACCCATTCCGGCAGGTACCGGCGCATTTCCTTACAAAATTCCGGCAATGTTTTTGCTTTTCTCGTCATATTTGCAATACTACCGAGATAAGTAGGTACCTACCCTGAATTAATAACATTTCAATTTGGCCGGTAAATATCCACCCTACTGAAGTGAATCTATGGACACCAATTTTCTTGTTTTTTTTGGAAAATTTTATAGGTTTTTCGGCGACCCTGAAATTTTTTACATGGAACTAACACAAAATTTTGGTCTTAAAAGTTGCCTAATATTGCCGGGTACCGTATTTTTCAAAAACATCCAAGCTGGAATCGTTTTTCCGGCCACAATGCCGTTTCCCGAAAAACAACAACCCAAACCGCTGAGAGATCCGTTTTCTTTTGACATTTCAATTTGCTGTTGAAGCGCGGGTAAATCTAGCGCTTTCGTATTAGGTACTTACCTACGATATCATACACAGACAGATAATATTCCATAATTATATTTTTTAAACAGGCAAGACCGATGCACAAATTTGCACAATTCCCGCTTAAATTAAGGCCCTGCCGAACGACACAAATTGAAATCCGCCATTAAAAAAAAAAATTCTTCATACAAAACCTATTAGGGCTGGGTCTGCTTTTTTTAAGGTGGTAGTGGCTTTTAACGCCATCACGACTCCATCTTCAGTGTTGCAAAGTTTGAGAAAAATTATAAAATTTTAATATACCAGCCGATTTTACAGGCTGCAAACGATTTGCATTTATCGATGAAAGCGAATTTTTCGCAAATGTCAGAAAAATGTCGAATTTGAATGCAATATTGTGAAACATTTTCAAGGGGAAGCTAAACATGTTTTAGTTTTAAAAGTTTCTAAAACTTGTATTGTTTATGTTTATTAAAAAACATCTCCGCCGGAAGGTGTACTTTTAACGCAATCTTTAATTCCGTAATGCCCCTATAAAATGTCAATTTTTCTCAAGAACTTTCTCGAAGCCGTTTAATTAATTAGAATAAATCCTAGCAAAATCAGTTTTGTATGGGAAACTAACTTTTTTTTACTTCCCTTCTCGATCCGACGTTTTTAAAGGGGCGAACCTGTCGGCGGGAAATATAACCTAGCCGAATTGAGTGATTTTATGAGTAGTTCCAGTTTTCGCCGCAAATTTATATTATTTTTCGCTCTTAAAATGTATCAGTTCAATTTTATGTGAGTTTCCTGTCTAGTCTATTTTTTTTGTGAAAATCGTGAAGCTAACGTATTTATTTAAATTCAGACGAAGCTGCCATTTCGAACGGATGAAAATAGAACTACAACAGTATTCGATAGACATTTGATTTTTTCTAATGTGAATAATCCATACTTGTATTCCGCACCGCTAGAAGTCTCCCGTAAAGTTTTGGCAAACATATTGATAACGATGAAAAATGTTTCCCCTAACAAAAAAGAAACAAAAGCTAGTGGCTGGAAAATAATCGACTCTTCGAAGGATTGTGAACTTTGAAGCGTTCCAAAATAGCGAGCGCTAATGTCTATTCTCGCGTGTCAGCCGAAGGGACAATTCTAGACTTCAAGCCAAAGTGAACCTTGAGGTTGGTGAAACGCGAGGGGCGGTGAGGTCGATTTTCGCATCAAGGAAAAAGTGAGTTTTTTGAAAAACCAAGCAATACTATATAACTAGCTTATGCCTGTTGCAAATGCAACTAACGGGTTAAAACTAACTTGACTTACTAACAGAAAAAAAAATATTTCGTAGTAAGCGGGTAGGTACCTACGGTTAAACATACAAATATATATAAAGCCGCCCACAGGGCCTAGCAGCAAAAATCTGCCATACGTTAGTAAATAAACACCATTGTAGACATGCAAACATCAAATCCCCAAAGTTTCATCGCAATCGGATGAATGGTTTAGCAATGCGTAATTTCATGATGCCAGAGCTCACTTTTGTATACAGAAACCGTCGTGGGCATGCACACATCAAATCCTCAAATTTTCATCACAATCGAATAAATGGTTTAGCAACGCTTAGCGGTTAAACATACAACTATGTATAAAGCCGCCCGCAGGACCTAGCAGCAAAAACCTGCCATACGTTAGTATATAAACACCATTGTAGACATGCACACATCAAATCCTAAAAGATTCATCGCAATCGGATGAATGGTTTAGCAATGCGTAATTTCATGATGCCAGAGCTCACTTTTGTATACAGAAACCGTCGTGGGCATGCACACATCAAATCCTCAAATTTTCATCGCAATCGGATGAATGGTTTAGAAACGCTTAGCGGTTAAACATACAACCATGTATAAAGCCGTCCGCAGGACCTAGCAGCAAAAACCTGCTATACGTTAGTATATAAACACCATTGTAGAAATGCACACATCAAATCCCCAAAGTTTCATCACAATCGGATAAACGGTTGAGCAATGCGTAATTTCGTGTTGCCAGAGCTCACCCCCACTTCACTCCTAGGCTTCTCCGTATCGTAAACCCCCTCCCGAGTTCCCCTCCCCCCCTTCCTGTTTCCACCCCCCCCCCCCCCACCTGCCGCATTATTAATACACTAATTCCCGGTACATTTATTTTTCAAACAGCTCGCGCGCCATCTATAATTTTTTTTTTTACAAATTTCGTAATGCCAGAACTCACCAGTAATTTTATACAAACCTTGTACTAACAATAACGAACACAACAAAAAAAGAATTTTTCAATTTGTTGCAGTCCTTCGGAAGTTATGAGCGTACGTACATTTTCATACAAATTTTATAATGCCAGAACTCACCAGTAGTTTTACTGCTTAAAATAAAGCGCTATATGAATTTAATACTTTTAAAAAATATTCCGTTCAACTTCGAGTAATTTCATTGTAAAATTAGAAAACTAATACGTATGCAATATCGTCGGATGATATCGAGTGTTTATGTGCAGGTAGGAACCTACTTATATTCTGAGTATAGGTACTTGCATACATACGTAAAAAAGAACTCATATTTAGGCTGGGTTGTTTAACGAAATTAAATTTTTTTTTAATTTTTCAAGTCAATTTTAACGTTCTGTAAAAGTTCGGTTCGAATTCTATTCAAGTTCTGTAAATATTTCAGTTTTATGATGCAACTGGCATTTACTGATAAAAAAACACAACTTACACAGAACGTGAAAATGAACTTTAAAAAATTGTTAAATTATTCAGTACGTGGAAACAACATTACCTTAGTAAATTAAATTGCATCAAAAACCTAAATAATTGTCCAACTACCCATTCCGGCAGGTACCGGCGCATTTCCTTACAAAATTCCGGCAATGTTTTTGCCTTTCTCGTCATATTTGCAATACTACCGAGATAAGTAGGTACCTACCCTGAATTAATAACATTTCAATTTGGCCGGTAAATATCCACCCTACTGAAGTGAATCTATGGACACCAATTTTCTTGTTTTTTTTGGAAAATTTTATAGGTTTTTCGGCGACCCTGAAATTTTTTACATGGAACTAACACAAAATTTTGGTCTTAAAAGTTGCCTAATATTGCCGGGTACCGTATTTTTCAAAAACATCCAAGCTGGAATCGTTTTTCCGGCCGCAATGCCGTTTCCCGAAAAACAACAACCCAAACCGCTGAGAGATCCGTTTTCTTTTGACATTTCAATTTGCTGTTGAAGCGCGGGTAAATCTAGCGCTTTTGTATTAGGTACTTACCTAATTTATCATACACAGACAGATAATATTCCATAATTATATTTTTTAAACAGGCAAGACCGATGCACAAATTTGCACAATTCCTGCTTAAATTAAGGCCCTGCCGAATCACACAAATTGAAATCCGCCATTAAAAAAAAAATTCTTCATACAAAACCTATTAGGGCGGGGTCTGCTTTTTTTTAAGGTGGTAGTGGCTTTTAACGCCATCACGACTCCATCTTCAGTGTTGCAAAGTTCGAGAAAAATTATAAAATTTTAATATACCAGCCAATTTTACGGGCTGCAAACGATTTGCATTTATCGATGAAAGCGAATTTTTCGCAAATGTCAGAAAAATGTCGAATTTGAATGCAATATTGTGAAACATTTTCAAGGGGGAGCTAAACATGTTTTGGTTTTAAAAGTTTCTAAAACTTGTATTGTTTATGTTTATTAAAAAACATCTCCGCCGGAAGGTGTACTTTTAACGCAATCTTTAATTCCGTAATGCCCCTATAAAATGTCAATTTTTCTAAAGAACTTTCTCGAAGCCGTTTAATTAATTAGAATAAATTCCTAGCGAAATCAGTTTTGTATGGGAAACTGACTTTTTTTACTTCCCTTCTCGATCCGACGTTTTTAAAGGGGCGAACCTGTCGGCGGAAAATATAACCTAGCCGAATTGAGTGATTTTATGAGTAGTTCCAGTTTTCGCCGCAAATTTATATTATTTTTCGCTCTTAAAATGTATCGGTTCAATTTTATGTGAGTTTCCTGTCTAGTCTATTTTTTTTGTGAAAATCGTGAAGCTAGCGTATTTATTTAAATTCAGACGAAGCTGCCATTTCGAACGGATGAAAGTAGAACTACAACAGTATTCGATAGACATTTGATTTTTTCTAATGTGAATAATCCATACTTGTATTCCGCACCGCTAGAAGTCTCCCGTAAAGTTTTGGCAAACGTATTGATAACGATGAAAAATGTTTCCCCTAACAAAAAAGAAACAAAAGCTAGTGGCTGGAAAATAATCGACTCTTCGAAGGATTGTGAACTTTGAAGCGTTCCAAAATAGCGAGCGCTAATGTCCATTCTCGCGTGTCAGCCGAAGGGACAATTCTAGACTTCGAGCCAAAGTGAACCTTGAGGTTGGTGAAACGCGAGGGGCGGTGAGGTCGATTTTCGCATCAAGGAAAAAGTGAGTTTTTTGAAAAACCAAGCAATACTATATAACTAGCTTATGCCCATTGCAAATGCAACTAACGGGTTAAAACTAACTTGACTTACTAACTAACAGAAAAAAATCAAAGTAAGCGGGTAGGTTACTACGGTTAAACATACAAATATATATAAAGCCGCCCACAGGGCCTAGCAGCAAAAATCTGCTATACGTTAGTATATAAACACCATTGTAGAAATGCACACATCAAATCCTCAAAGTTTCATCACAATCGGATGAACGGCTTAGCAATGCGTAATTTCGTGTTGCCTGAGCTCACTATTGTATACAGGAACCAGGAATCCCCCCCCCCCCTTCCTCACCAGCGTCCTCTTCCCCTTTCCACTCCGCCTCCCTCACCTTCCCTCACCCCACTTCACTCCTAGGCTTCTCCGTATCGTAAACCCCCTCCCGAGTTCCCCTCCCCCCTCTTAGGCTCCCCTCCCCCTTCCTGTTTCCACCCCCCCCCCACCTGCCACATTACATATACTAATTCCCGGTACATTTAGTTTTCAAACAGCTCGCGCGCCACCTATAATTTTTTTTTTACAAATTTCGTAATGCCAGAACTCACCAGTAATTTTATACAAACCTTGTACTAACAATAACGAACACAACAAAAAAAGAATTTTTCAAATTGTTGGAGTCCTTCGGAAGTTATGAGCGTACGTACATTTTCATACAAATTTTATAATGCCAGAACTCACCTGTAGTTTTACTGCTTAAAATAAAGCGCTATATGAATTTAATACTTTTAAAAAAATATTCCGTTCAACTTCGAGTAATTTAATTGTAAAATTAGAAAACTAATAGGTATGCAATATAGTTGGATGATATCGAGTTTTTATGTGCAGATGGGTAGGTACCTACCTAAATTCCGAGTGCAAAAAGAGTGAGTAAGAAAACACATATTTAGACTGGGTTGTTTAACAAAATTAAAAATTCTTCAATTTTTCAAGTCAATTTTAACGTTCTGTAAAAGTTCGGTTCGAATTCTATTCAAGTTCTGTAATTATTTCAGTTTTATGATGCAACTGGCATTAACTGATAAAAAAACCGAACTTTCACAGAACGTGAAAATGAACTTTAAAAAATTATTAAATCATTCAGTATCGTGGAAATAACATTACCTTAGTAAATTATATTGCATTAAAACCTAAATAATTGTCTAACTACCCATTCCGGTAGGTACCGGCGCATCTCCTTACAAAATTCCGGCAATGGTTTTGCTTTTTTCATCATATTTGCAATACTACCGAGATAAGTAGGTACCTAACCTGAATTCATAACATAATATGTACTGGCAGGTAAATATCCACCCTACTGAAGTGAATCTATGGATTTTCTTGTTTTTTTTGGAAAATTTTATTAGTTTTTCGGCGATCCTGAAATTTTTTACATGGAACGGAAACAAAATTTTGGTGTTAAAAGTTGTCTAATATTGCCGCGTACCGAATTTTTCAAAAACATCTAACCGGGGATCGTTTTTTCGGCTGCAATGCCATTTTCCAAATAACAACAACCCAAACCGCTGAGAGATCCGTTTTGTTTTGACATCTCGGATAACTGACCTGTCTCAACATTCTCTCTAGTATTTTCCATTGCATTGAAACTAAGGCCTGATTTGTGTTTGTTTTTTTAATGCGAACCTGTCGGCGGGAACTATAACTGAGCCGAATTGGTTGATTTAATGAGTAGTTCCAGTTTTCGCCGCAAATTTATATAATTTTCGCTCTTAAAATGTGTCAGTTCAATTTTATGTGAGTTTCCTGTCTGGTCTATTTTTTTGTGAAAATATTGAAGCTAGCGTATATATTTAAATTCAGACGAAGCTGCCATTTCGAACGGATGAAAATAGAACTACAACAGTATTCGATAGACATTTGATTTTTTCTAATGTGAATAATCCATACTTGTATTCCGCACCGCTAGAAGTCTCCCGTAAAGTTTTGGCAAACATATTGATAACGATGAAAAATGTTTCCCCTATCAAAAAAAAAACAACTGCTAGTGGCTGGAAAATAATCGACTCTTTGAAGGATTGTGAACTTTGAAGCGTTCCAAAATAGCGAGCGCTAATGTCCATTCTCGCGTGTCAGCCGTAGGGACAATTTCCTTCGAACAAAATTGAACCTTGAGGTGTGCGAAACTCGAGGATCGGAGAGGTCGTTTTGGCGTGCCAGCGGCATTTTTGCGTCGCCAAGCCAAATTAAACCTTGAGGTTGGTGAAACGCGAGAGGCGGTGAGGTTGATTTTCCCGTCAAGCGAAAAGTGAGTTTTTTGAAAAACCAAACAATACTATATAATACTAGAAGTTTGCCCGTTGCAAAGCAACTAACGGGTTAAAACTGACTTGACTTACTAACAGAAAAAAAAAATATTTCGTAGTAAGCGGGTAGGTACCTACGGTTAAACATACAAATATATATAAAGCCGCCCACAGGGCCTAGCAGCAAAAATCTGCCATACGTAAGTATATAGACACCATTGTAGGCATGCACACATCAAATCCTCAAAATTTCATCGCAATCGCATGAACGGTTTAGCAATGCGTAATTTCATGATGCCAGAGCTCACTTTTGTATACAGAAACCGTCGTGGGCATGCACACATCAAATATACAATTTTTTATCGCAATCGGATGAAAGGTTTAGCAACGCTTAGCGGTTAAACACACAATTATGTATAAAGCCGCCCGCAGGACCTAGCAGCAAAAAGTTGCCACACTACATACACTAATTCCCGGTACATTTAGTTTTCAAACAGCTCGCGCGCCACCTATTAAATTTTTTTATACAAATTTCGTGAAGCCAGAACTCACCAGTAGTTTAATACAAACATTTTATTAACAATAACGAACACAATAAAAAAAGAATTTTTCAATTTGTTGCAGTACTTCAGAAGTTATGAGCGTACGTACATTTTCATAAAAATTTTATAATGCCAGAACTCACCAGTAGTTTTACTGCTTAAAAAAAGCGCTATACGAATTTAATACTTTAAAAAAATTTCCCGTTCAACTTCGAGTAATTTCTGTAAAAGTTCGGTTCGAATTCTATTCAAGTTCTATAGATATTTTAGTATTGTGATGCAACTGGTATTTACTGATAAAAAAATAGAACTTACACAGAACGTGAAAATGAACTTAAAAAAATTGTTAAATTATTCAGTATCGGTGAAACAACATTACCTTAGTAAATTAAATTGCATTAAAACCTAAATAATTGTCTAACTACCCATTCCGGTAGGTACCGGCGCTTTTCCTTACAAAATTCCGGCAATGGTTTTGCTTTTTTATCATATTTGCAATAATACCGAGATAAGTAGGTACCTACCCTGAATTAATAACATTTCAATTTGGCCGGTAAATATCCACCCTACTGAAGTGAATCTATGGACACCAATTTTCTTGTTTTTTTTGCAAAATGTTATATGATTGTCATCTCCTCCTGAACTTTTTTTAATGAAACGAACACGAAATTTTGGTGTTAAAAGTTGCCTTATATTGCCGGGTACCGTATTTTTTAGAAACATCCAAGCTGGAATCGTTTTTCCGGCCGCAATGCCGTTTCCCGAAAAACAACAACCCAAACCGCTGAGAGATCCGTTTTGTTTTGACATCTCGGGTAACTGATACATAGTATTTTCCATTGCATTTAAACTAAGGCCTAATTTGTGGTTGTTTTTTTTTATGCGAACCTGTCGGCGGGAACTATAACTGAGCCGAATTGGTTGATTTAATGAGAAGTTCCAGTTTTCGCCGCCGTTTTGTATGAGACAATAGATCGCTAGTGGTATTCGTTTTGTCGAAAAAATAATACTATCAGCTTCGCGTCTGAATTTGTATTCAAGCCAAAACCAAAATGCGCTAAGTGACTTTTCCCGATTTTCAGACATTTCAAGCCAAAACGAACCTCGAGGTTTGTGAAACTTAAGGGGCGGTGCGGTCGATTTTAGCCTGCAAAAAACAGAAAGTTTTTCCCCATTTTAAGACTTTTGAAGCAAAAACGAACCTCGAGGTTGGTGAAACTTAAGGGGCGGAGCGGTCGATTTTCGCCTGCAAAAAAAAGTGAGTTTTGAATCGAAACCAGACAATACTATATAGTACTAGAAGTTTGCCCGTTGCAAAGCAACTAACGGGTTAAAACTAACTTGACTTACTAACAGAAAAAAAAAAATTTCGTAGTAAGCGGGTAGGTACCTACGGTTAAACATACAAATATATATAAAGCCGCCCACAGGGCCTAGCAGCAAAAATCTGCCATACGTTAGTATATAGACACCATTGTAGGCATGCACACATCAAATCCCCAAAGTTTCATCGCAATCGCATGAACGGTTTAGGAATGCGTAATTTCATGATGCCAGAGCTCACTTTTGCATACAGAAACCGTCGTGGGCATGCACATATCAAATATAAAATTTTTTATCGCAATCGGATGAAAGGTTTAGCAACGCTTAGCGGTTAAACACACAATTATGTATAAAGCCGCCCGCAGGACCTATCAGCAAAAAGCTGCCACACTACATACACTAATTCCCGGTACATTTAGTTTTCAAACAGCTCGCGCGCCACCTATTAAATTTTTTTATACAAATTTCGTGAAGCCAGAACTCACCAGTAGTTTTATACAAACATTTTATTAACAATAACGAACACAATAAAAAAAGAATTTTACAATTTGTTGCAGTACTTCAGAAGTTATGAGCGTACGTACATTTTCATAAAAATTTTATAATGCCAGAACTCACCAGTAGTTTTACTGCTTAAAAAAAGCGCTATACGAATTTAATACTTTAAAAAAAATATCCCGTTCAACTTCGAGTAATTTCAGTAAAAGTTCGGTTCGAATTCTATTCAAATTCTATAGATATTTTTGTTTTATGATGCAACTGGCATTTACTGATAAAAAATAGAACTTACACAGAACGTGAAAATGAACTTTAAAAAATTGTTAAATTATTCAGTATCGTGGAAATAACATTACCTTAGTAAATTAAATTGCATTAAAACCTAAATAATTGTCTAACTACCCATACCGGTACCGGCGCATCTCCTTACAAAATTCCGGCAATGGTTTTGCTTTTTTCATCATATTTGCAATACTACCGAGATAAGTAGGTACCTACCCTGAATTAATAACATAATTTTTACTGGCCGGTAAATATCCACCCTACTGAAGTGAATCTATGGACACCAATTTTCTTGTTTTTTTTGGAAAATTTTATAGGTTTTTCGGCGACCCTGAACTTTTTTACATGGGACGGACACTTTATATCGTTATCAAAAGTTGCCTTATATTGCAGGGTACCGAATTTTTCAAAAACATCTAACCGGGGATCGTTTTTTCGGCTGCAATGCCATTTTCCAAAAAACAACAACCCAAACCGCTGAGAGATCCGTTTTGTTTTGACATCTCGGATAACTGATAACTGACCTGTCTCAACATTCTCTCTAGTATTTACCATTGCATTGAAACTAAGGCCTAATTTGTGGTTCTTTTTTTTATGCGAACCTGTCGGCGGGAACTATAACTGAGCCGAATTGGTTGATTTAATGAGAAGTTCCAGTTTTCGCCGTTAATTCTTATGAGAGAAAAAATCGCTAGCGACGTTTTTTTGTCTACAAAAAAACTCTATTTCCGCGATTGAATTTCACCTCCTCAGTAAACGGTCTCTCAGAAACAATTGCTAGTGTCAAACAAATTCAAAGGATTGTGAACTTTAAATTGTTCCGAAATACCGACCGCCGAGGTCCATTCTGGCTTGAGATGATCGACACATTTTTTGGCTGAATTTTTCCCATACAAAGGGTGGGCCGCGGGCCTTTGAGGGAGAGTGAACCTTTAAGTGTGCGAAATTAAAACAGGCTAGAGGACTTTTTGGCGTGCCAGCGGCATTTTTGCGTCGCCAAGCCGATTTGAACCTTGAGGTTGGTGAAACGCGAGGGGCGGTGCGGTCGTTTTTCGCATCAAGGCAAAAGTGAGTTTTTCAAAAAACCAAACAATACTATATAACTAGCTTATGCCTGTTGCAAATGCAACTAACGGGTTAAAACACTATGCGATTTGACGTGTGAACGTGGATGAAGCGAGGAGCGGGTGTTTAACTAAATATATGAAGAAAAAAACGACGTTTGAATGTGGATAAGGCGAAAAATTCAAAACTCAAAGTTTCATCGCAATCGGATGAATGTTTTAGCAACGCTTAGCGGTTAGACATGCAAATATATATAAAGCCGCCCGCAGGGGCTAGCAGCAAAAACCTGCTATACGTTAGTATATAGACACCATTGTAGGCATGCACACACCAAATCCCCAAAGTTTCATCGCAATCGGATGAATGGTTAAGCAATGGGTAATTTCATGATTCCAGAGCTCACTTTTGCATACAGAAACCGTCGGGGACATGCACACATCAAATCCTCAAATTTTCATCGCAATCGGATGAATGGTGTAGCAACGGAGAGCGGTTAAACATACAAATAAACATAAAGCCGCCCGCAGGGCCTAGCAGCAAAAACCTGCCATACGTTAGTATATAGACACCATTGTAGGTATGTACACATCAAATCCCCAAGGTTTCATCGCAATCGGATGAACGGTTTAGCAATGCGCAATTTCATGATGCCAGAGCTCACTTTTGTATACAGAAACCATCGCAAGCATGCGCACATCAAATCCCCAAAGTTTTATCGCAATCGGATGAATGGTTTAGCAACGCTAAGCGGACATACATACATACATGCAAACATTTTTTGATTTTTACATATATAAAAGATACCTGTTACCCGGCATGCGTAACTATGCCATTTAATAAAAAAATCTTCCTGCGTGTCCTTTCCCATTCGTCCCGTTCCCCATCCCCCCCCCCCTTCCTCTCCCGCGTCCTCTTCCCTTCTCGCATTTCCACTCCACCCCCCCCCCCCCCCTTCCCCCCCTTCACATCACCCCCCCCCCCCATCTCCGTCCCGTAAACCCCCTCCCGAAATCCCCTCCCCCCTCCCTGTTTCCCCTTCCCACAACTCCCGCGTTTCATACATTCATTCCCGGTACATTTAGTTTTCAAACATCTCGCGTGCCACCTATTGAAATTTTTTGTACAAATTTCTTAATGACAGTGCTCACCAGCCAATAACCAACACAACATAAAAAGAATTATCCGATTTAGTGCAGTCGTTAGAAAGTTATGCGTGTACATACTTTTCGGCGATTAATTTTTATACAAATTTCATAATGCCAGTTCTCGCAATTAGTTATATAAAAACCTTGTCCTAACAATAACAATAACTACATAAAAAGAATTATCCAATTTGGTGCAGTCGTTCAGAAGTTATAAGCGTACATGCATTTCGGGGATTCATTTTAATACAAATTTCATGATGCCAGAGCTCACCATTAGTTTAATACAAACTTTGCCCTAACAATAACGAACACAACAAAAAAAGAATTTTCCAATTTGTTACAGTATTTCGGAAGTTATGAGCGTACATAAACTTCGGTAATTCATTTTATTCAAATTTAATAATGCTAGAGCTCACCGGTAAATTTATAAAAACCTTGTCCAAACAATAAGGATCACAACGTAAAAAGAATTATTCAATTTGGTTCAATCGTTTGGAAGTTATGTGCGGACATATTTCGACAATTCATATGTAATAATAATATAAATAAATACTCGTAGATATAATTTATCGGGTCCCTACCTAGTTCATCTCAATATTCTAAAATATTTTTTTCAATGCTGGCAAGACCAACGGAAAACATTGTCAAAAAGCACCTCAAACCAGGCCTGAAAATCGAATAAAGGCATCGTTTTTAAAAAAAATTCCATACAAATATGCTGTCCTGGCCTTGCCGAGGGCTTGAGGTAGTATGTTGAGAATTGGAATATCATTCCATTTTCAGTGTTGCACAGTTGGGGAAAATTTAAATATCTGCCGAATTTTATAAGCGATTTTACAGGCTGCAAACAATTAACATTATCTATGAAAGTGAATTTTTCGCAAATGTCAGAAAAATGTCGAATTTGAATGCAATATTGTGAAACATTTTCAAGGGGGAGCTAAACATGTTTTGGTTTTAAAAGTTTCTAAAACTTGTATTGTTTATGTTTATTAAAAAACATCTCCGCCGGAAGGTGTACTTTTAACGCAATCTTTAATTCCGTAATGCCCCTATAAAATGTAAATTTTTCTCAAGAACTTTCTCGAAGCCGTTTAATTAATTAGAATAAATTCCTAGCAAAATCAGTTTTGTATGGGAAACTAACTTTTTTTTACTTCCCTTCTCGATCCGACGTTTTGAAAGGGGCGAACCTGTCGGCGGAAAATATAACCTAGCCGAATTGAGTGATTTTATGAGTAGTTCCAGTTTTCGCCGCAAATTTATATTATTTTTCGCTCTTAAAATGTACCAGTTCAATTTTATGTGAGTTTCCTGTCTAGTCTATTTTTTTTGTGAAAATCGCGAAGCTAGCGTATTTATTTAAATTCAGACGAAGCTGCCATTTCGAACGGATGAAAATAGAACTACAACAGTATTCGATAGAAATTTGATTTTTTCTAATGTGAATAATCCATACTTGTATTCCGCACCGCTAGAAGTCTCCCGTAAAGTTTTGGCAAACATATTGATAACGATGAAAAATGTTTCCCCTAACAAAAAAGAAACAAAAGCTAGTGGCTGGAAAATAATCGACTCTTCGAAGGATTGTGAACTTTGAAGCGTTCCAAAATAGCGAGCGCTAATGTCCATTCTCGCGTGTCAGCCGAAGGGACAATTCTAGACTTCGAGCCAAAGTGAACCTTGAGGTTGGTGAAACGCGAGGGGCGGTGAGGTCGATTTTCGCATCAAGGAAAAAGTGAGTTTTTTGAAAAACCAAGCAATACTATATAACTAGCTTATGCCCGTTGCAAATGCAACTAACGGGTTAAAACTAACTTGACTTACTAACAGAAAACAAAAAATTCATAGTAAGCGGGTAGGTTACTACGGTTAAACATACACACATACATTAAGCCGCCCACAGGGCCTAGCAGCAAAAACCTGCCATACGTTAGTAAATAAACACCATTGTAGACATGCACACATCAAATCCCCAAAGTTTCATCGCAATCGTATGAATGGTTTAGCAATGCGTAATTTCATGATGCCAGAGCTCACTTTTGTATACAAAAACCGTCGTGGGCATGCACACATCAAATCTTCAAATTTTCATCGCAATCGGATGAAAGGTTTAGCAACGCTTAGCGGTTAAACATACAAATACATATAAAGCCGGCCGCAGGGCCTAGCAGCAAAAAAATGTCATACGTTAGTATATAGACATCATTTTAGGCATGCACACATCAAATCCCCAAATTTTCATCGCAATCGGATAAACGGTTCAGCAATGCGTAATTTCATTATGCCAGAGCTCACCATTGTATGCAGAAACCATCGCGGGCATGCGCACATCAAATCCCCAAAGTTTCATCGCAATCGGATAATAGGTTTAGCAACGCATAGCGGACATACATACATACTTACTTGATAATTTTTTTGATTTTTATATATATATAGAAGATAGCTGGCATCCGGCATGCGTTGCTATACCATTTAATAAAGAAAATGTTTCTACCTGCGTGTCTTTTCTCATTTGTTCCAATCCCCTTCCCCCCCCCCCCCCTTTTCCTCACCAGCGTCCGCTTCCCCTTTCCCCCACTTCACTCCTACGCTTCTCCGTCTCGTAAACCCCCTCCCGAGTTCCCCTCCCCCCTCCCAGGTTCCCCCCTTCCTGTTTCCACCCCCCCCCCCTGCCTCATTACATTCACTAATTCCCTGTACATTAAGATTTCAAACAGCTCGAGCGCCACCTATTCAATTTTTTTTTACAAATTTCGTCAAGCCAGAACTCACCAGTAGTTTTATTCAAACCTTGAACTAACAATAACGAACACAACAAAAAAAGAATTTTTCAATTTGTTGCAGTCCTTCAGAAGTTATGAGCGTACGTACATTTTCATACAAATTTTATAATTCCAGAACTCACCAGTAGTTTTACTGCTTAAAAATAAGCGCTATATTAATTTAACACTTAAAAAATATCCCTTTCAACTTCGAGTAATTTCATTGTAAAATTAGAAAACTAATACATATGCAATATCGTCGGATGATATCGAGTGTTTATGTGCAGGTAGGAACCTACTTATATTCTGAGTATAGGTACTTGCATACATACGTAAAAAAGAACTCATATTTAGGCTGGGTTGTTTAACGAAATTAAAAATTCTTCAATTTTTCAAGTCAATTTTAACGTTCTGTAAAAGTTCGGTTCGAATTCTATTCAAGTTCTGTAATTATTTCAGTTTTATGATGCAACTGGCATTTACTGATAAAAAAACACAACTTACACAGAACGTGAAAATGAACTTTAAAAAATTGTTAAATTATTCAGTATCGTGGAAACAACATTACCTTAGTAAATTAAATTGCATCAAAAACCTAAATAATTGTCCAACTACCCATTCCGGCAGGTACCGGCGCATTTCCTTACAAAACTCCGTCAATGTTTTTGCTTTTCTCATCATATTTGCAATACTACCGAGATAAGTAGGTACCTACCCTGAATTAATAACATTTCAATGTACTGGCCGGTAAATATCCACCCTACTGAAGTGAATCTATGGACACCAATTTTCTTGTTTTTTTTGGAAAATTTTATAGGTTTTTCGGCGACCCTGAACTTTTTTACATGGGACGGACACTTTATATCGTTATCAAAAGTTGCCTTATATTGCCGGGTACCGAATTTTTCAAAAACATCTATCCGGGGATCGTTTTTTCGGCTGCAATGCCATTTTCCAAAAAACAACAACCCAAACCGCCGAGAGATCCGTTTTGTTTTGACATCTCGAATAACTGACCTGTCTCAACATTCTCTCTAGTATTTTCCATTGCATTGAAACTGAGGCCTAATTTGTGTTTTTTTTTTTTTAATGCGAACCTGTCGGCGGGAACTATAACTGAGCCGAATTGGTTGATTTAATGAGAAGTTCCAGTTTTCGCCGTTAATTCGTATGAGAAAATAAATCGCTAGCGACGTTAATTTTGTCTACAAAAAAACTCTATTTCCGCGATTGAATTTCACCTCCTCAGTAAACGGTCTCTCAGAAACAAAAGCTAGTGTCAAACAAATTCAAAGGATTGTGAACTTTAAATTGTTCCGAAATACCGACCGCCGAGGTCCATTCTGGCTTGAGATGATCGACACATTTTTTGGCTGAATTTTTCCCATACAAAGGGTGGGCCGCGGGCCTTTGAGGGAGAGTGAACCTTTAAGTGTGCGAAATTAAAACAGGCTAGAGGTCTTTTTGGCGTGCCAGCGGCATTTTTGCGTCGCCAAGCCGATTTGAACCTTGAGGTTGGTGAAACGCGTGGGGCGGTGCGGTCGTTTTTCGCATCAAGGCAAAAGTGAGTTTTTCAAAAAACCAAACAATACTATATAACTAGCTTATGCCTGTTGCAAATGCAACTAACGGGTTAAAACTAACTTGACTTACTAACTAACAGAAAAAAAATCATAGTAAGCGGGTAGGTACCTACGGTTAAACATACAAATATATATAAAGCCGCCCACAGGGCCTAGCAGCAAAAATCTGCCATACGTTAGTATATAGACACCATTGTAGGCATGCACACATCAAATCCCCAAAGTTTCATCGCAATCGCATGAACGGTTTAGCAATGCGTAATTTCATGATTCCAGAGCTCACTTTTGTATACAGAAACCGTCGTGGGCATGCACACATCAAATATACAATTTTTTATCGCAATCGGATGAAAGGTTTAGCAACGCTTAGCGGTTAAACACAGAATTATGTATAAAGCCGCCCGCAGGACCTAGCAGCAAAAAGCTGCCACACTACATACACTAATTCCCGGTACATTTAGTTTTCAAACAGCTCATGCGCCACCTATTAAATTTTTTTATACAAATTTCGTGAAGCCAGAACTCACCAGTAGTTTTATACAAACCTTGTATTAACAATAACGAACACAACACAAAAAGAATTTTTCAAATTGTTGCAGTCCTTCGGAAGTTATGAGCGTACGTACATTTTCATACAAATTTTATAATGCCAGAACTCACCAGTAGTTTTACTGCTTAAAATAAAGCGCTCTATGAATTTAATACTTTTAAAAAATATTCCGTTCAACTTCGAATAATTTCATTGTAAAATTAGAAAACTAATACGTATGCAATATAGTTGGATGATATCGAGTCGTTATGTGCAGATGGGTACCTACCTAAATTCCGAGTGCAAAAAGAGTGATTAAAAAAACACATATTTAGGCTGGGGTGTTTAACAAAATTAAAAATTCTTCAATTTTTCAAGTCAATTTTAACGTTCTGTAAAAGTTCGGTTCGAATTCTATTCAAGTTCTGTAATTATTTCAGTTTTATGATGCAACTGGCATTTACTGATAAAAAAACAGAACTTACACAGAACGTGAAAATGAACTTTAAAAAATTGTTAAATTATTCAGTATCGTGGAAACAACATTACCTTAGTAAAATAAATTGCATCAAAAACCTAAATAATTGTCCAACTACCTATTCCGGCAGGTACCGGCGCATTTCCTTACAAAATTCCGGCAATGTGTTTGCTTTTCTCATCATATTTGCAATACTACCGAGATAAGTAGGTACCTACCCTGAATTAATAACATTTCAATTTGTACCTACTGGCCGGTAAATATCCACCCTACTGAAGTGAATCTATGGACACCAATTTTCTTGTTTTTTTTGGAAAATTTTATAGGTTTTTCGGTGACCCTGAAATTTTTGACATGGAACGGACGCAAAATTTTGGTGTTAAAAGTTGCCTTATATTGCCGGGTACCGAATTTTTCAAAAACATCTAACCGGGGATCGTTTTTTCGGCTGCAATGCCGTTTCCCGAAAAACAACAACCCAAACCGCTGAGAGATCCGTTTTGTTTTGACATCTCGGATAACTGACCTGTCTCAACATTCTCTCTAGTATTTTCCATTGCATTGAAACTAAGGCCTAATTTGTGGTTTTTTTTTTTAATGCGAACCTGTCGGCGGGAACTATAACTGAGCCGAATTGGTTGATTTAATGAGTAGTTCCAGTTTTCGCCGCAAATTTATATAATTTTCGCTCTTAAAATGTGTCAGTTCAATTTTATGTGAGTTTCCTGTCTAGTCTATTTTTTTGTGAAAATCGTGAAGCTAGCGTATTTATTTAAATTCAGACGAAGCTGCCATTTCGAACGGATGAAAATAGAACTACAACAGTATTCGATAGACATTTGATTTTTTCTAATGTGAATAATCCATACTTGTATTCCGCACCGCTAGAAGTCTCCCGTAAAGTTTTGGCAAACATATTGATAACGACGAAAAATGTTTCCCCTATCAAAAAAAAAACAACTGCTAGTGGCTGGAAAATAATCGACTCTTCGAAGGATTGTGAACCTTGAAGTGTTTTAAAATACCGAACGCTAATGTCCATTCTCGCGTGTCAGCCGTCGGGACAATTTCCTTCGAACAAAATTGAACCTTGAGGTGTGCGAAACTCGAGGATCGGAGAGGTCGTTTTGGCGTGCCAGCGGCATTTTTGCGTCGCCAAGCCAAATTAAACCTTGAGGTTGGTGAAACGCGAGGGGCGGTGAGGTCGATTTTCCCGTCAAGCGAAAAGTGAGTTTTTTGAAAAACCAAACAATACTATATAACTAGCTTATGCCCATTGCAAATGCAACTAACGGGTTAAAACTAATTTGACTTACTTACTAACAGAAAAAAAATATATTTCATAGTAAGCGGGTAGGTACCTACGGTTAAACATACAAATATATATAAAGCCGCCCACAGGGCCTAGCAGCAAAAACCTGCCATACGTTAGTATATAGACACCATTGTAGGCATGCACACATCAAATCCCCAAAGTTTCATCGCAATCGGATGAACGGTTTAGCAATGCGTAATTTCAAAATGCCAGAGCTCACTTTTGTATACAGAAACCGTCGTGGGCATGCACACATTAAATCTACAAATTTTCATCGCAATCGGATGAATGGTTTAGCAACGCTTAGCGGTTAAACACAAAACTATGTATAAAGCCGCCGGCAGGACCTAGCAGCAAAAACCTGCCATACGTTAGTAAATAAACACCATTGTAGACATGCATACATCAAATCCCCAAAGTTTCATCGCAATCGTATGAATGGTTTAGCAATGCGTAATTTCATGATGCCAGAGCTCACTTTTGTATACAAAAACCGTCGTGGGTATGCACACATCAAATCTTCAAATTTTCATCGCAATCGGATGAAAGGTTTAGCAACGCTTAGCGGTTAAACATACAAATACATATAAAGCCGGCCGCAGGGCCTAGCAGCAAAAACATGTCATACGTTAGTATATAGACATCATTTTAGGCATGCACACATCAAATCCCCAAATTTTCATCGCAATCGGATGAACGGTTCAGCAATGCGTAATTTCATTATGCCAGAGCTCACCATTGTATGCAGAAACCATCGCGAGCATGCGCACATCAAATCCCCAAAGTTTCATCGCAATCGGATAAATGGTTTAGCAACGCATAGCGGACATACATACATACTTACTTGCAAATATTTTTTTGATTTTTATACATATAGAAGATAGCTGGTATCCGGCATGCGTTGCTATACCATTTAATAAAGAAAATGTTTCTACCTGCGTGTCTTTTCTCATTTGTTCCAATCCCCTTCCCCCCCCCCATTTTCCTCACCAGCGTCCGCTTCCCCTTTCCCCCACTTCACTCCTACGCTTCTCCGTCTCGTAAACCCCCTCCCGAGTTCCCCTCCCCCCTCCCAGGTTCCCCCTTCCTGTTTCCACCCCCCTGCCTCATTACATTCACTAATTCTCGGTACATTAAGTTTTCAAACAGCTCGCGCGCCACCTATTCAACTTTTTTTTACAAATTTCGTCAAGCCAGAACTCACCAGTAGTTTTATACAAACCTTGAACTAACAATAACGAACACAACAAAAAAAGAATTTTTCAATTTGTTGCAGTCCTTCAGAAGTTATGAGCGTACGTACATTTTCATACAAATTTTATAATTACAGAACTCACCAGTAGTTTTACTGCTTAAAAATAAGCGCTATATTAATTTAATACTTAAAAAATATCCCGTTCAACTTTGAGTAATTTCATTGTAAAATTAGAAAACTAATACTTATGCAATATCGTCGGATGATATCGAGTGTTTGTGTGCAGGTAGGAACCTACTTATATTCTGAGTATAGGTACTTGCATACATACGTAAAAAAGAACTCATATTTAGGCTGGGTTGTTTAACGAAATTAAAAATTCTTCAATTTTTCAAGTCAATTTTAACGTTCTGTAAAAGTTCGGTTCGAATTCTATTCAAGTTCTGTAATTATTTCAGTTTAATGATGCAACTGGCATTTACTGATAAAAAAACAGAACTTACACAGAAAGTGAAAATAAACTTTAAAAAATTGTTAAATTATTCAGTATCGGTGAAACAACATTACCTTAGTAAATTAAATTGCATCAAAAACCTAAATAATTGTCCAACTACCCATTCCGGCAGGTACCGGCGCATTTCCTTACAAAATTCCGGCAATGTTTTTGCTTTTCTCATCATATTTTCAATACTACCGAGATAAGTAGGTACCTACCCTGAATTAATAACATTTCAATGTACTGGCCGGTAAATATCCACCCTACTGAAGTGAATCTATGGACACCAATTTTCTTGTTTTTTTTGGAAAATTTTATAGGTTTTTCGGCGACCCTGAACTTTTTTACATGGGACAGACACCTCATATTGGTATCAAAAGACGCGAAATGTTTTCGGGTACCGAATTTTTCAAAAACATTCAAGCCGGAATCGTTTTTCCGGCCGCAATGCCGTTTCCCGAAAAACAACAACCCAAACCGCTGAGAGATCCGTTTTCTTTTGACATTTCAATTTGCTGTTGAAGCGCGGGTAAATCTAGCGCTTTTGTATTAGGTACTTACCTAATATATCATACACAGACAGATAATATTCCATAATTATATTTTTTAAACAGGCAAGACCGATGCACAAATTTGCACAATTCCTGCTTAAATTAAGGCCCTGCCGAATCACACAAATTGAAATCCGCTATTAAAAAAAAAAATTCTTCATACAAAACCTATTAGGGCTGGGTCTGCTTTTTTTTAAGGTGGTAGTGGATTTTAACGCCATCACGACTCCATCTTCAGTGTTGCAAAGTTCGAGAAAAATTATAAAATTTTAATATAGCAGCCGATTTTACAGGCTGCAAACGATTTGCATTTATCGATGAAAGTGAATTTTTCGCAAATGTCAGAAAAATGTCGAATTTGAATGCAATATTGTGAAACATTTTCAAGGGGGAGCAAAACATGTTTTGGTTTTAAAAGTTTCTAAAACTTGTATTGTTTATGTTTATTAAAAAACATCTCCGCCGGAAGGTGTACTTTTAACGCAATCTTTAATTCCGTATTGCCCCTATAAAATGTCAATTTTTCCCAAGAACTTTCTCGAAGCCGTTTAATTAATTAGAATAAATTCCTAGCAAAATCAGTTTTGTATGGGAAACTAACTTTTTTTTACTTCCCTTCTCGATCCGACGTTTTTAAAGGGGCGAACCTGTCGGCGGAAAATATAACCTAGCCGAATTGAGTGATTTTATGAGTAGTTCCAGTTTTCGCCGCAAATTTATATTATTTTTCGCTCTTAAAATGTATCGGTTCAATTTTATGTGAGTTTCCTGTCTAGTCTATTTTTTTTGTGAAAATCGTGAAGCTAGCGTATTTATTTAAATTCAGTCGAAGCTGCCATTTCGAACGGATGAAAGTAGAACTACAACAGTATTCGATAGACATTTGATTTTTTCTAATGTGAATAATCCATACTTGTATTCCGCACCGCTAGAAGTCTCCCGTAAAGTTTTGGCAAACGTATTGATAACGATGAAAAATGTTTCCCCTAACAAAAAAGAAACAAAAGCTAGTGGCTGGAAAATAATCGACTCTTCGAAGGATTGTGAACTTTGAAGCGTTCCAAAATAGCGAGCGCTAATGTCCATTCTCGCGTGTCAGCCGAAGGGACAATTTTAGACTTCGAGCCAAAGAGAACCTTGAGGTTGGTGAAACGCGAGGGGCGGTGAGGTCGATTTTCGCATCAAGGAAAAAGTGAGTTTTTTGAAAAACCAAACAATACTATATAACTAGAAGTTTGCCCGTTGCAAAGCAACTAACGGGTTAAAACTAACTTGATTTACTAACAGAAAAAAAAATATTTCGTAGTAAGCGGGTAGGTACCTACGGTTAAACATACAAATATATATAAAGCCGCCCACAGGGCCTAGCAGCAAAAATCTGCCATACGTAAGTATATAGACACCATTGTAGGCATGCACACATCAAATCCCCAAAGTTTCATCGCAATCGCATGAACGGTTTAGCAATGCGTAATTTCATGATGCCAGAGCTCACTTTTGTATACAGAAACCGTCGTGGGCATGCACACATCAAATCTACAATTTTTTATCGCAATCGGATGAATGCGTTAGCAACGCTTAGCGGTTAAACACACAATTATGTATAAAGCCGCCCGCAGGACCTAGCAGCAAAAAGCTGCCATACTACATACACTAATTCCCGGTACATTCAGTTTTCAAACAGCTCGTGCGCCACCTATTAAATTTTTTTATACAAATTTCGTGAAGCCAGAACTCACCAGTAGTTGTATACAAACCTTGTATTAACAATAACGAACACAACAAAAAAAGAATTTTTCAATTTGTTGCAGTCCTTCAGAAGTTATGAGCGTACGTACATTTTCATAAAAATTTTATAATGCCAGAACTCACCAGTAGTTTTACTGCTTAAAAAAAGCGCTATACGAATTTAATACTTTAAAAAATATCCCGTTCAACTTCGGGTAATTTCTGTAAAAGTTCTGTTCGAATTCTATTCAAGTTCTATATATATTTTTGTTTAATGATGCAACTGGCATTTACTGATAAAAAAAATAGAACTTACACAGAACGTGAAAATGAACTTAAAAAAATTGTTAATTATTCAGTATCGGTGAAACAACATTACCTTAGTAAATTAAATTGCATTTAAACCTAAATAATTGTCTAACTACCCATTCCGGTAGGTACCGGCGCTTTTCCTTACAAAATTCCGGCAATGGTTTTGCTTTTTTCATCATATTTGCAATAGGTACTACCGAAATAAGTAGGCACCTTTCCTTGAAATCAATTACATTTCAATTTGCACTTGCCGGTAAATATCTATCCTTCTGAAGTTAATCTATGGGCGTATATTGTCGTATTTTTTTTCGAAAATTTTATAGGTTTTTCGGCGACCCTGAACTTTTTTACATGGGACGAACACCTTATATTATTATCAAAAGATGCGTTATGTTTTTGTGTACCGTATTTTTCAAAAACATCCAAGCCGGAATCGTTTTTTGGGCCGTAATGCCGTATACCGCAAAATCAACAACCCAAACCGCTGAGAGATCCGTTTTATTAGAGTAAACATATGACATTTCGGATACTGGGCTGTCTCAACATTTGCTGTTTAAGCGCGGGTCTTTTGTATGAGGTACTTACCTACGATATCATACACAGACAGATAATATTCCATAATTATATTTTTTAAACAGGCAAGACCGATGCACAAATTTGCACAATTCCCGCTAAAATTAAGGCCCTGCCGAACCACACAAATTGAAATCCGCCATTAAAAAAAAAATTCTTCATACAAAACCTATTAGGGCGGGGTCTGCTTTTTTTTAAGGTGGTAGTGGATTTTAACGCCATCACGACTCCATCTTCAGTGTTGCAAAGTTCGAGAAAAATTATAAAATTTTAATATACCAGCCGATTTTACAGGCTGCAAACGATTTGCATTTATCGATGAAAGTGAATTTTTCGCAAATGTCAGAAAAATGTCGAATTTGAATGCAATATTGTGAAACATTTTCAAGGGGGAGCTAAACATGTTTTGGTTTTAAAAGTTTCTAAAACTTGTATTGTTTATGTTTATTAAAAAACATCTCCGCCGGAAGGTGAACTTTTAACGCAATCTTTAATTCCGTAATGCCCCTATAAAATGTCAATTTTTCTGAAGAACTTTCTCGAAGCCGTTTAATTAATTAGAATAAATTCCTAGCAAAATCAGTTTTGTATGGGAAACTAACTTTTTTTTACTTCCCTTCTCGATCCGACGTTTTTAAAGGGGCGAACCTGTCGGCGGGAAATATAACCTAGCCGAATTGAGTGATTTTATGAGTAGTTCCAGTTTTCGCCGCAAATTTATATTATTTTTCGCTCTTAAAATGTATCAGTTCAATTTTATGTGAGTTTCCTGTCTAGTCTATTTTTTTTGTGAAAATCGTGAAGCTAGCGTATTTATTTAAATTCAGACGAAGCTGCCATTTCGAACGGATGAAAATAGAACTACAACAGTATTCGATAGACATTTGATTTTTTCTAATGTGAATAATCCATACTTGTATTCCGCACCGCTAGAAGTCTCCCGTAAAGTTTTGGCAAACATATTGATAACGATGAAAAATGTTTCCCCTAACAAAAAAGAAACAAAAGCTAGTGGCTGGAAAATAATCGACTCTTCGAAGGATTGTGAACTTTGAAGCGTTCCAAAATAGCGAGCGCTAATGTCCATTCTCGCGTGTCAGCCGAAGGGACAATTCTAGACTTCAAGCCAAAGTGAACCTTGAGGTTGGTGAAACGCGAGGGGCGGTGAGGTCGATTTTCGCATCAAGGAAAAAGTGAGTTTTTTGAAAAACCAAGCAATACTATATAACTAGCTTATGCCTATTGCAAATGCAATAAACGGGTTAAAACTAACTTGACTTACTTACTAACAGAAAAAAAAAATTTCATAGTAAGCGGGTAGGTACCTACGGTTAAACATACAAATATATATAAAGCCACCCACAGGGCCTAGCAGCAAAAACCTCCTATACGTTAGTATATAGACACCATTGTAGGCATGCACACATCAAATCTTCAAAGTTTCATCGCAATCGCATGAACGGTTTAGCAATGCGTAATTTCATGATGCCAGAGCTCACTTTTGTATACAGAAATTGTCATGGGCATTCACACATCAAATCTACAAATTTTCATCGCAATCGAATGAATGGTTTAGCAACGCTTAGCGGTTAAACACACAACTATGTATAAAGCCGCCCGCAGGACCTAGCAGCAAAAACCTGCCATACGTTAGTAAATAAACACCATTGTAGACATGCACACGTCAAATCCCCAAATTTTCATCGCAATCGGATGAATGGTTTAGCAATGCGTAATTTCATGATGCCAGAGCTCACTTTTGTATACAGAAACCGTCGTGGGCATGCACACATCAAATTCTCAAATTTTCATCGCAATCGGATGAATGGTTTAGAAACGCTTAGCGGTTAAACATACAACCATGGATAAAGCCGTCCGCAGGACCTAGCAGCAAAAACCTGCTTTACGTTAGTATATAAACACCATTGTAGAAATGCACACATCAAATCCCCAAAATTTCATCACAATCGGATGAACGGTTGAGCAATGCGTAATTTCGTGTTGCCAGAGCTCACTATTGTATACAGGAACCATAGCAGTCATGCGCACATCAAATTCCCAATGTTTCATCGCAATCGGATTAATGGTTTAGCAACGCATAGCGGACATGCATACATGCAAACATTTTTTTGATTTTTATATATATAGAAGATAGCTGGTACCCGGCATGCGTTGCTATACCATTTAATGAAGAAAATGTTTCTACCTGCGTATCCTTTCTCATTTGTTCCGATCCCCTCCCCCCCCCCCCCCCTTCCTCACCAGCGTCCTCTTCCCCTTTCCACTCCGCCTCCCTCACCCCACTTCACTCCTAGGCTTCTCCGTATCGTAAACCCCCTCCCGAGTTCCCCTCCCCCCTCCCAGGTCCCCCTCCCCCCCTTCCTGTTTCCACTTCCCCCCACCTGCCGCATTACATACACTAATTCCCGGTAAATTTATTTTTCAAACAGTTCGCGCGCCACCTATAATTTTTTTTTTTACAAATTTAGTAAAGCCAGAACTCACCAGTAATTTTATACAAACCTTGTACTAACAATAACGAACACAACACAAAAAGAATTTTTCAATTTGTTGCAGTCATTCGGAAGTTATGAGCGTACGTACATTTTCATACAAATTTTATAATGCCAGAACTCACCAGTAGTTTTACTGCTTAAAATAAAGCGCTATATGTATTTAATACTTTTAAAAAAATATTCCGTTCAACTTCGAATAATTTTATTGTAAAATTAGAAAACTAATACGTATGCAATATAGTTGGATGATATCGAGTTGTTATGTGCAGATGGGTACCTACCTAAATTCCGAGTGAAAAAAGAGTGAGTTAAAAAAACACATATTTAGGCTGGGTTGTTTAACAAAATTAAAAATTCTTCAATTTTAACGTTCTGTAAAAGTTCGGTTCGAATTCTATTCAAGTTCTATAATTATTTCAGTTTTATGATGCAACTGGCATTTACTGATAAAAAAACAGAACTTACACAGAACGTGAAAATGAACTTTAAAAAATTGTTAAATTATTCAGTATCGTGGAAATAACATTACCTTAGTAAATTAAATTGCATCAAGAAACCTAAGTAATTGTCTAACTACCCATTCCGGTAGGTACCGGCGCATCTCCTAACAAAATTCCGTCAATGGTTTTGCTTTTTTCATCATATTTGCAATACTACCGAGATAAGTAGGTACCTACCCTGAATTAATAACATTTCAATTTGTACCTACTGGCCGGTAAATATCCACCCTACTGAAGTGAATCTATGGACATTAATTTTCTTGTTTATTTTGGAAAATTTTATAGGTTTTTCGGCGACCCTGAAATTTTTTACATGGAACGGACACAAAATTTTGGTTTTAAAAGTGGCCTTATATTGCCGGGTACCGAATTTTTCAAAAACATCTAACCGGGGATCGTTTTTTCGGCTGCAATGCCGTTTCCCGAAAAACAACAACCCAAACCGCTGAGAGATCCGTTTTGTTTTGACATCTCGGATAACTGACCTGTCTCAACATTCTCTCTAGTATTTTCCATTGCATCGAAACTAAGGCCTAATTTGTGGTTTTTTTTTTAATGCGAACCTGTCGGCGGGAACTATAACTGAGCCGAATTGGTTGATTTAATGAGTAGTTCCAGTTTTCGCCGCAAATTTATATAATTTTCGCTCTTAAAATGTGTCAGTTCAATTTTATGTGAGTTTCCTGTCTAGTCTATTTTTTTGTGAAAATCGTGAAGCTAGCGTATTTATTTAAATTCAGACGAAGCTGCCATTTCGAACGGATGAAAATAGAACTACAACAGTATTCGATAGACATTTGATTTTTTCTAATGTGAATAATCCATACTTGTATTCCGCACCGCTAGAAGTCTCCCGTAAAGTTTTGGCAAACATATTGATAACGATGAAAAATGTTTCCCCTATCAAAAAAAAAACAACTGCTAGTGGCTGGAAAATAATCGACTCTTCGAAGGATTGTGAACTTTGAAGCGTTCCAAAATAGCGAGCGCTAATGTCCATTCTCGCGTGTCAGCCGTTGGGACAATTTCCTTCGAACAAAATTGAACCTTGAGGTGTGCGAAACTCGAGGACCGGAGAGGTCGTTTTGGCGTGCCAGCGGCGTTTTTGCGTCGCCAAGCCAAAGTGAACCTTGAGGTTGGTGAAACGCGAGGGGCGGTGCGGTCGATTTTCCCGTCAAGCGAAAAGTGAGTTTTTTGAAAAACCAAACAATACTATATAACTAGCTTATGCCCATTGCAAATGCAACTAACGGGTTAAAACTAACTTGACTTACTTACTAACAGAAAAAATATATATAAATCATAGTAAGCGGGTAGGTACCTACGGTTAAACATACAAATATATATAAAGCCGCCCACAGGGCCTAGCAGCAAAAATCTGCCATACGTTAGTATATAGAAAAATCAAATCCCCAAAGTTTCATCACAATCGGATGAACGGTTGAGCAATGCGTAATTTCGTGTTGCCAGAGCTCACTATTGTATACAGGAACCATTGTAGGCATGCACACATTAAATCCCCAAAGTTTCATCGCAATCGCATGAACGGTTTAGCAATGCGTAATTTCATGATGCCAGAGCTCACTTTTGTATACAGAAACCGTCGTGGGCATGCACACATCAAATATACAATTTTTTATCGCAATCGGATGAAAGGTTTAGCAACGCTTAGCGGTTAAACACAGAATTATGTATAAAGCCGCCCGCAGGACCTAGCAGCAAAAAGCTGCCACACTACATACACTAATTCCCGGTACATTTAGTTTTCAAACAGCTCATGCGCCACCTATTAAATTTTTTTATACAAATTTCGTGAAGCCAGAACTCACCAGTAGTTTTATACAAACCTTGTATTAACAATAACGAACACAACAAAAAAAGAATTTTTCAAATTATTGCAGTCCTTCGGAAGTTATGAGCGTACGTACATTTTCATACAAATTTTATAATGCCAGAACTCACCAGTAGTTTTACTGCTTAAAATAAAGCGCTTTATGAATTTAATACTTTTAAAAAATATTCCGTTCAACTTCGAATAATTTCGATAAGTTTTTAGATTTTCACGGCCAAAAGCATTTTTGTGGTTAGTTTTTGGGGTGTTAGGCTATAGTAGGAGGTAGCGCAACACGGCATAACACCCCAAAAACTAACCACGAAAATTCGAATAATTTCATTGTAAAATTAGAAAACTAATACGTATGCAATATAGTTGGATGATATCGAGTCGTTATGTGCAGATGGGTACCTACCTAAATTCCGAGTGCAAAAAGAGTGATTAAAAAAAAACATATTTAGGCTGGGTTGTTTAACAAAATTAAAAATTCTTCAATTTTTCAAGTCAATTTTAACGTTCTGTAAAAGTTCGGTTCGAATTCTATTCAAGTTCTGTAATTATTTCAGTTTTATGATGCAACTGGCATTAACTGATAAAAAAACCGAACTTTCACAGAACGTGAAAATGAACTTTAAAAAATTATTAAATTATTCAGTATCGTGGAAATAACATTACCTTAGTAAATTATATTGCATTAAAACCTAAATAATTGTCTAACTACCCATTCCGGTAGGTACCGGCGCATCTTCTTACAAAATTCCGGCAATGGTTTTGCTTTTTTCATCATATTTGCAATACTACCGAGATAAGTAGGTACCTACCCTGAATTAATAACATTTCAATTTTTACCTACTGGCCGGTAAATATCCACCCTACTGAAGTGAATCTATGGACACCAATTTTCTTGTTTTTTTTTGGAAAATTTTATAGGTTTTTCGGCGACCCTGAAATTTTTTACATGGAACGGACACAAAATTTTGGTGTTAAAAGTTGCCTTATATTGCCGGGTACCGAATTTTTCAAAAACATCTAACCGGGGATCGTTTTTTCGGCTGCAATGCCGTTTCCCGAAAAACAACAACCCAAACCGCTGAGAGATCCGTTTTGTTTTGACATATCGGATAACTGACCTGTCTCAACATTCTCTCTAGTATTTTCCATTGCATTGAAACTAAGGCATAATTTGTGGTTTTTTTTTTTAATGCGAACCTGTCGGCGGGAACTATAACTGAGCCAAATTGGTTGATTTAATGAGTAGTTCCAGTTTTCGCCGCAAATTTATATAATTTTCGCTCTTAAAATGTGTCAGTTCAATTTTATGTGAGTTTCCTGTCTGGTCTATTTTTTTGTGAAAATCGTGAAGCTAGCGTATTTATTTAAATTCAGACGAAGCTGCCATTTCGAACGGATGAAAATAGAACTACAACAGTATTCGATAGACATTTGATTTTTTCTAATGTGAATAATCCATACTTGTATTCCGCACCGCTAGAAGTCTCCCGTAAAGTTTTGGCAAACATATTGATAACGATGAAAAATGTTTCCCCTATCAAAAAAAAAACAACTGCTAGTGGCTGGAAAATAATCAACTCTTCGAAGGATTGTGAACTTTGAAGCGTTCCCAAATATCGAGCGCTAATGTCCATTCTCGCGTGTCAGCCGTCGGGACAATTTCCTTCGAACAATATTGAACCTTGAGGTGTGTGAAACTCTAGGATCGGAGAGGTCGTTTTGGCGTGCCAGCGGCGTTTTTGCGTCGCCAAGCCAAAGTGAACCTTGAGGTTGGTGAAACGCGAGGGGCGGTGCGGTCGATTTTCCCGTCAAGCGAAAAGTGAGTTTTTTGAAAAACCAAACAATACTATATAACTAGCTTATGCCTGTTGCAAATGCAACTAACGGGTTAAAACTAACTTGACTTACTAACTAACAGAAAAAAAATCATAGTAAGCGGGTAGGTACCTACGGTTAAACATACAAATATATATTAAGCCGCCCACAGGGCCTAGCAGCAAAAATCTGCCATACGTTAGTATATAGACACCATTGTAGACATGCACACATCAAATCCCCAAAGTTTCATCGCAATCGCATGAACGGTTTAGCAATGCGTAATTTCATGATGCCAGAGCTCACTTTTGTGTACAGAAACCGTCGTGGGCATGCACACATCAAATATACAATTTTTTATCGCAATCGGATGAAAGGTTTAGCAACGCTTAGCGGTTAAACACAGAATTATGTATAAAGCCGCCCGCAGGACCTAGCAGCAAAAAGCTGCCACACTACATACACTAATTCCCGGTACATTTAGTTTTCAAACAGCTCATGCGCCACCTATTAAATTTTTTTATACAAATTTCGTGAAGCCAGAACTCACCAGTAGTTTTATACAAACCTTGTATTAACAATAACGAACACAACAAAAAAAGAATTTTTCAAATTGTTGCAGTCCTTCGGAAGTTATGAGCGTACGTACATTTTCATACAAATTTTATAATGCCAGAACTCACCAGTAGTTTTACTGCTTAAATTAAAGCGCTCTATGAATTTAATACTTTTAAAAAATATTCCGTTCAACTTCGAATAATTTCATTGTAAAATTAGAAAACTAATACGTATGCAATATAGTTGGATGATATCGAGTCGTTATGTGCAGATGGGTACCTACCTAAATTCCGAGTGCAAAAAGAGTGATAAAAAAAACACATATTTAGGCTGGGGTGTTTAACAAAATTAAAAATTCTTCAATTTTCCAAGTCAATTTTAACGTTCTGTAAAAGTTCGGTTCGAATTCTATTCAAGTTCTGTAATTATTTCAGTTTTATGATGCAACTGGCATTAACTGATAAAAAAACCGAACTTTCATAGAACGTGAAAATGAACTTTAAAAAATTATTAAATTATTCAGTATCGTGGAAATAACATTACCTTAGTAAATTATATTGCATTAAAACCTAAATAATTGTCTAACTACCCATTCCGGTAGGTACCGGCGCATCTCCTTACAAAATTCCGGCAATGTGTTTGCTTTTCTCATCATATTTGCAATACTACCGAGATAAGTAGGTACCTACCCTGAATTAATAACATTTCAATTTGTACCTACTGGCCGGTAAATATCCACCCTACTGAAGTGAATCTATGGACACCAATTTTCTTGTTTTTTTTGGAAAATTTTATAGGTTTTTCGGCGACCCTGAAATTTTTTACATGGAACGGACGCAAAATTTTGGTGTTTAAAGTTGCCTTATATTGCCGGGTACCGAATTTTTCAAAAACATCTAACCGGGGATCGTTTTTTCGGCTGCAATGCCGTTTCCCGAAAAACAACAACCCAAACCGCTGAGAGATCCGTTTTGTTTTGACATCTCGGATAACTGACCTGTCTCAACATTCTCTCTAGTATTTTCCATTGCATTGAAACTAAGGCCTAATTTGTGGTTTTTTTTTTAATGCGAACCTGTCCGCGGGAACTTTAACTGAGCCGAATTGGTTGATTGAATGAGTAGTTCCAGTTTTCGCCGCAAAATTTATATAATTTTCGCTCTTAAAATGTGTCAGTTCAATTTTATGTGAGTTTCCTGTCTGGTCTATTTTTTTGTGAAAATCGTGAAGCTAGCGTATTTATTTAAATTCAGACGAAGCTGCCATTTCGAACGGATGAAAATAGAACTACAACAGTATTCGATAGACTTTTGATTTTTTCTAATGTGAATAATCCATACTTGTATTCCGCACCGCTAGAAGTCTCCCGTAAAGTTTTGGCAAACATATTGATAACGACGAAAAATGTTTCCCCTATCAAAAAAAAAACAACTGCTAGTGGCTGGAAAATAATCGACTCTTCGAAGGATTGTGAACTTTGAAGCGTTCCAAAATAGCGAGCGCTAATGTCTATTCTCGCGTGTCAGCCGTCGGGACAATTTCCTTTGAACAAAATTGAACCTTGAGGTGTGCGAAACTCGAGGATCGGAGAGGTCGTTTTGGCGTGCCAGCGGCATTTTTGCGTCGCCAAGCCAAATTGAACCTTGAGGTTGGTGAAACGCGAGGGGCGGTGAGGTCGATTTTCCCGTCAAGCGAAAAGTGAGTTTTTTGAAAAACCAAACAATACTATATAATATACTAGCTTATGCCCATTGCAAATGCAACTAACGGGTTAAAACTAACTTGACTTACTTACTAACAGAAAAAATATATATAAATCATAGTAAGCGGGTAGGTACCTACGGTTAAACATACAAATATATATAAAGCCGCCCACAGGGCCTAGCAGCAAAAATCTGCCATACGTTAGTATATAGAAAAATCAAATCCCCAAAGTTTCATCACAATCGGATGAACGGTTGAGCAATGCGTAATTTCGTGTTGCCAGAGCTCACTATTGTATACAGGAACCATTGTAGGCATGCACACATTAAATCCCCAAAGTTTCATCGCAATCGCATGAACGGTTTAGCAATGCGTAATTTCATGATGCCAGAGCTCACTTTTGTATACAGAAACCGTCGTGGGCATGCACACATCAAATATACAATTTTTTATCGCAATCGGATGAAAGGTTTAGCAACGCTTAGCGGTTAAACACAGAATTATGTATAAAGCCGCCCGCAGGACCTAGCAGCAAAAAGCTGCCACACTACATACACTAATTCCCGGTACATTTAGTTTTCAAACAGCTCATGCGCCACCTATTAAATTTTTTTATACAAATTTCGTGAAGCCAGAACTCACCAGTAGTTTTATACAAACCTTGTATTAACAATAACGAACACAACAAAAAAAGAATTTTTCAAATTATTGCAGTCCTTCGGAAGTTATGAGCGTACGTACATTTTCATACAAATTTTATAATGCCAGAACTCACCAGTAGTTTTACTGCTTAAAATAAAGCGCTTTATGAATTTAATACTTTTAAAAAATATTCCGTT
The DNA here is from genome assembly GCA_917563855.2 of Limnephilus lunatus. NCBI lineage: Eukaryota > Metazoa > Arthropoda > Insecta > Trichoptera > Limnephilidae > Limnephilus > Limnephilus lunatus. The sequence goes on from CAKJTF020000003.1 coordinate 171,500, forward strand.
CAACTTCGAATAATTTCGATAAGTTTTTAGATTTTCACGGCCAAAAGCATTTTTGTGGTTAGTTTTTGGGGTGTTAGGCTATAGTAGGAGGTAGCGCAACACGGCATAACACCCCAAAAACTAACCACGAAAATTCGAATAATTTCATTGTAAAATTAGAAAACTAATACGTATGCAATATAGTTGGATGATATCGAGTCGTTATGTGCAGATGGGTACCTACCTAAATTCCGAGTGCAAAAAGAGTGATTAAAAAAAAACATATTTAGGCTGGGTTGTTTAACAAAATTAAAAATTCTTCAATTTTTCAAGTCAATTTTAACGTTCTGTAAAAGTTCGGTTCGAATTCTATTCAAGTTCTGTAATTATTTCAGTTTTATGATGCAACTGGCATTAACTGATAAAAAAACCGAACTTTCACAGAACGTGAAAATGAACTTTAAAAAATTATTAAATTATTCAGTATCGTGGAAATAACATTACCTTAGTAAATTATATTGCATTAAAACCTAAATAATTGTCTAACTACCCATTCCGGTAGGTACCGGCGCATCTTCTTACAAAATTCCGGCAATGGTTTTGCTTTTTTCATCATATTTGCAATACTACCGAGATAAGTAGGTACCTACCCTGAATTAATAACATTTCAATTTTTACCTACTGGCCGGTAAATATCCACCCTACTGAAGTGAATCTATGGACACCAATTTTCTTGTTTTTTTTTGGAAAATTTTATAGGTTTTTCGGCGACCCTGAAATTTTTTACATGGAACGGACACAAAATTTTGGTGTTAAAAGTTGCCTTATATTGCCGGGTACCGAATTTTTCAAAAACATCTAACCGGGGATCGTTTTTTCGGCTGCAATGCCGTTTCCCGAAAAACAACAACCCAAACCGCTGAGAGATCCGTTTTGTTTTGACATATCGGATAACTGACCTGTCTCAACATTCTCTCTAGTATTTTCCATTGCATTGAAACTAAGGCATAATTTGTGGTTTTTTTTTTTAATGCGAACCTGTCGGCGGGAACTATAACTGAGCCAAATTGGTTGATTTAATGAGTAGTTCCAGTTTTCGCCGCAAATTTATATAATTTTCGCTCTTAAAATGTGTCAGTTCAATTTTATGTGAGTTTCCTGTCTGGTCTATTTTTTTGTGAAAATCGTGAAGCTAGCGTATTTATTTAAATTCAGACGAAGCTGCCATTTCGAACGGATGAAAATAGAACTACAACAGTATTCGATAGACATTTGATTTTTTCTAATGTGAATAATCCATACTTGTATTCCGCACCGCTAGAAGTCTCCCGTAAAGTTTTGGCAAACATATTGATAACGATGAAAAATGTTTCCCCTATCAAAAAAAAAACAACTGCTAGTGGCTGGAAAATAATCAACTCTTCGAAGGATTGTGAACTTTGAAGCGTTCCCAAATATCGAGCGCTAATGTCCATTCTCGCGTGTCAGCCGTCGGGACAATTTCCTTCGAACAATATTGAACCTTGAGGTGTGTGAAACTCTAGGATCGGAGAGGTCGTTTTGGCGTGCCAGCGGCATTTTTGCGTCGCCAAGCCAAAGTGAACCTTGAGGTTGGTGAAACGCGAGGGGCGGTGCGGTCGATTTTCCCGTCAAGCGAAAAGTGAGTTTTTTGAAAAACCAAACAATACTATATAATATATATATATATATATATATATATATATATATATATATATATATATATATATATATTATGTTCAGTTCTACTAATATAACAGTGAATTGATAATTAAAGGGGAAATTATATTCAAAAAATTAAATGAACTGCGCGTAAAATCCCACACGTTACAAAATAAATTTTCCCGCCAATGAATGAAAAACATGTCCACCGCGCTTACGCAAATCTAGCTAAGCTCAATGCAGCCAACATAAAAAACGTCATAATGTTATTTGTTATTGTAATTAGTAGTGTTGTAGAAATGCTGTTTAGCGGTCTAACGGTCGTTAAGAGGTTTTTTATTAGTAAAGCTGTTATTGTGAACTCAAAAATACTGATTTCGGAGTTACCTGATTAAACTAAATAGTAATTACCCCACGGTATGTTGGGGTGACAATTTCATTATTTACCTTCCCCAGAATGGCGATTATATGTTTTTATATCTGCAGGAGCTGGGTGTAGAGTGAGGGGATCCCTTGGTGTCTGTCGGAATATCTCCGACTGCCCGGGAGCAAAGCAAGATGTTTTGCGTGGATTTCCGCCACAGGTACCTACAATATATTTTTTTAATGTTTTATGCTCTCTGGGCGTTTACATATAGTATAGCACATCTTTTCGAGAAATACAAATTAAAATGCACACATGCGTTTATATGATATTGGGAAATTCTGAAGAATATCTGGAGACTTATGCTTTGTTTATATTTTCATCTGACAAAATAGAAAATGGAATATTTACTTTAATTATGTACACGATATTATAACATGACAGGTTGATCTACATCTAATTTGATGCATTTACATAGTACTAGTGCCAACTCATTGTAGGTTCCCGAGAATACGTTAAATTTATCATCCACCGTTTTCAGAAGATTGGGAACGACTTCCGAAAGAAGTTGATCTCATCTGTAAGTTGATGTATCCCCGAAGTCTTTTCTATCGTTAAAGGGAAAGAATCTTATTCCCTAGAGCCGATTAAATATATGTACATAATGAAGTCAAATAAACATATAGGTATTGTATTATAATACAAGCATGTCCGCTTTCCCCAGTACTGCTCGCGCCCTGGTCTGGAGGTTTGCTGTGAGGAGCCGAGCTGCCCGTCTCTGCCGCACTCGACTGTCAGCATGAGAAAGACTGGCTCAAAGGCTGTGGACTGTAAGTTGCAGTGCACTGTATTCATTCTGGCTCTTCTAATAATGCACAAATATTTGAGATGACTTATTTCCGATTTATATTTCATGTAATAAATGCAAATCACAATCTCCCCCCTTTAGTGGAACTGTGCTGGACAAACGGCACGACCTTCAGATGACCGTTGGGATCTTTGTTGATTTAAACTTAAATTGAGAAAGAGAAGCAGAAATCGACAAAGATGAGATAGGCCAGAGATTTGTAGAGAACTGTTTGTTGATAACCAACACCCCTGCCATAGGTTATCGCAAGTTATTAGCTATGTTTGATTATTTAGCAATGGTGTCCGGGTTCATGGAGTGAGGTTTGTCTAGGTCTTGGCAGCGGATGTTTTTACCCACCCACTGCATGGCTGAGGAAGACTTTTTGACTTCTCGACCCATCGCCTTGCACTGCAGTGGGAGGGATGGATTCATATGTTCATCACTTCTGAACGCATTGACCCCCAGATTTCTACCCACCCTCATACCTTTATCCTTCCCATAACTTCCTCTCCTTAGAGTTTCAGAGTTGCTAGTCTTATCTCTTGAAATGGCTTTTCCCCACTACCTTTCTTCTCACAACTTACCAAAATTGGGGATGCCATGGTCTCTCTGGCTCCAGACGGTTGGGAGAATTTGGGACTCTTGTGTTAAATTCAGATTAAAACAGTTATATTATATGCAAGTAGTAATCTTTTGCGGTTTGAAGCCGACTGCACGTATGTATATACGTATGTCGTATTTTAATGTATGTATATACGTATGTCGTATTTTAATATTACCGCATGCTCCTTCGGAGAGTTGAAATTCTTGTTAGTAAAAACATTTTGACAACGGTTTTTTTCACTCAAGATGCCTTCAGATATAAGTATATCGACTTTGGTTTATATTCTGTCATGGAACCCCCAGAAACAATACCTACAATTAGCTCTCTACGTGATTTGAACCTGAAAAATGATATTCAATATCTATTATCAAAACGTAAGAGCACTACGCACAACAAAGAGATGCTTATTTTTATAATTTTTTTATTTAAGTCTTTATTCTAGCGGGGCTGGGAGGGTAGTGCAATCCCAGTCTGCCATATTACATAAACTATAATATTTTACAAAATAATAAAAATCTTAAAGAAATAAAATATGATAACTTATTAGGTATGTACCTGAAATGAAAACAATAAATGAAAATAAAATTCGAACATAAATAACTAAAGAATTAACCATAAATTTAAAAATAAAATAAAATTAAACAAATATTAAACAGAAATTAAAATAAAAAAAAGGAATATTTCGTCACATTAATCATAGAATGCGTAACCACCAAATGTCAAATTTTACAGGAGGCACAAAAAACCTCATAGTGAAAAAAAATGAAAGACGGGTCATTGTTTTTATTTATGTTCCAAACATCTTAATATATAAAACAATGTCGGGTTAGTTACACTATTTATAACTCGAGAACGGCCCCACCGATTTTGATGATCTTTGATTTATTGGATTTGTCTCTGCCCCGGAAAGGATAATAACTATTAAAACATCACAAAAATTAACGAAAAATATAGTTATTAAGAAAATTCTTTTCCCCATACATTTTGTATGGAACGAATTCTCATATTTGAAAGAGCTGCGGGCATTTTGTGATAAGTACCTACCTATAATATTGAACTGTACATGAATTCCAAAAATTCAAAAACGTCACATGTCAATGCGCTAATTGTTTTGATTTTATTTTTATAAAAAAAAATTAATGCTGCCTCTCTTTCTTACACACTAAATGTCAATAGTCGAAAATGAGACAAACGGTGAACGTATGTCTCCACCCATCCAAGGGAAAGATACAAGAATTAAAATAAAAATCCCTCACACGTATTTATTTTTTTACATCAGCTCACACATGAGGCCCTAAAGAAAATTATTTTCCTCAGGACCTATGTCATCTTAGGGGATGCTATGTGGAGGGTCTTTTAAAGGAAGGGAAGGATAGGAAGTTCTGGGAAGGAAAAAGATATGAGGGGTTGGTAGGAATCTGGGGTCAGTGTGTCCGGGAGTGACGGACATATGAATCCATCCCTCCAACTGCGGTGCAAGGCGATGAGAGTCCAGCTGGATAGGTCAAAAGGCCCCCCTCAACCAGTCTCTCTCGATCCGGCTCACCACGAAGAGGGTGGGCAGACGTATCTGCCGCCAAGACCCGGACAAACGTCACCCCAAGAACCCGGGCACCCCTGCTAAATCACCAAACGTAGCGAACCACTTAGGGTGACCTATGGATGACGTATGACAGAGGTGTTGGTTATCCATTAAATGGTTCCCGGGGCGGCGGCACCCATAACCGCCTCCAAAATTCCCGTAAGTAAGTGGAAAAATAATAAAATCACAAAAAAATATAAATCCGTACACAATGCCATCTCTGATATTAACAAAAACAAAACACGGACAGTTGCCCATTGATGTTTAATTCATTGTGTAATTTTTAATTTAATAAAAAAACTAATTTAATTAACAGTTATTGATTCTGAGGCGGTACGAAGTTCGTCGGGTCAGCTAGTATAATATATTTCGAAATTTATTTTCAATCATTTAACTTTTGTAAGTTAAGGCTTTCTATTTCAAATCGGAGTTAGGAAGTTTATATAAAAACCGAGAATGGACATACGTATTTTACAAAGATACCTATGTACTTTTCTGCGAACAGTTTTATGAAGCTGAAGACTTGGGAGATAGGAATTTTACATTAAAAAAATAAAAATAAAACAATACAGAACTGCGATATTTATTTTATAAATTACTCAATAACATCGTATTTAGACTTTTATATTTAGTCTCAGTATTTTTTTTTTTTTTTTACATGAATACCTCACAAGAGTCCCAACTGCTTCCGTCTGAAGCCAGTGAGACTATGGCATCCCCAATTGGGGTATGTTGTGAGGCTGGAGGTAGTGGGAAGTGGAAGGAGATAGGGAAGAAGAAGGTGGGGAAGTACCTGGCTATTCAGATCTGGTCACCAAACACGACTAATGCCGTTTCAAGCAACGTTTCAATTCTGAATGGTGGTCTTACACCAGGGCGATACAGAGAGTATCTTCCACTCTGGAACGTGCCGCAAATATACTATTTATTATTTTAAATGAATAAATTGTGAAATAACACAAATTAATCAAATAAAATTTATTTGCCACGCCGGGATTCGATCCCGCGACCTTCGGTGCGCGAGTCAAGCGTCTTACCGCTGCGCTACGCCGGTCGTATGTCAGAATAACAGGATAAATAAAATAGTACTTAGTACACAAGGCATAACAACACAATACTAATACTAGGAATAATTTTGAAGCTAAATAATAAGACCTGAATTGGTAAATAAAATAAAGTATGTGGCGTTAAGGAGTTTCGAAGTATTCGCGAGTAAAAATAGCTCCATGGTGTTACGCAGTTTCCTAATTTGTGTTGATCTAAAAAGATATATTTTTTTGAAATTTGCGAGTTTTACTAGTCGATGCGGGACTAATTATAACACCAGATGGCATTAAAAACATATTTTCGAAAAATTTGGAGTTACGCAGTCTACAAATTAATGCGACGATTTGGTTTTTTTTTATCGTCCATCAGGGAGGTCGCCTCATCATCTGCATCCATCGCTCATTTAGTGGGGAACTGAGCCACTCGGGTGCAGCCACGACAATGATGTTGGTTGATTTCCGTGTCCTGCTCCAGAAGCTGACTAGTCGGTGGCGAAGTAAGGCTGGGAATGAGTACACCCTCCCTTCGGTGAACATCGTGGAGGCGCTACAGAACCTCGGTAGTTGCATAAGTTGCCTGTATGCATTGTTGTAGCACACCCTCAGTTTGTCCCATTGCGCTGCTGGGTATTGCGTCCACAGTTCAGATGTGTACAGGGCATTGCAGTATGTCTTGAAGGGTAATTTTCTGACGTCGTCGCTACAGTGGTAGCTTAGGAATACTGTCATCCAAGATTGTGATAATATCCCGAGTTGTCAAGTAAAACATGACACACGAAATATTAATGCTTTTGAATCGTGGCTCGTTGATGGCATAGGTACGCAACGAAAAAAATTTTCAACTCTATCCGGTAATTTTTATTGCTCTCTGAATTTTTCCATAGAAAATAGAACCAGGCCCTGTTTAGTCAAAATACACCTTATAATCGTTTAAACTTAAAAGAAGAGAGGTTATTTTTCGCTTGTAGACTAAGTCTTACGACATACGACATACCTACAGCTATTATATACATATAATCCATCTCGAAAAATAATGTTTTTTCATTCCTTGCAGACTGCGTGGATCTTGCAGAGAAAATCTACCCGTGCCAGAAGGACGGTTCCAGATGGAGTAGGGGTGATCTCTGCGGACCTGAACCGTACCAACGTGAGTCACGGTACTGGATGAACAATTTTGGTGAAACTAGTCCTGCAGAGATTCAACTCTATGTGAGTAAAAACACTACCTACAAAAAAATTATATTACAATGTAATATTTTCATTGTAAGCGAATACCTTGGTGTTTTGTAACAATAGACGAAAGAAAAAAAGTTTGTTTTACACAACCATTTTTAAGTCATATTTTTTAAACTGACCAGATTTTGGCTAAAACTTCATCAGTGCATTACTTTTTTTCAAATACAAAAAATGAAAGGGGAGGGCGTAAGGATGAAAATCATTTTCACCCTTTTGTATGGGAGGAACATAAAGTCGATTTTTTTTAATTATAATATATTTATTTAATTAATGTATGTACCATTGATATCTATGCACTTTGCCATCTCATAGGTAGTTCATCGACCCATTTACTAAAAAAACCATTCGGACGGGAATCAATAAAATCTTTGAAGGCGGTTTGGACTGCCCCATCGGAGTTGAATTTTTCCCTTGTAAGAAGTTATCCGAATTTCGAAAAAAATGGTAATCTGTTGGGGCAAGGTCCGGAGAGTACGGTGGATGTCTTAGACATTCCAATTGAAACTCCTCTAACTTGGTAGCCGTCTGTTGTGCAGTGTGTGGTACCTCAATTCCTTGAAAGGTGAGTACCTCAATTCGTGAGGTACCCACTTTTCAAGCTTTTTCACCTTCCCAATTTGCTTCAAATGGATTAAAACAGTTTTATCACTAACACCGCAGCCTGCAGCTAACTCGGACGTAGTTTGCGATGGATCCGCTTCTACAATAGCCTTCAATTCTTCATTATCAACTTTGGTCTCCGGCCGTCCACGGGGCTTATTCTGCAGGTCAAAATTTCCAGAACGAAAACGTTGGAACCAAAAATGCACTGTGTTTTCTTTTGCGGCACCGTCGCCATACACATAATTAATCCTTCGAGCCGTTTCTGCAGCACTGGTGCCACGGTGGAACTCGTACTCGTAAATGACGCGATATTTCAAGTTTTCCATTTTGTAAACTAAGTGACGCAAAGAAAAAAAACAATTAAGGAAAAAACAAATGAATTATAATTTTCGAAACACAAATACATGAGTAAATAGCTGTATAAATTTGAATTTGAAATTCTTAACCAAAGAGAAGATATTTGAGATCAAAGTTGCCAGAACGGCAGAATGCCAATTTCATATGTAAGGACCTAATACTTATTATTCTGCTTCACTATAAACTTCTATCTAACCCGTTATCATTTTGTACAGACATGAGAATGTAGGCTTACAATTTATAGATAATGTTAATTAGATGATAATATTAAGGAGTGGCCAATTTCATGCGGAATTGTATTTTAAAGATGGTTTTATCACCAAATATAAGAAGTCCATAAAATAGTAGTTTTCTCTGATGTTTAGTGAATAATATTATGTTTATATTTCTGTTATCATTTGGTTTATATGTACAACTTCTCTCAATGTATTGTTAGATTTTTTGTTTTGTAATTTTTCGTTTTATATAAAAAAATAATAATAAATTGTTTTAAATTTGTTTAAATTTTTGTTTTAAAATTGTTTTAAATTTTTCTGTTTTTATACAATTTTTGGATTCATATTCCTTTTTAATTAAATTAATTTACTTATTCTTTTTATGCTGTCTCAGTAGAAGTAAAATCACAAGGAGGAAATCCATAAATTTTCACCTATCACAATAAATGAAATTGAAAAATATAGATAGCCTAAAACCATCTAATTCTAAGGGAACTGATGGATTATCTAGTAATACATTAAAAAAATTTAAAAAACATATTTTAACTCCTCTGAAACATATTTTCAATATGTGCCTTAAAGAGGGTCATTTTCCAAAACAGTTTAAAATCTCCACCATAATACCAATTCATAAATCTGGTGAAGCCCATAAATTAGATAATTATAGACCGATCTCACTTGTTTCAAACCTATCAAAAATATTAGAAAAATGCATTAAAAATAGAATCATAGAACACTTAGAAAAATATAATATTCTATCGCAAAACCAATATGGTTTTCGTAAAGATCTAAGCACTGAAGATGCAATATATGATTTAACAAAAAAATTATACACATCTATCGATAAAAATAAGAAATGTCTTGCTATATTCTTAGATTTAAGAAAAGCTTTCGATACTGTAAATCATAAATTACTAATTAAAAAAATAACTCAACTAGGTTTCAAAAAAGACACATTAAAAATACTGACAAACTATCTTACAGACAGAACACAAAAAACAAAAATTGGGAATTTTTATAGTTCAGAAGCACATATAAAAAATGGAGTTCCGCAAGGAACTGTCCTTGGGCCGATTCTATTTTTGATGTATATAAATGATTTATGTAATTTTGTGATCCCAGGAAAAATTATTTCTTACGCCGATGACACGGCAATAGTAGTAAACGGAAATTCTTGGATTGAAACTTTTTCTAAGGCAAACGAATGTATTGCACTTGTTTCAACATGGCTAAAATGTAACAAACTCATTCTAAACTACAGCAAAACATTTTATTTAATTTTTTATAAAAGCATTAAAAACAAACCTTACGATAACCTTAAAATTAGAATCCACAATACGAGTTGCAATCAAGAAACATGTTCACTGTGCAATGAACTTGTCAATGTTGAAAATATTAAATATTTAGGTATATCTATTGATAGACATCTAAATTGGAAATCTCAAATTGATAAAACCACCTCGAAATTAAGATATCTTACTTACACATTTTATAGACTTAAGGAAGTACTCAATCTCGACAAATTAAAAATGATCTACTTTTCCTTGGTTCAATCTTCAATAATCTACGGCATTATAGGATGGGATGGTGCGCTTGATGCATTTATTAAGCCTTTACAAACCACTCAAAAGCGCATTATTAAAGTTATGTATAATAGAAAAAAAACATTCTCAACAGAGTTATTATTCAAAGAGACAAAAATATTCAATATCCGTAAATTATTTATATTGCAGACTATGAAATATATATATAAAAATAAAAATTGCTTCGTAAAAAATGAAAATAGAATTAGCAAAAGAACTAATAATATGTTTTACTCCCCCCAAACCAATACTAAATTAATGCAAACACATAGCAGCTTTATTGGTCCTCGTACTTTTAATCTTCTACCAAAACACATTCAAATGGCAGATAAAATATCACTTTACGTAAAAGAATTAAAATTATGGTTGAATGATGCAGATGTTGGAACATTTTTTCTATAAATTATTTGAAAACCTTCATGTTTCACTTTTCAATACAATTCTAACTTTATTTACTTTCTTTACATTAACAAAAAATCAACAAAATTTATGTTTCACTATTTTATTTTATTTTACTATAATGTTTTCACAGATTACTATATTTCTAAACCTTTAGTTTAAAATTTACATTTTTTACATATACTTATTGATGTATATATAGCAATCTTGTTTATATTACCCACACACAGGCAGTGCCTTAGTGGGTTCCCATTACCTACTCTTTTCTATTATATATTTTACTTATTGCTAACTTTTACATTACTTGTACCTTATATTTACTCTTACTGTATTTATAAATTATGTAAAATTATAATTAGTATTTAGAAATTATGTAAAATTACTTTTGTATGTATGTAGATACAATGGGAAAAAATAAAGAAAAAAAAAAAAAAAAAAAAAAAAAAAATAATTGGTTTTATTTTGTCTATTTAATACTATGAACAAACTGAAATAAATATAAACTGTCGATTTCCCGAAAATTAATAAATAAATCATTACATAGTATAAGACGAAGTCGCTCTAAATGTCTGTGCTAGATCTTTTAAACAACGCAACGGATTTTCTTGTGGTTTTCACCAATAGATAAAGTGATTCAAGAGGAAGGTTCAAATGTATAAAACATGTTTATTATAGTAGAGAAAAGCCTGAAGAAGGGACCTGAACCCTTTTTGACAACAGGAGATGCGGGAAGAGCTGAGCTCCTATCAACATATCAATTTCTCCTGGTTCTCCAAATAATTCGTCTGCCAAGGGTAATTTATTCAAGTATGACAATGAAGGTACGTGAACTTTGGCGGTAGGTAAGCGTTCTGTTATCTTGTCCACTATCAATGAAGTTACATTATAATTTATTGCCCGATTAAAACGAGAATAAATTTTGGTATCTAACGAGCCTCTAATGGGTTTAGAAGCCCGTCCAATTCCCTTAACTGTGGAACAAGACGGGCGTTGATATTCAAAGAAACCCAATTTTCTGCAGCAATAACGAGTAATGAAATTGCTTTGAGATGCACTATCTAATAAACATCTAATAAGATGTTCATTACCTCGTGAGTCCATAATACCTACTTGTACGGTAGCCAACAAAACTGTACAATTTGCGTTGCGATTATAAGGTCGAACAGTTGAAAACGTACATAAAGCCACATCAGGATTCGAGCTGCCTTCCTTTGGATCAATTGTTTGATCAGCGGTCTGGTTTTCCATTCTTTGGGTGTTCCAAGAATCTGACTGCTTTCTGCGTAACTCACCCTGTTCCTCAAAATGTAACATCGTATGATGAAATTTGTTATAACATTTATGACAACTTTCGTTTGAATTGCAAGCTCTAGCTCTATGTTTATTACTAAGGCATCTAAAACAATCCTTTAGCCTTGACAAAGTTGAATCTTTCCTTAATACTTAATTCCTGACATTTATATAAATGTCCGTGCGGTTTTTTACAAATTAAACATTTATTAAACAGCCGATTCAGCCAACGAACAGCGCTTACAAATGCTTGCGTCGATCTTTGCGATCTTTTTGACTTCTCTACGTATGCGGATGATTTTCTTGTTGCGCCTGTTTGTTGCAAAACCTTAATTTGGTCACGAACAAATTTTACTAAGTCATCAAACTAGGGAAATTCGGTTTCACGATGACTTGTTTCAAAATCCTTCACGGACTCCAAATCTAGTTTTTTCAATGCAATGTGCAGAAAAATGTTATCACATAGATTATCCAATTTTACGTTTTTTACTGCAGCCACCGCAGACGCAAAATGATCAATAAATGCTTCTAAATTATTGGTATTGGCTTCAGTAAACGATTTAAAATCCAAAATTTGATCGAGGTAGGCTGAAGAGATTACTCGTTTATCATTGTATTTATCCATTAAAGATTCGAATATAATATCGTAGTTTTCAGGTGCTAACACAATGCCTGAAAATGTTGTTTGGATTTGTTTGATAATCTTCCCCAACAAATAATATAATTTTTCTGAATTTGAAAGCGACTCATTATTGTGCACCGCATTAAGAAAACTAGAACAAAATATTGGCCAGCTGTTTAAGTCTCCATTCAAAAAATATTTCAATTGGTGGAAGTTTTAGCTTTTTACAATTTTCGTTTTGTAAATCCAATGGCGGTTTATTTTCTTCAATCAAAAATAGCGTGCGCTTAATTTTACAATACATGTCTTCAAATTTCAACCAATTTTCAAATTTTTTATTGTAATCTGGATCAATTTCCAAATTAATGACATTAATTTGCTGATATGTTTCTTCATACTTATTTCTGGTTGAATCTAACGTATCAGTTAAAGATAAAAGTTCTTTCTGAGTTTCTACGTCACAAATTCCCTTTGACAATTCAAACAATTTTTTAATGCGTTCATTAAAGGCATCACACTGTGCTGACAATAATTTCAATTTCTTTTCCTTTGCGGTAGCCATAATGCTAAAGGTAATAAATCAAAGAAAAGAAAAACATTAAATCTATTATGTTAATTAATAATTAATCAATTAATTAAATTAATAATAATAAACTATTATTAAACGGCGCGCTAAGAGTTAAACTTTTATGAAAGGAATTTACTCCAGCGCTTTAACGGTTAACAGCTACCTACTTGTTAAACTAGCGGGCGCAGGCCGCAGTCGGTACATACTCCCCTAACTTAAATATACTAATAATAACTAACGTTAACAATATAATAATTACCTACGATCTTGGTACGGAGCGAAACTAATATCTAGCGATAAATTTCAAGCCGTTCTACAAAATTGGTTACATCTATTTAATACAAGGCGGTACGGAATGCAATCACAATTTTAAACGAACAGGTTTAATTACCCGGCTACGTATAGACCAAAAGGATGGTAGGGCGAATTAAATTAAATCCATTTGTTTACGGATGCGTCTCATTAACAAAATAATAATTTACTAAACTGCTCAAAATGCCTTGAGGAAGGGGTAGGTTTCAAGGAAGAATGCCAAAGACCTACCTTGCCTTTGTCGTCCTCGGTCTCCTTCTTCTTGGCTGCTGGTTCTTTGAGATCTATTATTTGCCCTGGTTTCTTATCAAATGTCTCTCATAACAGTTCACACAAACAATATAGTACAAACACGACTGCAATTGCCGCCCGGCGCGGGCGATTAGGCGATAATTGAAAGTATCTGCGGGTTTTCAATTCACAATAAAATGCACGGTGTTCACTCAACAAATTAGCACAACACGCGTACAGCGGGGATATTACAATAAAGATATTTCAGAACATTGGCGGGTAAAACAATCCAATAACTACGATGTACGTAGCGAGAGCGGTAATAACAAAAAACAAACACTTGCGCGTGGTGGGCCAGAACAATACACAATGGCGGGCAATATACTCAATAATGCACTGCAACGCTCGTCTGGTAACAAAACTATATACAGTTCTAGCAACCTTACAGGCCTTCGGCAAAAGGAATGTGTAAAATTTTGGAAGAAGGTAAACTTGCAAATGAAACGCATCATTCAGGAAATTAAAAGGACTAGTGAATTTTTATTGTTATATTCCCAATTACATTGTGAATATCGTTAGATCCAACTACCCACGGCAGACCAAGGAGTTAATGTTGTTTATGAAGCTAAGTCGAAGGAAAGAGAGAAATAAAAGCACCGCAACTCGATCTTTTATAAATTATTTGTCTGGCCGAGTGGGAGTTTTGCATCTAGCGACATCTATTAATAATTCCTACAATTAATTAGTTTGGTTCCCAAACAAACAATTCATTTTAACTACATATTTTGAGAGGTGTGAGTCCTAGCTAAAAACTAACCCACAAATTTATACATACTCCCCCCCAAAAAACGATCAGCAGTAGAGTTTTTTACAACACAAATAAAATATAATTACTAAAATATCTCACTTATAATACTAAAAGTAACTTATAATATTTATAAACTTTCACTGTCTCACACCAGATTTAACTAACTAATAAATTCATAATTTACATGCTCTAGTTAAAGTTAAAGTTAAATCAATAATTTCTAAAATAATAAAACATTTAATTTTAGGACAAACACAATATAATGATAATTGGACCAGGTCTTCCTTCCAGGACAGCTAGTTTTGTATTAACATTTGAACGGGCAATTAGTGTTCTTCCCTTTTTTGGCTGAATTATCATCTTAAATTTTCACTTGGATTATATTTTTCACTATAGTGTCACAAGAGGTCATACCTCCACCACCTTTATTCATTCTTGATTGTTTTTTTTTATTATTGTTTTTCACTTTTTTTTATCACAGTTGTTAAAAAGTCTGATTATAGCAACTGGATTATAAAACTCCCAGCTTCACTGGTTTTTTCTTGCGCTTGTGGACGCCACACTGTGTATTGGCGCTACCGGGTCGCTTCTTATTCTCCCTGGTCCATCTTGGGTAAGTGATCTCCGCCTTTGTTGTCCTCAATTGGCAGCAAGCATAGTTTTGATATTGCCCTCTGGACTGTTCCCTGTGCTGTGATGATGGTAGCTACCCGTACTCTTCCATCAGGTCCCGGGTGTACAGCGTGCACTCGTCCTAGCCTCCAAAAGCAAGGAGGCTCGTTGTCTTCCTTCAGAATGACCATCTGGCCTGGTTGCAGCTGCCTTTGGTGGTTGCCAGTCCATTTTGTCCGAGTCTGCAGCTCAGCCAAGTATTCTTTGCGCCACCTCGACCAAAAGGATTGTATTAGTTGATTTAATTTTTGGTAATGATTCAGTCTATTGACTGCTACATTCTGCAAATTCTGCTCCGGGATCGCTGCTAAGCTCGTTCCAATGAGAAAGTGACCAGGACTCAGGGGATTTAGGTCTTTGGGGTCATTGGACAGCGGACAGAGGGGACGGGAATTCAAGCATGATTCAATTTGACATAATACAGTGCTAAATTCCTCATATGTTAATAGTGAAGCATTTGCTACCCTTTTCAAATGATATTTTACTGATTTGACCCCTGCTTCCCAGAGTCCAACAAAGTGCGGAGCCCTTGGTGGTATGAATTGCCACTGAATAGATAAATTGGCTAAGTATTTATCGATTTTTTCATTTGAATTTTCCAAAAATTCATAGATCTCCCTTAATTCATTATTCGCCCCTCTAAAATTATCAGAAAACATTTTACTGGGTTTCCCTCTTCGCGAAATGAAACGTTTAAACGCATTTAGGAAGCTATCAGTGCTTAAAGACATTACTACTTCTAAATGTATCGCTTTGGACACCATACATATAAATAGACATATATAAGATTTTACGCTGTGAGTCTTACGGCTAACACCTGACTTAATCATAATGGGTCCGCAGTAATCCACTCCGGACAATTGAAATGGACGACATTCCGTTATTCGTTCGGCCGGTAGGTCCGCCATCAGTTGTTGTTCTGTTTTCGGGTTACATCTAAAACATATAACACAGTATTTCAGAATCTTTTTAATTAAGTTTTTACCCATATTTGGCCAGTATTTCATTCTTATTAACGCTAACAATGCCTGCGTTCCTGCATGTAAATATGAATAATGGTAATGCTTGACAATAAGTTCACTTAATTTATGATGTGAAGGTAGTACTATGGGGTGTTGTTGGCTTTCCGATATCATTTTTCCGTTGGACAACCTACCCCCCACCCGGATTAAATCTTTAAACAAATAAGGATTTAATGACTTTAACCTACTACTATTCTTTACATTACTCCCGGCCTGCAAGGCCCTCGACTCTTCTGGGAATGCAAAACATTGTGCGCGAGATATTAATATGTGAAGCGAATTTTCCAATTCGTAAACAGTTAGCGCTCCGCCACGCCTTGACAAAGAATTTCTGCAATTAAAAATAAATCGTAAAATATAAGCTGCCACCCTTTGCAATTTGGTTAAGCAAGAGTATCTGGAAAATATTTCCCAATCCTGTTTTACTGCTGAAATTAAAGTTAGTTTTAATCTTTCTTCTGGCAGATCCAACGGCGTAACTTCACTGCTGGTAATCGGGTAATCGCCTGACGTCAACCAGGT
The DNA here is from genome assembly GCA_917563855.2 of Limnephilus lunatus. Lineage (NCBI taxonomy): Eukaryota > Metazoa > Arthropoda > Insecta > Trichoptera > Limnephilidae > Limnephilus > Limnephilus lunatus. The sequence continues at coordinate 188,045 of CAKJTF020000003.1, forward strand.
GGGCCCATGCCACCAAATGTCAGACTTTAGTAGTTGCGACGCCTTAGAGCCTCTGGATAAAACGTCCGCCGCATTATCCTCTGATCTTACATGTTTCCATTGTGAGGGTTGACTGGACTCCTGGATTTCAGCTACCCTATTGGCCACAAATGTGTTCCACCTTGCTGGCTGTCCACGAATCCAGAATAGCGTTATCATGGAATCGCACCAGTAGGTTGTATCTATTTCATTTAAGTTCATAGCTATTTTGACATAGTTTACTAACTTTGTAAGTAAGACAGCACCACAAAGCTCCAGCTTTGGTAGTGATATGCTTTTCAAAGGTGCCACCCTTGATTTTGATGTGACTAAATTAGAAGTTGTGTTTCCCGATTCATCAGTAGACACTATATATATACAAGCTGCATAGGCCTTTTCTGACGAATCACAAAATCCATGCAGATGCAGTTTAACTTGATGTTTGCAAATTACCCTTCTCGGTATTTTTAAATTATTCAAAAGAGGTAATTCATTTATATACGAATTCCACGCATTCATCTGGTCAGATGGAACATCTTCGTCCCACTGAATCTTGGTTTGCCACAAACCTTGCATTATCAATTTTGCGACTAAAGTTATTGGGCCTATCAGTCCCAATGGGTCAAAGGTAGAGGCGATACATGATAGCATTTGGCGTTTGCTTTTAACGCACGTTTCTAAGGGCTCTACAATGTACTGAAAATAGTCTTGCTGGTTATTCCATGACAACCCTAAAATTTTCTTTTCCTTTGGGTTATCAGTAATAATCATATCTGTGTCACTCTCTGGTTTCGAACTTATAGAGGGTAAATTTGATCGCCATTTTCGTAAATTCATGCCAGCAGATGCCAAAATGCTGCTTAACTGATGCTTAATAGTGAGACAATCTGCCTCATTTTCGTCGCCAGTTATCAGATCATCCATATAAAAATTGTATTTTAGGATTCGACTGACCTTTCTGTATGCTTCTTGGTTTTCCGTTCCTAACTGCTCCAAGCATCTGGTAGCCAGAAAGGATGATGGTCCCAAACCGTAGGTGACGGTATTGAGTTGATAGTGTCGGATTTCTTCTTCCGGAGAGTCCCTCCAGACTATGCGGTGCAAATCTCTATCCTCCGGCTGCACCAATATTTGACGATACATCTTCTCGATGTCGGCAGTTAATGCATACTGGTGCTTTCTGAAAAATAATAATTGTGCACATAAATCCTTTTGTAAAACTGGCCCTACCATGAGGGCGTCGTTTAATGATATACCGGTTGATGACTTGGCTGATCCGTCAAACACGACCCTGGTTTTGGTTGTCGTGCTGGACTCCTTCATCACTGCGTGGTGTGGCAAATAATAACAAATTTTATCTTTTGGCGGTGCTTCGCACAGCGTCATATGCCCCAATTCCTGATACTCTTTCATGAATTTTTTATAATCTAGCATCAGGTCTTTATTGGTAAGGAATTTCTTCTCCATATTATAGAATCTTTTTTCAGCCATCTTTAGGGTTTCACCCATTTGATTAATATTAGGCCGCAGCGGTAGTCTTACCGCAAAACGTCCTTTCTCATCTCTTTCATGCGTGTGTAAGAAGCTCTCTTCACATGCTCTTTCTTCGTGGCTTCTATGTTTTACAGGAGCTAGTTCCTCTATTTTCCAAAAGCTTTCTAATTGCTTATGTAATAAATTTAAAGATAAATGACAGTAATTTACTGGCCTTTTTGGTTTCGGAGTGGAGATAGGTCCGGATACAAGCCATCCTAGCTCGGTCCTTTGTAGTGTGAGCCCCGCATCTCCAATCCTCATTCGATCGGTATGCAAGACTTCCCAAAATATCTCCGCTCCCAATAGTAGATCTATCGGGCTGGTAATGTTGAAGTTCGGATCTGCTAATTGGAGACCGCTGGGGATCCCAGCGTCTTTTTTCTGAAAGGAAATTTGCGGCAGATTACTGGTCACTTCAGGTATTATCAGGCATTCTATCTTCTTTTCGTATTTGGAATAGCTTGAAGTTATATCTAGTTCAACTTTAGATTTTATATTTAAAATCTTATTGTGGATTCCCGTGACCGGAATGTTGGCCCTTTTTGCCTTTAATTTTAATTTATTTGCAAATTCCTCACTTATAAAGTTCGATTGAGCCCCAGAATCTAGCAAAACTCTGGCTTGAATTGAATTCCCTGTATTGTTTTTTATGTTGATAATGGCAGTGGACAATAACACAAAATTTTGTTCTACCTTCGCGGCATGATTTGATACTAAAGGCGCTTCCTTCGCGGAAGATGTTGATGCCCTTTCGTGTTTTGATTCCTCCTCCCTTTTAAAATGAAGTAAAGTATTGTGATTTTCACCATCGCATTTACGGCAATTGAATTTGGATTTGCAATCCTTTAATTTATGACCGGGGTTTAAACATTTTAAACAAGCGCCTAATTTGTGCATTTTATCAATTCGTTCTTTCGGTTTTAATTCCAAAAATTTGCGGCAATAATAAATCTTATGATTGTCGTTGCAATTTAAACATTTTAGTTTTTGAACGGATAATGACACCATAGCTTCCTTTTTATAATTATGCAGATTCGCTTTTCCCGGATTAATTCTTTTCTCGTTATTTGCCGATGCTTCTAGTACTTGGGCCCTTGTATACAAGCATTTAATAAATTCTTCATAGGTAGGTAGATTATTTTTTGTTGGGTATTGTTCCCAATGAGCTCTTGTATTTGAGTCTAGCTTGTTTGATAACAAATAAATTAAAATTACATCCCAATTTTTCGTAGCTATATTTAAATTATTTAGCGATTTTAAATGCAATTGCGCCTCATCCAATAGGCTCCTTATTGCGACGTGATTTTCTGCCTTTACATCTGGTAATCTAAACAACGAGTTTACATGATTATTTATAATTATTTTAGAGTTTTCGTATCTGTCCGTAAGCATCTCCCAGGCCGTAACATAATTGTCGATATGCATAGGCAATGCTGTTATAAGTTTAAATGCTTCCCCTTTCAGACAAGATCGCAAATAATAAAATTTTTGTACGGCATCTAGGTTAGAATTGCTGTCTACTAATGAAATAAACGCATCTCGGAATTCTATCCATTCGCAATAATCCCCTTTAAATTTTGGCAATTCTATAATAGGAAGCTTGATATTATTGTTAGCCTTGACCGCGGAATCCCTTTTAGTTAAATTTTCTTTCGCGTTGGCTAATACATTGAAATAATCGTCTTCAAAGCTCGCTCGTTCGCTTTCATCATCCTCGGGAGATAATGCATTTATTTTATCCTGAATTTCTTCAAACTTATCAAGTAAAGGTTCGAAACGGTGTATACGCAGTTCCAATTCGTTCTGTGTCAGTGTACCCTTGTTTAAGAATTCCCTGAATCGAGTAACCTTTCCTTTACATATTCCCCGTTGAGCGATTAGCGCTTTTAAATCCATATTGATTCAATCAGGCGTCTACTTACAGTTCACAGAGTAATCCAAATCACAATCACCATTAATCAACTAATATTTACTGTATTAAAGCACCGATAACCTCACAAATGATCGTTATTGACTTCGTCCGTCATAATATGACAACCGATGACAATCATAAATGACAATAAAATAATAATATTGAATACTATTCTGTGCTATACTGACGCCGTCAATTTTGTCTATTTGCCCATAGAGTATTTGCAGCAAAACTGCTTTACCGGCTTCGCGGTTGATTCAAATGAATATTTCAAACAAAAATAATTTAATCTTGGAATTTATAACATTGCTGTAGTTTTTTCGCAATAAACTTATTACCTACTGCAATATCGAGTTATTTTTTGTAGACTTGATCATACCGGCTTGCAACAATTTTTTTATGAGTAATTCACAATATTGATGTCATTAATTTTGCTTTTTTAAAGGGATTTTAATGGTAAGGTAGGTAGTGTGGATAAGGATTGGTCACTTGCCCATTTTTTTATCTGATGGCCTCTGCTGCTGGCTGGATGCTGGAAGCTGCATGTTGGCTGGATGTCCCTTCTTCAGTGCTGGTTCCTTTTATTAATTTAAACACTGGCGTTTAATTATCCGGCTCGAAGGACCAAATGTAAAATTTTGGAAGAAGGTAAACTTGCAAATGAAACGCATCATTCAGGAAATTAAAAGGACTAGTGAATTTTTATTGTTATATTCCCAATTACATTGTGAATATCGTTAGATCCAACTACCCACGGCAGACCAAGGAGTTTATGTTGTTTATGAAGCTAAGTCGAAGGAAAGAGAGAAATAAAAGCACCGCAACTCGATCTTTTATAAATTATTTGTCTGGCCGAGTGGGAGTTTTGCATCTAGCGACATCTATTAATAATTCCTACAATTAATTAGTTTGGTTCCCAAACAAACAATTCATTTTAACTACATATTTTGAGAGGTGTGAGTCCTAGCTAAAAACTAACCCACAAATTTATACAGAATGGATAGAAAATTTGATAATTAAAATATCAATTGGCGCAACCAGGTATGTAGGGAACTTTCTGAAGATGGGAAGCGTAAAAAGTCACTGAAGGGCAGCACGATGGTGTCTTTTGTCCACATTAAACTTTCCACTGGGCACAGATTGTATTTTACATCACCAGTTATAATTTAAGAAGGTTTTTACTAACTCGTAATATATTATTCTTACTTTGCTATAGAACTATCTACGATCAAACAAATCGCAATAAATCAGTCAGAAAGCGAAGGGTATGTAGGGAACTTTCTGAAGATGGGAAAATAAGAAAGCGTAAAAACTCACTGAAGGGCAGCACGATGGTGTCTTTTGTCCACATTAACATTTCCACTGGGCACAGATTGTATTTTACATCACCAGTTATAATTTAAGAAGGTTTTTACTAACTTGTAATATATTATTCTTACTTTGCTATAGAACTATCTACGATCAAACAAATCGCAATAAATAACGGTTACAATCCAAATATAGTCAACAAAATTCTCAATTGAAAAGTAAAAAAGTTATCCATAAGTAGATTTTTATACAATAGTCCACCTCATAATAATAATATACCAAGTAATAATAATTAACCTTATCAATGGCGTAGAATCTTGTACATCAATAATTTATCTGAAAAAAGTGTTAAAAATCTCCCATCAGATATCAAACCAGCATTTTACACCAATAATAGTATAGGTAAGCTTTTGATGAACGGTAAAGACAAAGAAGATAGTCTATCTCAATCAGGAATTGCTGCCTGGACAGCCCCTTTTTATACATAGGCAAAACAGCACGCAACATAAACACCCGTGTCAAAGAACATCTTAGATGTTTACACAGCTCTCGATTTTCGGAATTTGCAAACCACTTGATCGAAACAGATCATAAATTTGATAGAAACTCTGGCGCCACCCTAATCCATAAGAACGACATAGGTATAAGGTTGGACAATTTAGAGGCACGTGAACTAAGGAAAGTCATAAACACTAATAGTAAGGTAGTTAATAACCAACTAAATTTAAATAAAAGTCCCATACTAAGATTGTTCCCGATTGACAAAGAACACGCCCGTTCCCTTCCCAATTTTCCATCAACACTTATTCGTTCTTCCTCCTTCACTTGAGGAGTCCAGCCCATTTCGTAAATCATATATTATCTATAACACATGTAACTTAATGTAAGTAGAGTATTATAATGCCCTGAAGAAGCTACGATTGTAGCGAAACCCAGTCGGCATAAAGTTTAAAAATTAAAGTGGTGTTTACAAAGTTATCGTTTTATTGTAATGTTCTTGTTGATCTCAAACAAGACCGAACTTATGTTATTTATAAATGAGAGTTGAGATTCGTTATACGAAGTTGTTTTATTGACTTATAATTGCACAATGTTTTAAGGTCTACACCGAGCTACGCTCGCTGAGGGAATGGCGGGCCGACCCCTGGCCCCGCCGCTCGTTGTCATGCCTTGCACTGACTATAACTTCGGTTGCGTTCGGAAGCGTTCGGCTGTCTACGGCAATGCTACCAATCTGCGATACCTTTAACGCGAACATCACATTTATTTTAAATTATAATGTCACATCACAAAGTAACTGCTTCATATATAAGTAGGGCTCAAAGTTTGGTAGGGTCACGGAGATGCATTTTTTGCTGGGAAAAATGTGTCACTCAAATAACGTGTAACGCCACAGTTGCATTCCATCAGCAACACTACCAATAGTCCTACTCCTAGCGTCCACGAGTGGTCTCTTAAGCCCCGCGAGCCCTGGGCAATGTGGCCACTGGCAATACCATCAGCCATAGCAGATAGGAGAGGATGAATGGCGAATCTCCGGCGCCACAAAACCGGAACCCCCCAGCTAAGGGATGGAAACCCCTACAGAAAAACCCTGGCCCTCCTGGTAGGGGGTTGGGCGAGAGGCTAATAACCCCTCCCTGTAAAAGCAAAGCTATTACGAATCCTAACACAGAGCCTCGGACAACTACTGAACTTAGGAAAGGACCCGGCAAACGAAATAAGGACTTGAAAATTGCTACTTGGAACGCAAAGACGCTGTATAGAAGTGGAGCCCTAGGAGAGATCACTAGGGAGATGACGAAATACAAAATTGACATAATGGCGGTGCAAGAAACAAGATGGATAGGATCTGAGCCATTTGACACAAGAACACATACGATACTGCATAGTGGAAATGAAAGACATCATACATTCGGAGTGGCCTTCATTGTGGACCGGAAAATGGAAAAATGCATTCTAGACTTTAAACCCGTTAACGAAAGAATGTGCAGCTAAAGTATAAAAACGAAATTTTTCAATGTTACATTGATCAATGTACATGCTGAAACGGAAGATAAAGATGACATAATGAAAGATAAATACTATCAGAAACTCGAACAGGTCTACGACACATTACCATCTAACGACATTAAGATGGTTATTGGGGACTTTAACGCCAAGATAGGACAGGATCCTCTGCTCCAACACATTACAGGAATGAACAGTCTACACAAGGACGCTAATAATAATGGAACCTGAGTGATTGATTTCGCAGAATCAAGAAACCTAATTGTGGCCTCGACTCAATTTCCAAGAAAAGACATACACAAACGGACCTGGACGTCACCAGATGGTAGACACCATAACCAAATTGATCATGTCTTGATAGAAAGAAGGGGGGCAACTAGCATCACAAACGTAAGGTCGTACAGGGGTGCCAACTGTGATTCAGACCACTACATATGGTGGTGGCCACCTACAGGAGCCGAATCGCAAACAATAGGACACGGAAACCACCAATAATTCCAAAAATCAATACGGAGGCTCTAAAAACACCAGAAGGCAAAGAGCAGTATCACAACGCCCTTGTAAATAGCCTACCAGGTCAGATCACTGAGCAGAACTCCCAAGAATCACTCGAAAAAGACTGGAATGATATAAAAGAGGCAATTGTAAGAGCAGTGGAATCAAGTGTCGGAAACATGCCCAGACAGCCCAGGAACCCTTGGTTTGATGAAGAGTGTGAAAGAAAGATAGCTGAAAAGAATACACTCAGAAAGAAGTACTTGGAAAGACCAACAAGAAACAAAAGACAGGCGTACGAACAAGCAAGAAAAGAAACAAATAAGCTGATAAGGGAAAAGAAAAGAAAATTCTTGAATGATATACTGCTGAAAATGGAACAGGACTTTGTTGATAATAATTCTAGAGAAGCATATAGGGGAGTAAACTTCTTCAAGAAGGGTTTCAAACCGAATACAATACTATGCAAAGACGTTGATGGTTCAATTATATCCTATAAGGAACGAATTAAAACAGTGTGGAAAAACTACTTCTATAAACATCTCAACCCTAATAGCGACCTGAGAAGCCATTCTACTAACATCCCCACGGAATCAAGTAATGAAGAATCTGCGAACCCACCAACAATGCCAGAAATAAATGCTGCACTAAAGAGACTTAGAAACAACAAATCACCTGGGAAAGACAACCTGCCGGCAGAGTTGTTCAAATATGGAAATGAGCACCTGAGAAATCTACTACATAATTTAATAACAAAAATATGGACCTTGGAAAAAATCCCAGAGGAATGGCAAATAAGCATTTTATGTCCAATTCACAAAAAAGGTGACAAACTAAAATGCGAAAATCATAGAAGCATATCACTTCTATGCACAGCATATAAAATCTACACCATGATATTGAAACAAAGAGTTGATAAGTAGGTACGCAGAAAACCTACTGGGAGAGTATCAGGCAGGCTTCCGCACCGGTAGATCCACAACAGACCAACTGTTCACCGTCAGGCAGATCTTGGCAAAGTGCTGGGAGTTTGATATAAATATACACCAACTATTCATAGATTTCAAGCAAGCATATGATAGCATAGATCGGGAGTGTCTATATGACATACTACTTCAATTCCAGATTCCACCTAAATTGGTTAGGCTCATCAAAGCCACAATGTCAGACTCAAGATGTCAGGTCAAAATAGACGGGGAATTGTCGGAAGAATTCTCAGTATCGCAGGGACTAAAACAGGGGGACGGTCTGGCTCCCTCTCTCTTCAACATTGTGCTCGAACATGTAATAAGAAAAACGCTAATAGACACTGGCTCCAATATTTGTTTCAAGAGCAGTCAAGTTGTCGGATATGCGGATGACATTAACATTGTCGGAAGATCAATTTTAGCCATTAAGGAGGTCTTCGACCCTTTAGAAACAGCGGCACGGGAAGTAGGACTGCGGGTTAATGTTGACAAAACGAAAATGATGGTACAGAGCAGGAACCCTTCACACAGAAGAAGAAGTAGTGCACAATTTAAAGACAATTACTCATACGAAGTGGTCGATCAATTCACCTACCTGGGCTCTAGTCTGACAGAGAACAATGAGGATCCAGCAGAAATCAGAAGGAGAATCACAGCAGCCAACAAAACATACTTCTCTTTGCTGCCAGTGCTTAAGTCACATAGTGTCCACAAAAAAACCAAAATAACCATATATAAGACCATTGTTAGAACTGTATTGGCATATGGATGTGAGGCGCTGACACTGACGGTAAAGATGGCTGAAATGCTGGATACTTTTGAAAGAGAAGTGCTGAGAAGAATATGTGGACCCGTGAAAGAGGGTGAACGGTGGCGCATCCGGCACAATATAGAATTGTATGATATTTATAAGGCCCCTAGCATCTCAGCACATATGAGACTCCTCAGACTGAGATGGGCTGGGCATGTACAGAGAATGCCGGATACACGCTTCCCAAAAAGAATTTTGACTGGACACCCAGGTGGAAAGAGAAAAGTGGGAAGACCCAGACTGAGGTGGGAAGACGAGGTAAGAGGGGATGCAGCACAGCTTCTCCAGGTACGAAATTGGAAGTCAGCCGCTGAGGACAGGAGGAGTTGAAGGCGACTGTTGCAGGAGGCCAAAGCTCGATATGGGCTGTAGCGCCATCGAAGAAGAAGAAAAATGAACAAATCATAGTAAACTGCTACACCCTCATACCTTTTCTTTCCCAGAACTTCCCCTCCTTCCTTTCCATAAAAAGACCCCCCACAAAGTATCCTCAAAGACGAAATTGGCTCTGAGGGGTTTTCCCCAGGGTTTCCTGGGTAGTTTTTTTTTAATTTAAATTTTTTATTTATTTGTGTATTTACAGACTGTATGTCCATTCATGTAAAAAAAAAACAAATCGAGTGCAGTTTACACGCGTTAGAAGTGAAACTTTACCAAAGCAATATCAACCAATACTTGAAAAGTGAGCTTATAATCAAAGCGGCCAATGAGCGCAGACCTCGCGTAATTTCTGTTTCATATCTCAACCAATAGGAGCCTTTAAAAGTGACATCATTATCAAAGCGGCCAATGAGCGTAGTTGATGCGTCGCAAATGTTATTTCCGTTTCATCCGAAATCCAAATCACAGCGGTGCTATAGAAGTTTCACTTAAATACTGAATGTTACGTTTTTACAGATATTAGTGGAGCGACTACAGCTGGAAGAGCCTCGACTTGGGTTACCGGTCTACCTGGTGAGCGAGCGCTGGCTCCTCACCAAAGCAACACATGCATCCTACGATCTGCCATTACCGTAAGTTCCATTTCAAACTTCAGAGTGCTCGTTGGGCGGGCTGATTATGCTTATAAGTAACGGAAGTTATATTCCTCCTGGTAGTAGTGCTGTAGTAGGGGAGGCCGAGATGCTAAATGGGTAGTTATTCGAGCGTTGTGGGTTGTGGGGACCTATTGGATTGCAAAGATTAAATTAGATGCTAAAAAGGAAAAAAAAAGTTTATATGATGTATACCCTTGCACTGGTGGGGGGGAGCGAGAATAAATTTCCAAAAAATGTTTAAAAAAAATTGTCACAATTGCATACATGAGCTCGTTAATGTCAGTGCTAGTTCTTACGGAACCTTTCAATATCAAATAACGAAAACAAATAACTTAGTATTCACCACTATATTATTAACAACATCAACAGGTTTCAAAAACGATAGTTAAGGCGATCCACTAGTACAGGAAAAAATCGAAATCGGAATTCACGCCCTTTTATGGGAGGAGTTTAAAAATACTTGAGAAAAAGCTTTTGGAAAGGTTGGAAAAGATATTTGAGATTTTTTTTTTACATGTTGATTTCGTAAAGGCCTGTAAAAAACATTAATTCCTTTTTTATGCATTGTTTATAGCAATAAAACGGAATTTTTAAATTGATTTCACGAAAATAAGCGGCGCGGAGCATAACACGACCGCTCTCCGCTCCGTTCGGAGGAGTAATGACGGAAGACAGGGGGGCGGCTGCCAGTCGTTCTTCGGTGGACGGTATAAGGTTCACTTTGATATAGCAAATTCGTCGGCTGCCGTATTGTCGTCGTGATGTCAAAAATACCAACGCGAAAATGCATATTATATTTTATTTCGGGCGTAAATATAATTTTTTTTTCGCGATAATTATATAAGAAACTGAATTTGCCACATTATGCAATAAAACCATATCCGAAAAAGTGTTTATAAGTAGGAGAGTTTTCAGTTAAAAATGTTTTTTATAGACCTAATACTTTATTTTTTTCTAAGCTTATTAAAAGACTTATTAAAAAAAAATGACCGATATTTTTAAGGGCCAAAGTATGTTCTACACGCAATATTTAATTGAAGCATCTATAATACTTCTAAGCGGTCAAATTTTCAAAACTAAAACATACGATTTTGTATGATTTTGCATTATTTAGTATGGCTTCATCTTAATGTATTAACTGTTATCCTGCAGAAGAAACCATCGTTTTTGAAACTTATACGTATACGCCTGTCTCGACACAGATATATCCTAGCGAGACACGCATAAAAAATAATTTTTTAAATATTGTAGTTATACGAATATTTAAGGTAAAATACATATCAACAATATTTTGTTAACCACTCCGACCCCTTAGCTTGTTCAGACAATATAACAATAGCAGTCAAGTCCAATAAGCTTGTTATCCCTGCTGCGCACTATCCGGATCTTCAACAGCTATCAAAGCGAGAACACATATTTATCAAGACATTGCGATAGTCGGGCGTCTCTATTGAGGGCGCTTATTATGAATAGTTTTTGTGCAGGCCTACAGGTCTTGTACAGCTTATTTGGTGTCAAAATTGTGAATGGCATTTTGGTCTTGCAGTTAGTTTTAAAGAAAACGCTACAATGTTTTTGCAAATAGCAAATTTAGTTTATTTTTGTGTTTTTGTTTACATTAACTCTACACAGGAGGCTCAGAGAAAAATAATAACCCTCAGGGCCTATGTCACCTTCGGGGATGCTGTTTGGAGGGTCTTTTTAGGGAAAGAAAGGAGAGGAAGTTCTGTTAGGGAAAAAGCTATGAGGGCAGGGTAGGAACCGGGGGTCAGTGTACCCAAGAGTGAGGGATGTATGAATCTATCCATCCCACTGCGGTGCAAGGCGATGGGTCGACCAGTCTCTCCTGATTCGGCCCGCCACGCAGTAGGTGGACAAACGCGTCTGCTGTCCAGGTCATGAAAAAACCTAATCCTAGAACCTGGGCACCCCTGCTAAGTTACCAAACATTGTAAACCATTTGAGGTGACCTATGGAAGTGTTAGTCATCCAATAAACGGTTCCCGACATACCCGCCTCCCAAGATGAGCATATAAACAGTGGTCGTTACTAATTGAAATAAAATGTTAATAATTCTGTTTTTATTGGTTGCAGAGGGCTTGCCCGGAATACAACCACATCTGTAGGGCCATTTGCCATCAGCAGGAGGGTGCGCCATCCGCAGTACATCAAAGGTCCCTCAAAAATCGCTAATGATATAGAGCTTCTTGAAATGGACAAGCCGTAAGCATCAAAAGATCAATAATAAATTACTTTAAATCATTTGATGGATTTCGTGGCAGAGCAGTTAAGATCCTCGGCAGCGAATTCAGAGCTCGCGGGTTCGAATCTCGGAGCGGGCATTTTTATTTTAATAACCTTACCTAATAACCTAACCTCAACTAACCTAATTACCTAACTTAAATTAACCTAAAAACCTAACCTAACCTATACTAATCTAAAAACCTAACCTAACCTGTTACTAATAAACTCCTTCCATAAACAAATTAAGTTCACCATAGAAATAGGAACCAATTCTACATTAAACTTTTTGGATCTTTCATTATCAATCCTAAATAATAAAATTGAATTTAAAATCTACCGCAAACCGACGTTCACTGATATAACGATTCACAATTCCTCTAACCACCCCAATTCCCATAAACATTCAGCTTTCCATTCCATGATACATAGATTGGTTACAGTCCCTTTATCAAATACCAACTTTGCATTAGAACTATCTACGATTACAATCCAAATATAGTCAACAAAAAAAACTAAATAAAAAAATTATCCACAAGTAAATTCTTATACAACAGTCCACCTCATAATAATAATATACCAAGTAATAATAATCAACCTTATCAATGGCGTAGAACAGAGGTTCCCAAAGTGGGTGCCGCGGCACCCTGGGGTTTTTTTTCATGCACCCTGGGGTGCCGCGGACAGAGGTCAGGGGTGCCGCGAGGCGCCCCTGATGTCTCTACAAAAAATGAAAATTGACATGAACGAATACAAACATTTTATGGAATGGAAAATCACCCGCGTGGCCGATTCGCGCTCTGGGAATGGATTGGGTGGGAGGCATAGGAGTGCCGCGTGCCGCATTCACTTGAAGTTTTTTTCATTCAAGATTTCATCATTCAGGAAAAAACTACAAGTGTGGAAGAGAAAAATGGGTGATGATGGAGGCAAAGATTGTTTTCCAATATTGCAACAGTACATGGCCCATAGCGGAGTTAAGGTTTCAAATAACTTGCTGACCCTTTTCACAGAGTACCTGTATGTATGGATCCAAGATCCATTCCGTGCTCAAGCTCTCCAAGATTTTACTACGCAGGAAGAAGAAGATTTAATTGACCTCTCGACCGACAGCAGCCTAAAAATGATATACGCAAATATCGCCAAAAAAAATAAATGTGGAAAAAGAAAAATTGTGCAGCGAATTGATCCTCCTGAAAAAAGTGTTAAAAATCTCCCATCAGATATCAAATCAGCATTTTACACCAATAATAGTATAGGTAAGCTTTTGATGAACGGTGGGGACAAAGAAGATAGTCCATCTCACTCGGGAATTTATTCATTCCAATGCAGCGACTACCCCTCTTTTTACATTGGCAAAACAGTACTTAACATAAATACCCGTGTCAAAGAACATCTTAGATGTTTACACAGCTCTGGATTTTCGGAATTTGCAAAACCACTTGATCGAAAAAGACCATAAATTTGATAAAAATACAGGGGCCACACTAATTCATAAAAACAACATCGGTTTAAGGCTCAGTTCCCGGCCCCAAAAAGAAGAAGATTGAGAGATATGAAATTACGAATGTTAGAAGAGCGCGCTAACATTTACAGCGATAAAATTGATGCAAAAATCATGAAAATCTTTAATAAAACACGACGCATTAAAAATAGAGGAAAAATCTCACGATAATTGTCTTTAATTTTATTTAAAGAAACGTTGTGCATTTTTTCATACATATAACTTGTAAAATAACCGAAACAAACGTGTTTATAATTATTTTTGGAGCATACTTGGCGATTTTTTTCTATCGAGGGAATTTTATATAATTTGCCTTTCGGCGCGATAAATGTCTAGATATTATCTTCAAGAATAACATATATTTTTTTAAGAGCTTAAAAACTTCAAGTGTTTAAGGGAGGTTTGCAAGAAATCGGTTGAAATTCGGAGAACCGCCTCTTAAGGCTAGACAATTTAGAGGCACTTGAACTAAGGAAAGCCATAAACACTAATAGTAAGGTATTTAATAACCAACTAAATTTAAATAAAAGTCCCATACTAAGATTTTTCCCTATTGACAAAGAACACGCCTGTTCCCTTCCCAATTCTCCATCTACACCTATACCTCCTTCCCCTGTTACTTGAGGAGTCCAGCCCATTTTGTTAAATCATGTATTGTCAATAACAAACATGTAAATTAATTTTAGTAGAGATTGTACTGCCCTGAAGAAGCGGTTGTAGAAAACCCGGTCGGCATAAAGTATAAAAAATAAAAGTGGTGTTTAGAAAGATATTGTTTTATTTTAAATTATAATGTCACATCACAAAGTAACTGCTTCATATGAACAAAAATTAAATTTAGTTTGTTTTATAAATTACACAAAACTGTTTGCTGAAAAATTTGTAAGGGTCAAAATTGACAAAAACTGGCAAAGATCGAAAATTTCGTCGTTTTTCAGATTTTTTACAAATAACCGGAGTTTATCATCAGGCCTTCATTACGATGGAGGCCTGATGATGTTATTTGACATTATTATTATATCAGCATTATGATGTTATTTAACTATTAATTAAATGAAATAAGTTTAGAAAGAATAACGGGAATGCGAGATCTTGGATGAGGAATTGGAACAAATTGTAAACATGTATGAAAACACTTGAATTTATAATAATAACAATTAAAAATATTGAATCATTACAAATCATGAAACTATTGTATATATCCCTCTCGTTAAGAAGCATAACAGTTTAATGTACAAAGAATCCAAAGAAAATTTCTACGCTTTGTAAATTTTAAACTTAACATACCCTTAGGGCATGTAATGTACACTATGCTCAGGTTAATATCACAATACGAGTAAAACTTGTAACACTAAACTACACGGCTCGTAGCCAGTGACCACACGTCTTTCTCTCGCCGGGGTCTGTATGTCCTGGTCGAGACGTCAGAGTTCAACAACTATAAATGTGTACACTACAGGGCCCATAAATTACCTGTCGTTAATAAATATGTTCAATATTTGAGCATTAGAAAACTGATGAAAATTATAAGACCTAACCTTTTTATTAAAATTGTAACTCTAAGTTATAAATAAACCAATCATTAGATTGATAACTTCGCGCTTTTTGTGGGGACCAAGTGTCAACACTATTTGACCATAAACAAGCCAATATTTAACGATTTTTTATTCGATTTGAGATCATGTCGTCACACAAACCATCGACAAGGATAGAGGAAACAAAAAAAAAGACTCGACCATAGACAATATACTTCTCTTTTAGTACCTACCCAATTCATTAGCCTAAAATATTATTTTAAAAATAAAATGAAATGTCAAAATGTTCCCCCAGGGAAACAATGACGTTATATTATAAATAGACTCGCCATAGTCTCACATACTCACAATATAATGTGGAAAGCAAGCAACACTCTTTTGTTTTCAGCGGTTTTCAAATATAATTTCTAAATTCAAAACTTTATTCCCGTGTGATAAAGATAAGACAATCAAAGAATTTACGTGTGTGAATGTCATAGATATACTATAGTAGGGCGGCTTATTAAGTTCTTCCCCGAATACTGCTTTCACATCACGGGTGTGACTGAGATAACAAGATACTCTCACTCGGTTACACAATGGACAGGGAAGGGTAAAGAATACAATGACGTATTATTATAAAATTAACTGTCATAATTGATAATAATAAGTAATTTGCGTGTACTTGCTAATGAAGTGTTATTCCTTCGCCTTTACGACTATTTGCCGTGTAATTTAAGCATTTTCTCATCACACAGGAGGGCATTTTGGCGCTTTGCAATGAAATTTACTTACTGGTAAGACACGACCTCACTCGACGCGTAGCAGTTTATGTTTAGTACTAAAGTACTAGGAATAGAGACAGCTACAATCGTATTGTGTTTGGCTTCCCACTTTGAGATTTCTACCCCGCGTCCAGTATTAATGTCTTTGCAGGGAAACAGGGCCATCTGACAGATTACTGTCTTGAGAAAATGAGCTTACTTTTCTTTACGGCACATTTTCTCCGGACAGAGCTTTGTCAGATTGAAACCCGTTGCCCTATGAAGAAACCAACTGTCGTAAAAATAACCTAAAATTACTTAAAATTTCAATCCCTTCAAAAAGGGGAGTACAATTTCAAATAAGATTTAGCTTTTCTACGATGTATCGAATTTGACATTTCTCTGGTTTCAACAGAAAAATGAAAAACTCAATGAAACGTTTTAGTATTTTATTAAAAACAGGAAATACAAGAATAACTAACTAACCATCACGCCATTTCCCCGCAGGGGTTGGCCGATAGGACGGACTGCTAAAAAACTCGGTCTTGGCACACACTATTTGCCTCATTCACACTCACACATCGACTCATACATACTATTCCGACTCTTGACTTGGCCCAATGCAAGTATCGGATTCACTTCATCGTGTCAGGTCCCTACTTCCCTGACTTCATCTACCACTCACATCTGCGTTGTATTTTCTACTTACATTCCATGCTTCGTTCATTCGCTCTACATGCCCAAACCATCTAAGGGTCCCTTTCTTAACCTTACTCATTACGATCAGCCTTGCATTGCATTGCTTGATCATCAATAAAAACAATATTTGGATGATTTGTGTAGCGCCGTTTTTGTAAAACGTTACCTCAAAGGTGCTCTGCACAAACTTATATTTCTACAATCTAATTTCAACTACAAATTAGACAATCCATTACAACAACTTATGGCTAAAACTTGCATCCATCGGTTCATCGATTATTGATATGAAACTATTTACAACGATTTGACCAATGAACGCTTTGTTGCATAAAAATGTACATATATTATTTTATTTATACTCTGTACAGGCAGAAAATATATAGGACCATACGTGGTTTTACCACACATCCTCAGGGATCTCATTTCTACAGCATTCAGTCCGCTTTCCTCAGCCAGTTCCATGCCTCACTGCAATACACCAGCATTCCGTTGTGGACTGCTAACTTCGTTTCTTTAGATAGTTTTTTGTTAGCGCCAACGGCATTCAGTCCTCCATTAATAGAATTACCTGCATTTACCCTTCTTTCAATATCTCTATCAGCCTTCCCATCTCTCATACACATACTTCCCACGATATACAAACTCATCTACCTGCTCTAAGTATTTATCATTCCCAACTATATTGCACAATGTGTTCGTACTCTCTTTACTGATAAAAATAGTACAAATTTAGAAAAGCTAAGCGTACTGAGAATATATTGCTCCTGCCGCATCCTGGTCCAGTCCATGGAGTACTCTCCCTCCTTCTTGTGTTCTCTCAAGAACAGTGGTGCAAGATAGTGGTGGAACACGTCAGCCCACCATCTCCTGACATGACACCACAACGTTACTGTCCTACATACCTACAACAAACAATCATATGTCATCGTAAGGTGCTAATTAATGCTTTTACATGTATTATTATAATAAGGTAAAATGCAAACAAACCCTGAGACCCAGCGCCGGATCTGCCATACGTTCAAAAACGTGCAAAAAACCTGGCGCCAACTCCGAAAGGGCGCCGTGAGAAAATAAATATTGTATTAAAATTTAGTTATAATATTCCCTGAATCGTTTAAAAATTACCCATAGTACGAAATAATTATTACGCTCTAGCAACACTTTCCAAAGAAACAGAATGCGCACGCGTCAGGTTGGTATCAACGGCTTACGAATTTATAGTCAGTTACAGATTTTTTTTACAAATTCCTTATATTTAGTTTAACGTAAGATCTATTTTTCCATGTATCTTTTACGACGAATGGGTGCGATCCAAACTCAATAACCAATCACAGCGCGGTATTTTTATTCTGGAGAATCAAACAAACGGACTTGCGCCTTTCAAAATGTTTACAATTTTAGTTAGTTAGTTATTTTGTACGATTTAAGTTTCTAGGAGAAGGTAGTTAAAGACCATTTTCTTATGAAATCTTCAGTAAATTCCATTAACAAAAGCTTCGCACGGTTTGCAGGATTTGCAGGTTGCAACGTGTTGACACTGTTGACAGTTTCATAATTGATTTGACATATTATTTGATGTTCGTTAAATGTGTAATTAATATCTATTATATTTGTTGGTTTTGTTATTTTACGGTGTCAGTGTACATAAGCGTCTTTCGTAAGCCGTTGATACCATACGTCAGTGTTCAGTGTTTGTATGGTGTTTGTTCGCTCAATTTGGTGTTTGTTCGCTGGCGAAATGCAAGGTACAAATATGAGGTTATATTCTTATTAGATTTTAGAGCTAGTCAGAAGCTGTAGATGCTATTCTTGTGTTGTACGTTGCCATGGAAACGAATTTGTATTTGCTTTTTCTATTAATATTCGCGTTGGGTATATACATAAACGCAGTAAATCTCAAGAATGTTTAATGGACCTAGTTCAGCGAAACCACCCACATTGTCTCGTAACCTATATTTTAAATCATGGTACGGGCACAAACAAACAAATCGTAGTATTATTTTAAAGCATAACTTGCAAAAAGAGTTTTTCATAAAATAATTAAAATAGCACCATAATTTTATGTTTACCCAATAGATTCAGAGAGTATAGGGCTCCTGGCGATTCTCTCTTTTAAAAAAAATGAGTGTGAGAGCTACCGCAGGTCACTTGGAAAAGTTTCACCCTTTATATGTCTTGATTTTATTTGATAAATTAGTGTAAAAAAAAAAAATTAAATAAAAAAATTGGGGTGAACGGATTTTTAATCAAAATAAAAATGTAGGGGGGGGGGGGGGGGGCGCCATCGGTACCTACTACACAGGGCGCCAGATTTCGTAGATCCGGCCCTGCTGAGACCTGTAGGCGCTGGCCGTCGCTCGTGGAACGTGCTCTCTACTCTAGGAAAATGACACTAGTAATCTCCACCAGCCTGTCAGCTGTAAGGGTATCTCATTATATCTGTCACGATTTGGTGTTTTGAGCTGAAAATATGAAAGAAAATATCTCATGAGATACATCAAGATGGATAAAAACAAATCAAGATAAATGCAAATGCATAAATGTTTCATATAAAGGTTTGTACCTGCAGGTTATGGAAAAAATTCGGTTTAGTGGCGAAATTCCTAAAAATACAAACTAGTTATTTTTATACTAACTATGGGCCGGGGAATACGAATCTGAAAGAATTAGGCGGCGGCAAGCAATATTAACTGAATTATACGACTTTAAAAATTTTTTTTACACACATAGGAAAATGGCCATTTTGGAAGCATTCTGATTCCTAGAAAATCAAACTAGTTATTTTTATACTAACTTTGGGCCGGGGAATCCGAATCTGAAAGAATTAGGCGGCGGCAAGCAATATTAACTGAATTACACGACTTTTAAATTTTCAATAAACACAAACGAAAACAGCCATCTTAAAAGCATTTTAACACATGAAAACCATAGAAAAACAACAATTTAAGTGTGGCCATTAAACAATAATATCATCGAACATACCTTATAAATCAAACACATCTTCGTAAAGTAAAACTTTCCGACACGATAATTCTTCACATGATAATTCATCACATAACACATTAACCTGATGAATTATGACTATCTCAACGGCCGTATTCTTAAACCAAAAGTATGAAAATTCGTAGTCTTAAAAAGTTGTTACCTAGACCGGTCACCAATATCAATGTTATTATATAAAACCTAACCTAACCTAACCTAACCTAACCCAACATGGTTTGTGCCCCTTTATACCGCCTGCTCGCGTCAATTTAAAAAAACATCCCAGTTTTCAAGTAGTTTAGCTGCTACGCTAGGTTTGTGTAACATGGTTTGTGCCCCTTTATACCGCCTGCTCGCGTCAATTTAAAAAAACATCCCAGTTTTCAAGTAGTTTAGCTGCTACGCTAGGTTTGTGTAACATGGTTTGTGCCCCTTTATACCGCCTGCTCGCGTCAATTTAAAAAAACATCCCAGTTTTCAAGTAGTTTAGCGGCTACGCTAGGTTTGTGTAACATGGTTTGTGCCCCTTTATACCGCCTGCTCGCGTCAATTTAAAAAAACATCCCAGTTTTCAAGTAGTTTAGCTGCTACGCTAGGTTTGTGTAACATGGTTTGTGCCCCTTTATACCGCCTGCTCGCGTCAATTAAAAAAAACATCCCAGTTTTCAAGTAGTTTAGCGGCTACGCTAGGTTTAGGTAGCATGGTTTGTGATACAAAAGTGAGTAAAATTTATAAAAAGTAAGTACTTAAATTATAAACATGTTATTTTACGTTATTGATATTACTGCTTAATGGCAACACTTAATTTTATGTGATGTAACATCTTTATTCTTTTTCTATGTTTTCTTGCGAATTCGATAATGTCAAAATGTCTTCTTTTTGTGTCTGTTTATAGCAAATTTTAAAGTCGTATAATTCATTTAATATTGCTTGCCGCCGCCTAATTCTTTCTGATTCGGATTCCCCGGCCCAAAATTAGTATAAAAATAACTAGTTTGATTTTCTAGGAATCAGAATGCTTCCAAAATGGCCATTTTCCTATGTGTGAAAAAAATTTTTTAAAGTCGTATAATTCAGTTAATATTGCTTGCCGCCGCCTAATTCTTTCAGATTCGTATTCCCCGGCCCATAGTTAGTATAAAAATAACTAGTTTGTATTTTTAGGAATTTCGCCACTAAACCGAACTTTAGCCCAGGTTATAATATTTTTCACGAGCATCATCATATCGCGAAATGAGACATTTTGCGATACTAGTAGCCACAAACATATGCACGAGTTCTCAAAATCGGGTATTATAAATGTATTTAAGGCTGCTAATTTCACATCGCGCCTATTTTACTTGTTCAGGAAGCAATTTTGAATTCGCGTCGCACGTAAATAAACCGTTGAGAGCAAACATTTTCATAAATTAATTCACCCAGCTGTCAACAGCTTTTCCATAGAAAATCAAAGTTTTCCCATTGGTGGAGAGATAGTGTCGTTACACAGTCATAGATATTATCCATCTTTTGTCTTGGTTGAAAATTAGGATCGGAGTTATACCCCCCTGCTCTAAGTTATATTGTTGTGAACATTGGCGTTTAAGACATATAAGTCCGTGGTACCTACACGAACAACTACACAAACATCAACATTATATATTATATCGGAGTTCGTATCGTGCCGTGAAACAGGTTGGACGTGTGTTGTGATTAGTTCCTGTGTCGCTGTTTACACTCAGATAAGAATTTATTGTCACCTTTTCGTTTTCGCCTTTGTTCACCTATCCATTGTATTATTTGATTTATGGTTGAGTGCGTACAGTCAATCTAATAGACTCTATTTATTTTTTTATGTATTATTTCTTTCTCGTAATTATTTTTTTGTTTTTTGTTAATTAATTTTTAATATGGAGGAGGATGAGAATCGGCCACCAGACCCTGAGTCCATTTTTAATATTTCAGATGGGTATGATACTGACGCTAGTCAAATATCTATAATAATGCCTTCCCGAAAACGACGACCTTCGCTGAGCCCTGATGTTCCTCTCAAAATTAAATCTACTTCTCAATCTAACCAAGCCCCAATCTCTCGTAATGATACCATTCCTCCAGAAGCTAAAACTATTGAATTGATGTATTCAAGTTCCTCTTCAGCTCCATTTATTGTTAATGTGCAAAAGACTAAACATGGGAAAATAATTCATCCTCTGGACTTCGGAAAATTCACTTTTAGCTCTAAAAATAATAACCTTCGAATAATATTTCAGTCAGTCAAACGTAACAGTCATAATATTTTTGCTCTGCGTTAAAGTAATTATTAAGTGACAAAACACAAAAACCGAAAAGTTAACGGTAGTGATTCCTTTTTGTGACACCAAGGACTAAAATCTATAAACTTCATATTAGTGATTTACCGTACCTACGGAGTATAATCAGCAAAAACAAAAATATAACTTAATATCATCACCAAGGTGTAACGCAGGTAGTAATTAAATTTACTTACAAAATGCATTGCAATATCTGCCCGGATCCAGTTATAACAGAAGAGTCAATTTTTATGTGCTCTACGTGCAAAGGCACATTTCATCTAGCCTGCGGGGGAATAACTGAGAACAGTTTCCGTAGGCTCACTCAGGAACGGCGTGCGCTACTAAAATGCAAACAGTGCAAAAATACGAAGACAGCAGTGGCGGCCGCTTCGGGCGTAGCGGAGACAACTAGCGGTAACGAACCTTTGGAGCCAGGTAGAAAAATGAACAATAAAGGACCGACGATCACCGCTCAGGCCCAAGCAAACTTAGAAGATCTGCAAGGGTTAGTCTTGGATAAGACATCCAATCTTGAAAGGAAACAAAATGACATCATGGAACAAAACAATAAAATTTTAGAAAGCATTCAATTCATGAGCTCACAATACGAGGACTTCCTTGTCAGGATCCGTGAAATTGAATCAAGGAACGAGGCGCTTACAAAAAAGAACATCGATTTGGAAGCCAGGATTAATGTACTGGAGGACCGTCTTGAATTCCAAGAGAGAGCTCTTAAGGCCAACAACTTAGAAATCAGAGGAATCCCGGAAAATAAAGGAGAAATACTACAAGACGTCATTTTTAACATCTGCCAAAAAACTAAGTCCAACATCCAAATCAAAGACATAGACGCTATTCATCGAGGAGCAAAAAAATTAAATAACAAATATCCGCGAGAAATAATAATCAAACTCAAATCGAATATAGCAAAAGAACAACTGTTAGCGGATGTGAAATCATATAACAAAAACAACCCGAATATGGAAGACAAATTAAATACCTCGAACATTGGTATTGCTGGCCCGACTTCAAGAATCTACGTTTCCGAACAGCTGACATTTCGGGGCAAGCAACTATTTTGGAAGGCTAGACAAGAAGCGAAAGGAAAGGGGTACCGGTTCACGTGGACCCGAGCGGGTCAGATATATGTTAGACACGATACAGGTGCTAATGCAATATGTATATCCGATGAAAGCAAGCTCACAGCGATGTAATACAACGGAAAGAACCAAAATATCGAGGTATGTACCGTCTCACCCGTCTACAGGTATATGCAATAAAGCCGAAACTCAGCGATACAGCGAAGTTACCAGTCCTGATTACACTATTTACCATGATGTAAAACGATTAGCGTTGATTAATTATTTCACTAGTCAATTGTACGAACACACCCCATCCCGCTCATTTACACTTATTATTTTGTTACCATCAACATATTATAATTTTTTTATCACAACGTTTCAGCGGTTGCAAACATTCTGCTTTATATTATCAAATCACTGTCAACTTATTTCCATACACTCCTATCTATTCAACCATATTGAGAAGAGTTTTAAATTTAATAACATATTATTGGAACGCTGTTTGCTATTCTACATTCAACTAACTTTTAATTATGTTTGATTTACCTTATGATATTAATAACCATTCAGGTATATTCTGTAACTCAAATATTATTGATAACTTGAATAATATAAAAAACTATAATTGGGGCTCCTACAGTCTAAAGATTATACATCAGAACATAAGAAGCATATCTAAACTTGACGATTTCCTAATTTTCTTAGATCAATTTAATAACGCGTTCGATGTAATAATCTTATCGGAATGCTGGATAAATAAAGAGTACACCTCAAAATCAATTCAAAATTACTCAGAATATCACACTAACATAATTCTAAATAAATCAAGTGGAATTGTAATTTACATCAGAGACGGTCTACAAGCACAAGTCGATGAAATATTACTACCACAAGCAAACTGTATGAAAATCGTATTGAACAATAACTTATGTATTTTCGCAATCTATAGGTCACCCTCTTTCCACTGTTTTCTTATCCTTGTAATATAACGACTGTTCTCTGATTCTTGTAAAATAACGACCAGGCGTTTCAAAAATAAGTCCTGAAATTATCTATATAAATACATAGGAAATTCATATGTCATGTCATAATTATATTCTGGTTTAAATGGGTTATTTCTATTACTTACTTATGGTACTTATTAAAATTAAATAGTCAAAAATAAATTGGGAACTAATATGTCATATATTGGCAAATTATAAATATAAATATGTAAATTCTAATATGCAATTGTTAATGTTCTCCAAAAAGATCTCGAAAGAATTTCAAAATTGTGATCGCCCGAAAGAAGCTATTTACCTATTCTGAAGGCAATTATTGATATAATTAAATGTAGTAAATTTAAAATATTATATCTAAAATATAAAAATCCACAGTTCCGAACTCCTGCAACTTGCAGTGGGAGGTACTGAAGGTACTCGTACCATCGAAACAGCGCGCTGCGGCGCATTGGAACTCGAAACATACTAAGGTGTTATTGAAAGTTATTATTGCAATTTTGCAAACCTAAGATCACCTTACTTTAAATTTTGGTTGTATACATTTTTATATTATGTTTGTATTTTCTTATCGTAACTTATTGATAACACATATCTCACTGTACTTAAATTTTTATATTTTTTTTGCTCATATCTTTATTTCATGTATATGTTTTTATTTCCATCATAACTTTATTTGTTCTAGTTTTTTTCTCTTAAAAAAATAGAACAAATAAAGTGACGTATATAAAAAAGTTACGTATATAAAAAAAAAAGTATTTATATATCATTTGTCATAATATATTGGGTATATAAATGGTTTCTTTCAAGATATCCTATGATATCTTGAAAGAAACCATTCACATGTTAAAAATATTATGAACTGAATATACAATTTGGCTGTCCTGAAACGGGTATCCTTCCCAGTTGGACAGGCAAAGTATCATTTTCTAACTTATTGTAATATGTATGCATATAAATAAATAAATAAATAAAAAAAAAAAAAAAATAAAATAAAATAAATGGTTCAATCAAGCTAGAAGGCAGATATTAACTGTCCATAGAATTTAAATCCGTTGCTAATAATTTTGTTAATAAAAAATTGACAAATAATAAATTCAAGGCATTTATACCTACTTTCAACGTAACCAGAATGGGCAGAGTGAAAGGTATACCTACCGACCTCTCTGAATCGGAAATAGTGGATGCTCTCAATGACTCTCAAGTTAATCCTAAAGCTTTAAAAGTTCGTCGTTTAAATTTCAAGGATTCCTCTTCTGGAACCACCATTTGGAAACCCTCTCAATCCGTAGTTATAACTTTTGAGGGCCAAATCTTACCATCCCGTGTGTTCATTTATTATAACTCTCTTCCCGTCGAAATATATAGATTCCCCACAATCCAGTGTTTTAACTCTGGCAAATTTGGTCACTCTAAACCCATTTGTTGTTCCCCTCCACGTTGCTTCCATTGCAGAGAGGATCATCAATTTGAACAGTATCAAAACTCTAATAAAAGCCCAATTTGCATTAGTTGTAAGGGTAGCCATACTGCTGTTAGTGTAACCTGTCCAGAGTTGTCTAGACAGAGGAACATCAAGCAATCAATGGCTTCAGAAAATATTTCATACTTCTAGGCGTCTAAATTATTCCTTCCTGCAAAAAAGTCTTTTGCAGAGGTATCATCTAATCCATCTTTCTTTCATTTTTCTTCCCCTAAATCTCCTCAGTCATCTTCCCACAGAGAAACCATTTTCAAGCCGTTAAAATCTAAACCTAAATTGATTCCTTCCTTTGATAAAAAATCAACATAATGATTTTTTTTCTTAACCTGAATGGTAATAATAAATCTCAGACTCCTAATGGGAATGCCTTAAAAAGTTGTCCCTCTAACGATATTTTCCCTAATGTCATGACGGAAAATTCCTCTTTCATCCAAACGTTAATTACTCTCTTAATTTCGATTCTTTCAAACAATTCTGTACAGACCAACGCTGCTGAGTATATTATATCTTTACTCTCCTGTCTCCCCAATATATCCGAAACTGAGCAAAATTCTTCAATGGAATAGTAGAAGTCTATTCTCTAACAAAATTGAATTGTAAAATTACTTGATGAGCTTAGTTGTTAGTTGCTGCCATTTCTGAAACTTGGTAAAAACTTCGTATCATTTTAAGATCCTTGGTTATCATTGTCTTAGACATGATAGACCTGATGGTAAGTGTGGCTCATCCATAACTCTATTCCTTTTAAATAAATCTTTTTTCACTCCCTCCCCAATAGTTTTCAGATAGTAGCAGCTGTTATATCTGATATTAAAATATTATCTATATATATCCCTCCCTCTACTATTTTTTTTGAAAGCGAATGGGCTTCGTTTATATCTCAGAGTCGTCCCCCGTATATGTTACTCGGTGACTTTAATGCTCATTCTCCCTCATGGGGAAGTGAATTAACAAATCGTTCTGGCCGTAATCTGTTAGATTTTATGGATACCTATAATCTATGTATATTAAATGACAGATCACAACTCGTTACATTGCTCCTCAACATAGAAAAAGTGCGGTTGATTTGTCTCTTTGCTCTTCTTCGTTGATACCATAATATGGTAATAAATCAGCATAAAAAACTCTTCAACAACGTAATGTTAACATTAAAATAAAACATTCCACTCCATGGTGGGATAAAGAATGCACTGATGTCATTAACTCCAGAAAAAAAGCAATGTATATTTTCCGGAAATGTATGTATTTTGAAAATTACCTTTCTGTGAAACGCGCTCAGGCAGAAGCTAAACGTATTTTGAAAAATAAACATTTTGTGAAAGCCTGTCTCCAGAATCTCCTCAGTCTTCTGTTTGGTCCAATTAAAGAAAATCGGTTCTTCTTATACTCCGCAGCGTTCCAAAAATATTCCAGAAGAAATTATTGTAGGTTTTTCTGATAAGATAGCGCCACCATCAGTTGCTAGATTAGAAGAAATGCCTTCGTTTATTTCTTATCCATCACATTCCAACTGGATGGACTCTCCTTTTTCAGTTAGGGAATTGAAACGTGTAATTAATTTCCTTCCAGACTCCCCAGACCCCGATGGAATATTATATAGTTTCATCAAAGCATTCTCGGACATGTCGGTTGAATATTTCTTATCCCTAATTAATTACATGTTCGAAACAGGATATATTCCGGAAGTTTGGAAAGTTCGAAAAATCCTTCCGATTTTAAAAGCAGGGAAAAACCCAAGTGATATCTCTTCCTATCGTCCTATTGCTCTTTCGTCATATTTAACGAAAGTAACGGAACTTTTGATAAAGAACAGATTGGAATGGTTTGTTGAAAATAACAGAATTATCTCTCCAGAGCAGTATGGATTTCGGAAAAAGAAATCAACCATGGATAATAATTTAAGTGTGTTGACAACAGACATCCGTATCTCTCAGTCCCTCAATTCTTCAACATTGGCCACATTTCTTGATCTTTCATAATACCTTTAAAATTAGTTCAATTTATAATTAATTTGCTTAGACAGATCCATTCTTTTGCACTTTTCTTCAAAAACGTTAAATCGCAAATTATGGAAAGTCAGTATTATATCAGTCCATTATTGTTTAATATTTATATAAGTGACTTAGACATTGCAATCCCTTCATCTATCAAGAGACTTTATTTTGCTGATGATTTCCTTATATACTTATCTCACAAAAATCTATGCCACGCTATGAAGGAATTAAATTTGGCTTTATATTATATAAAAGAGTGGTTGTTGACAAATGGGATAAATTTAGCTTCTTCTAAAACCACGAAGGTCTTGGCTTTCACGCGCAAAAGAAAAGTACCCCCATTTTCAGTCTCTTTTGATAATGTCCCTCTCCAAATCGTTAAGCAAATTAAATTTCTTGGACTACTTTTGGATCATAAACTTTCCTGGCTCCCGCATATTCAAAACATTTTGTCTAAGTGCGAAAAGGGGCTTAATATGATGCGAGCTGTTTCGAGAGTGTGGTGGGGATCTCATCCTACTACTCTTAAATTAATGTATTGCGAAGCCATTTGGATTATGGTTCATTTCTTTTCGATCCTCTTCCTGAATATTTGGATAAAAAAACTTGAAAGAATTCAATCCAAAGCTCTCAGAATGATAATTAGATCGATGAAATCTTCTCCTATTAATTCTCTTCAGGTAGAATGTGTTGATCCTCCCTTAATTTTGAGAAGACAATTTCTGGCTGATAAATATATTCTCAAATCTTTTTCTATATCGTGCCATCCTTTAGAACAAAGCCTTGATTATTTGTGCAATAATTTAAACAACGACAAAAGATTGACAGATGAAAATCGATTTCCTTTCCTTCTAAAAAGTTTTCTTTCATTCAAATCTATGCCT
This sequence comes from Limnephilus lunatus, assembly GCA_917563855.2. Taxonomy (NCBI): domain Eukaryota; kingdom Metazoa; phylum Arthropoda; class Insecta; order Trichoptera; family Limnephilidae; genus Limnephilus; species Limnephilus lunatus. The sequence continues at coordinate 216,577 of CAKJTF020000003.1, forward strand.
TCTTCCCTCCAAAATCTACAGAAAGATCCTATCCTTCCTATTTTCAATATCCTATTTGATTTTATCAATTGTAACCCCAATATAATTTCTGACTTTCGGACTAACATTTTAACCTCATCTAATCAAAATGTAGAGGAAAATTTTAAAAACATTATTTCATCCAAGTTTCCTGGATTTTCACTCATTTATACAGATGATTCTTAGTCAGAAAACAAAGATTGTGGAGCCGCAGTGCATATTCCTGAATTTAATTTAGATCTGTCTTATAAATTGCCTAAAGAGATTTCTGTATTTACTGCAGAATGCTTCGTAATTGAACAAGCTTTAATTCAAACCCAGCTTCTCAATATTCGCCGAGCCTTACTGTGCACTGATTCTCTAAGCGCAGTACTGAAAATTTCCTCAAATATCATTAATTATCCAGAAGACTACATTATTTGTAATATCAAAAATACCCTCAAATCATTAAATGAACTAAATTTCGAGACAATATTGTTTTGGGGTCATTTAGGAATTGAAGGTAACGAGAAAGCTGATTCTCTCGCAAAACTTGGAACAATTTCTGGCTCTATTCCTTTAGATTTTAGAATTCCGTTCTCTGACGTCTTCCCTATTCTTAAATCCAACATGATTCGCTCCCGGGAAGAAAATTGGGCTGATACGAAAACCCGAACTGATGCTTTTAATTCCAAAATCACATTCCAAGTAAACCTTGGTTCCACGGCAAGAAAAAATCCAAAAGATTTATTTCCTGTATCTCGAGAATGAGAATCGGTCACTGCTCTATTGCATCTCACTTATTTAAAATTCGAGTTATAGCCCACTCTTGTCAGTGCGGCGTGGAAAATGAGACTCTTGACCATGTATTCTTTAATTGTAAAAATCATTCGTCCTTCAAAGGCATTTATCGTTTACTTACTAAAATCACCCACCAATCTCCCCTTAGGTACTATTCCATATTTGCTTTCACTCAATAATTATCGCATTTTTTCCGTTCTATACAAGTTCATAGACTAAAATGACTTCATTATTTGAGATTTCCAATGCTCTTATAGAGTTTTCATAAAATATAATCATCTCCCTTAATTTGAACGGCATATAGCACTCTCTTTAGGGTGAATTGCCTTAGACAAAAAAAAATTATATATCGATATAATATATTCATCTTGTTCCATTCCACTATCGAAAAATCCCCAATTTATGTAATAACAAATTCAATGAATGAAGAAAACTTACAAACTATAGTTTGTATTACCTAATATTACTTTCATATTTTTTATATAGTAATACATTAACAAGGTCACGATAACAAATATTTAAACGATATGGATGATTTGACAACAATTATAACTTGGCAAACTAGTTTATAAATTATTGTTATCAAAAAATTTACTTTTTTATTAATATTATAATTCATTTTGAGAATTTTGGCAGATAATCCATATTATACTTACTTTTTAAATCTATTTATTTATACTATATACATGTATATATATGTGTGTATATATCGAACGTGTTATGCAGACTATATGAAACATGGTAAAACTCTTCATATCATGCATTATTATCGAGACAAAATATTCTACATTTAAACAGCGCGTCACTGAAATATTAATTTTATTACACTTTCAACGTGAGATGATTCATATTCCAAAAATAGAATTTATTTTGTATTACACAAATCGAAATATTGCAACCTGAAATGATTCACACCCCAAAAGAATCTAAGTATTGTGGAACAATGGACAGCTCAGAAGGCGACGATTTTCAGTCATCACAAACAGTCGTCCGAGGAACAACATCTACAAAACGCTGACGCCTGAGGCCCTTTAAGTAACTGCGCTACTCCTGGACATCTTGCTCTAGGCTGCTAGCTCGGGGTCCCCTTGCCTCGAGCCTCACACCACTGGCCCCTCGGAACTTGCTGTCTCTCACCAAGTCCTTGAAGTCGCTGTGCTACCACTGGCCATCTTGCTCCGGGCTGCTAGCCAGTGGCCCCCTTGCACCGAGCCTCGCATTTCTCTGTCCTGATGATGACGCCTGAGCCTCCTGGCCATCCTCGGGCTCCTTTGAACTTGCTGTCTCTTACCAAGCCCTTGAAGTCGCTGCGCTACCTCTGGCCATCATGCTTTGGGCTCCCTAGCCTGGAACCCCCTTTGATTAGCCAGCCTACTTCTGAGTTGCCGCGACCATCCCCGCCTAGGTTGCTGGTACTTACCCAGCTCTTGAAAACGCTGTACTACCCCTGGCCATCATGCTTTGGGCTCCCTAGCCCGGAGCCCCCTTACCTCGAGCATCGAACTTCTCTACCCTTATGATGACGCCACGCCTGTCAACTGATAAGCTAGTCTACTTGCGAGATGCTGCGACCGCCCCCATCTAGGATGCTGTTCCTTTGGATACGCAACGTACTCGTACATACATCATCTGGAGCGCAGCCCGTCTCGATTGCTAGCCACACTCTTGACCAAACTGGGCCACTCACATCGCCTCTAGAATACACAACCAGCATCTACCGCAGCCTACATGCTCCGATGGAAAAGCATTCCATCTCACAATGCGCGGCGGAAGATAATTTAAGATAATCTCTCCTTACAATGCATATATGCATTCTACAGTACCCATGCTGCGGAACTTCAACAGCTGTCAAAGTGAGAAAACATCTCTGTCAAGACACTGCAATACCCGGGCGTCTTTGTGGACCGGCGCTTATTATTTACAGTTTTTGGGCAGGCCTATAGGTCTTGTACACTTTATGTTACCTATATTTTGTTAACAATTATTATAAGCAATAATTATTAGCCTGAAACATTCATCTACATTGAAAAAATCTCCCGAGAAAAGATACATGCCGCCGACGGGACTCGAACCCGCGTCCTTTTAATTTCCGGTCAAATGCTCTGTCCACTGAGCTACGTCGGCTTATCTCTTGCCCTCCAAATAATTCAATATATACTAGTGTTTCATTCAACAATTATTGCTTAATACATTTTTCCACCAACTTTATTTTAGTATGAGAAAGGCATTGTAAGTGCTAAATCTCCCACTAGGTGGCGTCGAGACAAATTATGTCTACATTTTCTGGTGAAATACTCGTCAAATATTAATTATCATTTCTAATTGATTAACTAATGTTTAAGACAAGATTTTTATGCAAAGCACAAAGGGTAACAATTATTATAAGCAATAATTTATTATTAGCCTGAAACACTCATCTAAGCTTCTAAATGGTTTTGTATCGGTACCAGATATTCTGGCTGAAATAGGATTCTATGTCCCGGATAATTTCACGAGAGGCCGCCAACACAGGCTTTTGATTCTTCCTAGGTGCAGAACTAACTTACCAATAGTGATGCCCCTGGGACGACTCACTAGGTTAATTAACTGCCTCGCAGGAAATGTGGATATATTCCACATTTCCTACAACGATTTTAAGCGTGAAATAACACTTATGTTTTAACGAAATGTATTACTTACTTTAACTGTAAATGTATTTTTTATGTATCTTTTCTTACCGCTCTTGCAATGTATTGGTTTTATGCTATTTTTGCAAATAAATAAATAAATCTACAACGAAAAAATCTCCCGAAAAAAGATACAAGCTGCCGATTTATATTTTGTTAGCTCTTCATTTTCATTTAATTTTTCTACCTCATAAAGTTTATGCCCTTTTGAGTGACAAATTTACTGTACTATATTAATATAATCATTTTTCATCGAGCTGTGTGGTGTTTCAGGGCCACCTTCAGCTGGATATTTCGACCACTTTGCCTCTACACGCCCCAGCACTCTTTGGAAGGTCTCACACTGTTTAGGTGGGGCAAAAGCCAGGAAATAGTGAGTTTACTATCATTTTTGCAAACATTTATTCATACATGTGGCTTGCGATCACTTCGGTGATAATATCCAAGAACGATAATTTTTTTTTTCATACATTGAATACCGCACAAGAATCTCAACTGTTCCCGTCTGGAGCCAGTAAGACTATGGCATACCCAATTGGGGTATGTTGTGAGGCTGAAGGTAGCGGGGAGGGGAAGGAGGTGGGGAAGAGGAAGGTTGGGAAGTACCTGGCTATTCAGATCTGGTCACCAAACACGGCTAAAGCCATTTTCAAGCAACGTTTCAATTCTGAATGGTGACCTTACACCAGGGCGATACTGATAGTATCTTCCACTCTGGAACGTGCCGCAAATATACTATATATTATTTTTAATGAATTAATTGTTAAATAACACAAATTAATCAAATAAAATTTATTTACGCACGCCGGGTTCGAACCCGCGAGTCAAGAGTCTTACCCACTGGACTACGGAGGTCGTCAGAGAGGCAGAGAGGCAAATAACTGGCAGAGAGGCGTTCAGATTTTTTTTTGCAATTATTTTCAAAAATTAAAAACGCGGACAACTTCCCCACTGAAATTCTTTCGAACAAAGTCTATTTAAGGTTGATGTTGTATTACTACGAAGCAGTGGCGGTTCGTGGTCTTTTAAACAGGGGGTTCAGAAATCCAAGAGAAATTTATCTAATCAAAATTTACTTTCAGAGGAATTAAATTGTTTAATGTTTTTTTACAGCAATGCACGTTGCTAATTATTATTGTTTTTACAACATGAATAATTAAGTAGAATATATAAGTGGACGCGGAGGCCTTTTTATTTTTATTTTCCAACCTTTCTTCATGAGTATTAGCATTATTTTTTATGTACCCAACACTGCACTCAGCGGTTGTGTAAAAAAATTATGACAGAATATTAGCGACAACGTGGGTGGGTGGTTGGTTTGGTATATTTATGGCCAAAACAATACCGAAGTAAGTTCAACACCAAATTACATAACTAGCGACTTGACAATGCGACATTTGCCGAAAATAATCTAAAAAAAAGGAATATTTATGGCCAAAACAATACCGAAGTAAGTTCAACACCAAATTACATAACTAGCGACTTGACAATGCGACGTTTGCCGAAAATAATCTAAAAAAAAGGAATATAAACGCTAGAAATATTTTGATTCTCACGCCTTCAAAATTTAAAATCGACCTTCTTTTTTTTATGAGGCAAGTAAGCGCCAAAGTGTTTTTTATTTATTTATTTTGTGCATAATTTAAAAAAAAGTTAGATCATACAAAACGTCAAAAATAGTCTAAGCCATAAAGGGGTATTTAAAAAAAAAATATTTATCGTATTACTTCATAGTTAAAAACATTGTTTTAGTAGTTTACACTTATATTTTTTGTAACGGAAATAATAATTTTATTGTAATTCCAATCCATTAAAAAGGTAGTAAAAGCTTCAATTTATCCCAAGCATTTTTTTTGATGTTCATAATGTAAACCGATTCGTAGTAAAGATTAATCTAAGTAGTATCTAAATGGGAGTTCATGTATAGTTTCATCGTATAGTTGCATCCGTGCAAAGGCAACTTGTCACTCTCCGACGGACTCGATCGGTATACTCGTGAAAGAGCGGAGACACAAATCGCTGCGCACCAAGAGGGAATGAATTTGGCAAAGAAATGGATAGTTTCGTTCAAATCACCGTCAGAGGGATCTGTAGGGGCTAGGATGTTTTTGTAAGGAGAATTTTGCGCGCAACCACATCAAGCACCAAATGGGCATAGGTACCGATTTTGACGCGGTGCGCGGTGGCGCGAGTTTAAAATACGGATTTTAATGGAACCCTATTTATAATGTGATTATAAACCTGTTTTATAATGATTTCAAACTTATTTTATTATAATATTATATATTATAATAAAACGAGTTTGTTTTATTTCACCATCTTTTAATGGGGGTTCACTGCACAAACGCACTTTAGAGATAACCGCCACTGCTACGAAGTAATGCAACATCATGTGTTTTTGATTTGAAAATTCGATCGCTAAAAAAAATTTTTTAGATGCTTTTATTAAATACTGTGAGAAGAACACCTATAGGCCTTTGAAATAATCAAGTGTTTTCTTGATAAGTCTTTTTATGAGCCCAGAAAAGTATCAGGCCTATAAATACTGCTTTATAGTTCAAAATCTCCTACTTACGAACCCTTTTTCGGTTATGGGATCTGAAAATTATTTCTCTTTTTTGTAAAAATATTGATGTGAATATTTTTTCATTAGTTTTCACTTCAAAATAGGGTTCAACAATATTCCCGGGAATTCTCGGCTCGAGAATTCCCGGGAAATCGTTGGGCTTTGTTCCCGGGAAATCAAGCTCGAGAAAAGTCGAGAACTCGAGAAATCATGTACCTATATTGAAATTTTGAAACATTTTTGATCGGATACGCTGAAAGAGAATATAATCCTTTATACCCTGTGTAATGTATTGCCTCTCTGCCTTTGTGAATTCTCTTTTTTTATCATGTGGGGCGACTCATGGTCACTCCTAGCAATTGTGATAATTTGCTTTTCGCTTCTTTTAATCCTTTTAAGTTTTCTTTAACTTTTCTCTTGGTTCTGATCGATATTTAAATCTTCCTAAGGCTTTACATGTGTGTAGTATGGGTGGGAAATTCCTCCCTTACGAAACACAAGCCTTCATGAAAATTGGACCCTTATTTTCTTTGATAACTACAGAAAGCTATTTAAAGCCCCCTTGTACTACATATCTTTATAGATATAAGTACTTAACTAATTAATACGTTATTTACGACCTTGAACGTAAACTTTTCGTATTTATGTTGTAAATAGATTCCACCAAACGTTTTGTGATTTTTGATTTATGATATGGGAATGTAATTACTTTTATTTTGTGGCACCCTTTGATTCTGAACGGAGCGTTGAGCTTCGAACTTAATTGGTCTCTTCATTGCAATTCTAAGTTACATTTAATTTTCTTTATGAATTAAACTTTCCCTAAACTCTGTTTTGATTTCCTACCCTTCTAGTGAATTCGTAAGTTATCTGTAATTAATGACATTTCACGTTTTCAATTGAACATATAATTAAATATAACTCAAATGGTCAATTGTTAGTGGATTTTATTAGTCCCGATTTCATTTCTGCTTGGCTCTCTTCCATTATGATTCTGATGCTATAAAGTATAGATATAATTGAGTTAGTAGGTTAATATAATTAGTTGATTGTATATTTGACAAACTCGGGGCAGCCCATTGCTTGCATAATTTGGCTCCGTATCCTCCTACAAGTAAACAGAATGGTCAGGGATCAACCAAAAATTCGAAACAATCTTTTGACACGACAAAGTTGATTGGTGCCTCAGTCATCTCGTCCCAACCCGTCTTCCTACGTCATCATGCCCGTCATTAAGGTCTTTCCCCGAGTTCCAAAACATCCAAATTCCAACTCCTCCGAAGTCTACTATTTACTTAGGGCGAACCGGTTTCGTCATATAAACAATCATATACTCACGGTGTTTGCAAGAGATTGAGTCGTGAATTCTTCCCCTCACGTACAAGAGATAATGCGACAACGATCCGACAGATCTTAAACGCAAACTGTATGCGGGTCCGCATTTTCCAATGTACAGTACATAGAAAGATATATATATATATATATATATATATATATATTGACCTCTTCTCGTAATATGCTGATCCAGTAAGAAGTTATTTGACAGTGTTGATCCACCTTTAACACCGAATAACTTGGCTTTAATGGATTACTTCTGTATGAATTTGCAACAACGTTACATTAAATAGCAAGGTTGCTAGTTTCCCAGTAAAAGTAAACGAAATACTACACATAAAATTTTCGATATTTGTATGGAAATCATACGCTTCGTAACTGTTGATCCGCCCAATTTACCATGCGTTGATGATCCGCCCAAATTGCCATGCGTTGTTGATCCACATAATCGTATATCTTATGTACCTATATGTGCTTTTACTATAAAATTGTTGATCTGACAATGACCAATCAGAATGGCGTTCAAGATGGCGTTATGAACGAAGCCTTCTGATTGGTCATAAAAAAACATATACCTATATCTGGTTTTACTGCTCATTGGTTGAGCCGATATGGAAGTTGCAAAACGTAATATTATAACGGCCGCGGCACCGACTTGAAAAATATATCTTTCTGTATTTTATAAAATTCTAATAATATACTTCCGCGGGTTTTTGTTGCTAGGCTCCGCCGCCCGGGAAACATTTATTGGATAAACACATCTGTCATACGTCATCCCAAGTGGTTCGATACTTTTGATGACTTAGCAAGGGTGCCCGGGTTCGAGGGGTGATAATGCGTTGCATTACGATCTTGGCTACGAATTCGGAAGTCGCAAGTTCAAATTTTGGCGTGCGCAATAAATTTTACTTTGATAAATATATATGATTCCTCGATAATGCATTGCATTATGATCCTTGACTACGAATTCGGATGTCGCAAGTTCAAAATTGGCGTGCGCAAGTAAATTTTATTTTGTTAAATTTGTATAATTCCTCGATAACGCGTTGCATTACGATCTTGGTTATGAATTCGGAAGTCACAAGTTCAAAAATAATAAACTTTATGTTGGTAAAATATTTAGATGTAATTCCTCGATAATGCGATGCAGTACGATCTTGACTACGAATTCGGAAGTCGCAAGTTCAAAATTGGCGTGCGCAAGTAAATATAATTTTGATAAATATCTACGTATGATTACTCAATAATGCGTTGCATTATGATCCTTGACTACGAATTCGGATGTCGCAAGTACAAAATTGGCGTGCACAAGTAAATTTTATTTTGATAAAAGTCTATGTATGATTCCTCAATAGTGCGTTGCATTATGAACCTTGACTACGAATTCGGATGTCGCAAGTTCAAAATTGGCGTGCGTAAGTAAATTTTATGTTGATAAATATCTATGCATGATTCCTCAATAATGCGTTGCATTGTGATCCTTGACTACGAATTCGGAGGTCGCAAGTACAAAATTGGCGTGCACAAGTAAATTTTATTTTGATAAATATCTATGTATGATTCCTCAATAATGCGTTGCATTATGATCTTTGACTATGAATTCGGATGTCGCAAGTTCAAAATTGGCGTGCACCAGTAAATTTTATTTAATAAATTTGTTTAATTCCTCGGTAACGCATTACAATACAGTCGTAAGTTCATATTGTATTTTATTTTGATAATATATGTATATGCTCGGGTTCAAGGGATGAGATTTGTCTAGGTCTTTGCGGCGAACGGGTTTGCCCACCTACTGCGTTACGGACTGGATCGGGAGAGACTGGTTGAGGGAGACCTTTTTTCTTACATTAGCTCCACACAGGAAGCCCTGAAGAAAATAAATCCCCTCAAGGCCAATGTCATCTTTAGGGATGCAGTGTGGAGCGTATTTTTAGGAAAGGAAGAAGAGGATGTTCAGGGAAGGAATGGGGTAGTAGGTGTGAGTAGGAATCTGGGGGTCAGTATGTCTAGGAGTGACGGACGTGTGAATCCATCCCTCCCATTTCGTTGCAAGGCGATGTTCCGAAAGGTTCCATGTCAACTCAGAAATAAACCAACTCATAATAACTCAGAACCTCCTTAGAAAGGTCATTAAATGCTATGAAAATATAATTTTAAAAAAGCCGGTAACCCTAACCTAACTTAACCTATTCAACCTATGTTTTCTGAAGTGCTTCTCAGTATGTTTCATTATGAGTTGTTCCACCGTTCACCGTTCCGAAAGGCGATCATTCTAATCTAACACACTTCTACTATCTACTACACTATAAAGAGGTAAGATTTGTTTGTTTGTTTGTTTGTTTGCATTGAATAGGCTCCGAAACTACTGAACCGATTTGAAAAATTCTTTCGCTGTTGGGAAGCTACACTATCCCCGGTTGACATAGGATATATGATATTTTCAAAAAAAATTAGGGATCGTTACTAAAACTCCAATAATGTAACCCAAGGTGTATAAAAATTACCTAAAATATTCTTTACATCGCGTGCGCTGCGAAAACTATTGATGATAGAATAAAATGATGTACTACGACTTTGCAGAACACATAATTGTTTACAAAAAATGTCGTGACAGCATATATCTAACTATTATAGTTATGCCACAAAAAGTGTTTATTTATTTTTAAAATTTAATTAAAATGACGGCTCTTTATTTGTATCTTGGTTTTAATCCTTATCAAAATAAATTACTTCATATTCAAGACTGCTTCAATACCTTTATTTAACTTTTTGAATGATTCAATTCGGACATTTTATTAGTTTAAAAATGAAAGCATTAGAAAAAAACTATAATAAAGAGGAAAGATTTGATTATTTGTTTGTTTGCATTGAATAGGCTCCGAAACTACTGAACTGATTTGAAAAATTCTTTCACCAATAGAAATCTACATTATCAGCGAGTAACATAGGCTGTATATAATGGTGAGCTCTGGCATTATGAAATTTGTATAAATGAATATATGTGTATTTCATATATTTTAGCGGCAGGGAGGAAAGGCAGGGGGAAAGTGGGGTTCGCGGAGAGGGAAGAGACTAGGGAGGGGGAAGGCGGAAAGGAACGGGGACGCACGGGAAAGGACATGCAGGGAGAATCAATTTATTTCTTTAAATGGCATTGCAACGCATGCCGGGTATCAGCTAGTCATAAATAAAATGCGAAATTCTTATGAACTTTGATCGGTACGGTACTTGAACTACATTAAAAAATTGGTTTGGTTTAAGTCAAACCGGTAAACTACTATCCGGTGAACTTTGGTTTAAAGTGAAACCAGTAATCTACAATAATTTGATGAACTTTGGAGTCACACCGGTAGTCAAACAGTTGAGCTTTCACACCCTTCAGCCTCACAACATATCCCAATTAGGGATGCAATAGTCCTACTGGCTACGAGCAGTTAGTATTCACAAAAAATCTAAAACACGATCTGGTTTGGGAGTGTACTTCATAGTATTATTCATTTACTTATAAAGTTTTTCAGCCACGCAATATGTTGTATGGGGACACCATAGTTCAATTGATAATAACCGGATAATGATTAATTGTTAAAATTATTAATCTTTTATGCTGACGAAGATAACATTGTTTTTGAAACATGTCGATAATATTAATAAAATAGTGGTGTTTACAAAATTACTTATTCTCATTGAAGCAATAATGAAGCCACAAAGTTTATTTGCGAAGTTTGAAGAAAAAAAAATTACCTACACTTCATATTTGATTTCGAATGTGCATCATGCACTAATTAATATACACGATAAACAGACGTCATGATTACAGACATTGCCAAGTCTGGCGGTGATTATAACACTATTCACATTGATTAATATTATAGTTTTCCCATAAGTTTTGGAGTAGAAAACTGTATTTCCTGTAAATGTTCAACAGAAATTATGGTCACCTCTGGTCGGAAATCGTTTGTTTACTTTTAAAATTAATATGTATAACAATATTTTAACCACTCAGGTATTTTGCGATTATGCAAGTTTTTTGTCTTAAACGAACTGCCAGATTTATAAAACTTTGTGTTATTTCCGCTTCACAATTAAGGGTCAATAAATGGAACATATCTGAACGTGGCCGAATACTAAAAACTGTCACACATCTGCCGGATCTGCCCTGATGAAGGACACTGCAACGCTTTCCGAAACGTCGGCCAAAGAAGGAGGTAGCGCAACACGGTATAGCACCCCATAAACAAATAACAGAAAAAAACTAAAAACTAGAAACGTTTGTTTGAAATAAGGTTTCAAATTGTTATATTACAAAAAAATATTAACATTTATAAATATTAAATTTTAGAAAGCAAACATAAAAATATTGTAAAAATGACTCACGCGATGTTTTTATGTGGAAACGGTACTAAAATCACTGATTATGTAAAAATAACACTTATTCTATTGAATAAATAAACAATTTTGTCACCTACCTTTTACCATTTCATACAAGAATATTTAAAAAATTAATAATGTCTAACAGCGCGTAGGTGATTTGGGGGTGAAAACTGTTTCTACAAAATTAGTATTTTTTATGTACTTCTATGGACAACTTTGAATAGAAATGTGAAGCATTCAATATGGATCTTCTACTTTTTGTTTTAGGGTTATCACTAGAACAATAACAGAGTTATAACGACTTCTGTGGGAACACACGAAAAAACGCGCTTATTTTACGGCTATTGTTATATATTAACACGCTTACGTATCCGAGTGGTTGAAATATTCTAAAAACCATTGTATTAAAGACCGGATGTCGGTAACTTGATATATTCATGTTGCCGCTATTTAAAAATATATCTGAATATTATTTTAAATTTTTAGCAAATCTACAGTGTGGTAACAAATTCAATAAAAATTAATCAATTTTTACGATTATGTTTTATGTTAAAACTTATTTCACAGTAGCCTCATTAGTATTAATTAATGAAAATGAGGGCCGAACTGCATTGGAAAATTTTATTTATTACATAAACATAAAATTTCAGAGACAGAAAGAATGGACTGTGTACCAAGTTTCATCTCGATTATGTGACGGAAAGTGGATTTTTTAGACTTTTGAGACTCAAACAAACTCAGAATTCCAAGTAAATGTGATACTTAAGAGGAATATAAACGCTAGAAGTATTTCGATTCTCGTGCCTGCAAAATTTGCAATCGAGCGTCTTATTTGCGCGCGGCAAGTAAGCGAAAAAGTGGTTTTTATTTATTTTGTCCATAATTTTATAAGAGTGAAAAAAAGTTAGAACATAGAAAACCTCAAAAATGGTCTTACCCATAAAGGAGTATTTTTATAAAAATGTTTCTTGTATTACTTCATAGTTAAGTCATGAAAAAAATTTTTTTTAGTGGTTTACGCTTATTTTTTGTTTGTTATGTAAATAATAATTTTATTCTAATTCCATTACATAAAAAACCTAGTAAAAGCTTCAATTTATTCGTAGCATATTTTTTGATGTTGATACTGTAAGCCAATTCGTCATAAAGATTAATCTAAATAGGATTTCACGTATAACTTCACCTTAAAAGAACGCCTCTATATTATATGTAGATGGCGCGAGTTTAATTATTTTAGTGTAAAACTTTTTTTTTTAAGTTGTGCTTTAAAATATTAAGATGAATTAATTGTTTGCGCCCGTACAGTTGCAATATGAATATGAATAAATAGTTTTTTTGGTTTGAATAAATCTTTCAAGAAAGGCGTACAAATACAATATTGGATTGAATTACCGATACAATATGGTATTTGTTTGCCATTTTTGAAAGATTTATTTAAACCAAAAAAACTATTTATTCATATTCATATTACGCATGAATGGGCGCTAACAATTCATTCATCTTAATAAGGCACTACTTGTAAAAAGCGTGTTCCCTAAAATAATTAAACTTGCGCCATCTATGAAAGAGTAGATTGTGAAATCTTTTTAATATCACTTTAATATAAAAAGGCGGCTCCTTGGCCGTCGCCGTCGTAAGAAAGTATTAATTATGATTTCTAAAATATTTTCTTAAGTAAGGTAAAAACAATGATATAATTTTTTTTTTTTTTAATTAAGCTAGTCATTCCCGAGATAGTATACTTTTAGTTAAAAACTAGCAGACCAGGCCACATGTTGCTGTGACTAACGAAACATAACGCCATCACAACGCCACGCCACTACCCAACCTTTATAACCAACGCCATCTGTTAAATCAAATCGACACCGCCCGCTTGCTGCCGACTGCCCGATGCCCGCTGCCTGCTTGCCAGCCCTATTTCAGCCAATTAACACAAAACCTTGACAAATTATATACTCTAAAACCTTCCTCATGAATCACTCTATCTATTGGTGAAAACCGCATGATAATTTGTTGCTTAGTTTAAAAGATCTAAGCGCACAGACAGCAGAAGCGACTTCATTTTATACTATGTAAAGGTAACACAATTTTTTGCCCAAAAAAATAACATAATAAATACCTACTCTAAAGAACTACTTTTCGAAAAAAATGTCCTTACTTATTAAAACGTGCTTTAATTTTTAAACAACTGATAAACAAAAATATACCACACGTAATTTCATTTTTCTCAGTTAAAACGCAATTTTTAGTAATGGGATATGCGATTAGATGTTTTTAAATATTTAAAAAAGCGGGATTTCAATGGTTTTTACTTCGGGCATTCTTCATTGAAGTTCAAAGTTGATAAGCTTTTAGCCATTCCAAATAATAAAAACATCTATATAAATAAAATAATTAAAAAAGAAAAAATCGATAATTATTTTCTTCCAAACATTTTTAAACACCCAGTTTGTTTTGAACACCTGCACTCATGCCTAGCCAGAATTGTGAACGGGCTCTACCACCCACAATGATAATCCACACTATGGAAACTATTTTCAAGGCACTCCGTAAAAAATGATACCGAACGAGTTGGTTTAATTTTTACGTAAAAGTAAAGAAAATACATTGCTGTGAACCGTTTTGAAATATTTGACATTTGTAATCCATTGAAGATATGCATGTTACATGATGTATGTTTTAAAATATTTTTGGCGGCAATTCAGCAAACCTACATACATTAATATTATATTTTCGTTTTTTGTTTTGTGTTGGCTACCTCCTTCTTTAGCAGACGTTTCGGACAGCGTTGCAGTGTTCATCGTCAGGGCGGATCCAGCAGATCCGACGATGTCTGCGACAATCTGCCGGATCTGCCCTGATGATGGACACTGCAACGCTGTCCAAAACGTCGGATAAAAAAGGAGGTAGCGCAACACGGCATAACACCTAAAAAACAAACAACGAAAATGCTTTTGGCCGTGAAAATCTAAAAACTTATCATTAATATTATAGGTATATTGGGAAGAGGATAACGCACACCACCGCCCCGGGAACCATTTATTGATTAACCAAACCTTTGCCATAGGTCATACCAAGCGGTTAACTACTTTCAGTGACTTAGCAGGGGTGCCCAGGTTCAAGGGGTGAGGTTTGTCTAGGTCTTTGAGGAGAATGTGTTTGCCCACTTACTTCATGGCAGGCCAGAACGGGAGAGACTGATTGAAGGAGACCTAACCTAGAACTCTTCTATTGGACTCTCTCAACCCAATTTGGGAGGTTGAGAGAGTCCGATTTGTTCCATCGCCCCGGGAACCATTTATTGGATAACCAACACCTCCGCCATAGGTCACCGCAAGAAACTCACTACGTTTAGTGACTTAACAGGGATTCCCGGTTTTAAGGGGAGAGGTTTGTCCAGGTCTTTGCGACGAATGCGATTGCCCACCTACTGCGTGGCGGGCCAGGTTGGGAGAGACTAATTGAAAGAGTCCTAACCTAGAACTCCTTCGACTCGCCTCTCAACTGGGAATAACATGGGAGGTGGATAAGTGTATCGTCGCCCCGAGAACCATTTATTGGATAACCAACACCTCTTCCATAGGTCACCCCAAGTGGTTCTCTCTGTTCGGTGACTTAGTGGGCGTGCCCGATTCCTCGGGTAAGATTTGTCCAGGTCTTGGCGATGGATGCCTCTGCCCACCTGCTGCGTGGCGGGCCGGATCGAGATCGAGAGACTGGTTAAGGACGGCCATTAAATTTTCTGCAAGTCTAGGATGAATATTTATTTTTATTTAGAACAATGAGTTAAACTTCAAATTGTAAAATTTAAATAAATGAAGACAATATTAGCGAAACTCAATCCAAAATCTGAAACAGAAAAATCAGAAAGAGGTACGGTCACATCAGGGACTCCAAGCCAGGACCTTCGGCTTTCCGGGCAGCAGCTCTAACCATTGCGCTACCGCTAATTAGTCCCCACCCGATTCTGTCATTTTTAACCGTTTCATACTTCGACTAGAAACTACCAACATTATCTTCATTTTCGTAACGCAAATTTTATTGGCTGCTATCTGTATGAAAGATTGCAAAATTCAACCAGAACTAAATATAATCTAGATAGTGTCTTGGATAAAGTTATCAATTTTTATTTAATATGCGACGTCTATTGACTTTTCTGCAAGTCTAGGAGGAATATTTATTTTTAACTATGAGTAAAATCTCAAATTGTAATTTTGTAATATAATCAAATATTTTAAGATAATTTTCACGTTCTATTCAAGTTCCGTCATTATATCATTATAGGCCAGTTGCTCTATCAATCTGAAATAATACAGAATTTGAATAGAACTTACACAGGTCGTAAAAAAATAATTTCAAATATTTGATGAATCCGTAAAATTTTTTGAAACAACCCGTCTTTAGTTTCATTAGCTCCAGATAGAAGAGAGCATCTGGGACTATTGTGCGGTACATTCATAAAATACCTATATTAGTCCCTCGACCCGTCTCCCAACAAAGGAATATCAATTTGGATTCGGATATGTGTAACTCCGCCCCGGGAACTATTTATCGGATAACCAACATCCTTGCCGTAGGTTACTCCAAGTGGTTCACAACGTTTGGTGACTTAGCAGGGGTGCCTGGGTTTAGAAGTTGAGATTTGTCTAAGTCTTGGCGGAGAATGCGTTTACCCAACAACTGCGTGGCGGACCGGATGGATTATGAATTCTCCAATCAGACTTTCTCAACCCTTTCCCCAAACGGGGCTATTTTTAAACTCGTGGTAACTTTAGAATAAAATGTCCGAATTGAATAACTCAAAAAGTTAAATAAAGGTATTGAAGCAGTCTTGAATATGAAGTTATTTATTTTGATAAGGATTAAAACCAAGATACAAATAAAGAGCCATTTGACGCGGCGTCATTTTAATTAAATTTTTAAAATAAATAAACACTTTTTGTGGCATAACTATAATAGTTAGACATATGCTGTCGCGAAACTTTTTGTAAATAATGATGTTTTCTACAAAGTCGTACTACATTATTTTATTCTATTGTTAATAGTTTTCGCAGCGCACGCGATGTAAAGAATATTTTAGGTATTTTTTTTACACCTTGGGCTACATTATTGGAGTTTTAGTAACGATCCCTAATTTTTTTTGAAAATATCATATAGCCTATGTCAACCAAGAATAGTGTAGCTTCCTACCAATGAAAGAATTTTTCAAATCGGTTCAGTAGTTTCGGAGTCTATTCAATGCAAACAAACAAACAATCAAATCTTTCCTCTTTAAATAATGTTAGATTGGTTCCATGCAAACTCAGAAAGAAACCAACTCATAATTCAGGTCATTAAGATGAAGCCATACTAAATAATGCAAAATCATACAAAATCGTATGTTTTTGTTTTGAAAATTTGACCGCTTAGACGTATTATAAATGCTTCAATTAAATACTTCGTGTAGAACATACCTTGGCCCTTAAAAATATCGGTCATTTTTTTAATGTCTTTTAATAAGCTTAGAAAAAATAAAGTATTAGGTCTAAAAAAACATTTTTTAGTGCAAACTCTCCTACTTATAAACACTTTTTCGGATATGGTTTTATTGCATAATGTGGCAAATTCAGTTTCTTATATAGCGGAGAAACAACGTGTTAGGGTCCGCGCTGCTTGTTTTCGTGAAATCAATTTAAAAATTCCGTTTTATTACAATAAACAATGCATAAAAAAGGAATTAATGTTTTTTACAGGCCTTTACGAAATCAAAATGTAAAAAAAATTCTCAAATATCTTTTCCAACCTTTCCAAAAGCTTTCTCTCAAGTATTTTTAAACTCCTCCCATAAAAGGGCGTGAATTCAAATTTCGATTTTTTCCTGTACTAGTGGATCGCCTTAAAAGCTATGAAAACATAATTTTAAAATAGCCGGTAACCAGAGGCGGCCCCTGCCTTGTAGGCCAGTCAATAAAGGCTCAAAATTAGACTAACCCAAACATTAATTCCTCCGTCGATGAAATTTTGCAGTTACAATAAAAAATAAAACCAACCTTTATACCTTATTTTATTGTATTTTTGTTATATGTTTATGGTCAGTTAGTAAATGATCTTTGATGTTAGTTTCGCAAAGTAATGTTAGTAAAATGTTAAACTTTTTTCATATTATAATATATTTTGATTCAACAATAAAACGATAAAAATAAAAACTGATCCCAATTGCTGTCATTTGTAAATACATAGATATTATAATGTCTTATAAGTAATTAATATTATTATTCAACAACAGTAACTAATTTTCGGTCAAATAAATAGGCATTTGTCAAAATAATTAATTAGTTAAAATAACATTGTATTACGTAAGTATTTTAAAATTAAAATGAATATAGAAGCTTACGTCTATTTCATTGATTTTAACAACGCTTTCGGAATTGCCTGTTTGTGTTGATTTCTATTGAGAATTTGAGTTACGAAAAAACCTCATTTACAATGCCACAATAATTTAAAAATAGTAATTGAGTTATTTTATATTGCACTTCGCATAATACATATAAACCATTCGTAAAATTTAATATAATTCTACGGTTATTAAAAAACTCTTTTACAAATCAAGGCTCTCCGTGCGTAATAGACTCCAGCGGATCCGAATAAAAGCAAGGCGTGCATCTTTAAGGGGTCTCCACACGGTGCTGCCGCAGTATCAACTGCCGAAGAACTGACTAAAAATCGTATAGTCTGTAGTCAAAAGCGCCAGCCGTATTCTTATTGTAATAACAATACGGCTGGCGCTTTTGACTACAGTCAACTAAAGTTCTGCGGCAGTTGGTGCTGCGGCAGCACCGTGTGGAGACCGTCTTAGTTACGCCGAGACGTTATATGATATGATATTTCTCTACCGGGACAGTCTACAGAGGCTGGAACGGTGAAAGAGCAAGACAGGTAGAGAACCATATCGGAAATTGACTTGTTAGAGTAGTGAAGATATATGACGCACGCGTGCACTAGCGGAGAGGCATTCTGATTTATGACAAAACCTTAAACATGCGTGATATGGTGCCGAACGTTTGGAAAGATATAGGATTTTAGGATTAAAGAATTTACAACTAATTAACAATGTTATGTATTAGCGCAACCAGAGCGCCGAGCATGTGAAATAAAGATTTTGGCAGATCAGATCAGTATTGACATAATTTTAATGGTTTTCGCTAGTTTTGCTTTTTAAAAAACTTAAGATATTTGAAAATAAGTGGTAATGAAAACATTGCGATTAACGTCGATTTTTTCAAAAGTAACCGAATTTAATTTGAGAATAAATTGTTTTTGAAAAATAATAACCCTCCAAAACCATTGCTGAATATAATACAAGTTTGTAAGGTTAAGGAAAAAAACGGTGAATAGAGTTTTAAAAACAAAGTAGGTATTAAATATTCGAAAGCATCTTGGCTTTGTGAATGTGATCGTAAGTAGCGAACCACTTGGAGTTACATATGACAGAGGTGTTGAATACCCAAAAAATATGTTCCCGGGGCGGTGGTAACCATACCCGCCTCCCAAATTTTAGGTATACGTTTAGTGGTTCGCTATATTTGGTGACTTAGCCGGGGTGCTAAGGTTCATAGGGTGTGCGGGTCTTAAAAGCGGAAACGAAAACAAAAATAAAAACAAAATCAAAATCTCAAACCAAAACCAAAATCAAAATCAAAAGTCAAAATCAAAATAAAAATCATAATCAAAATTAAAAGTCAAAATCTAAATCTAAATCGAAATCGAAATCAAAAGTCAAAATCAAATTCAAAATCAAAATCAAAATCTCAAACCAACACCAAAATCAAAGTCAAAGTCCAAATCAAAATTAAAATCTCAAACCAAAACCAAAATCAAAATCAATATCCGAACTTGCGACATCCGAATTCGTAGTCAAGATCGCACTGCACTGCATTATTGTTGTATTATACAAACGTTTCAAATAAAAATTACCTCCGCACGCCACAATTCGAACTGGCGACTTCTGAATTCGTAGCCAAGATAGTGAGGCAATGCATTATCGAGGAATTATATGTATTTATCAAAATAAAATTAACTGGCGCATGCCATTTAAACTTGCGACATCCGAATTCGTAGTCAAGATCGCACTGCACTGCATTATTGTTGTATTATACAAACGTATCAAATAAAAATTACCTCTGCACGCCACAATTCGAACTTGCGACTCCCGAATTCGTAGTCAAGGTCGCAATGCCCCTTAGATATCGTTGAATTATACATTTAAATCAATATAATATTTACTTTCGCACGCAACAATTTGTTCTTGCGACTTCCGAATTCGTATTGATCGTAATGCAATTTGTTCTTGCGACTTCCGAATTCGTAGAGATCGTAATGTAATGCATTATCGAGGAATCATACGTATTCCCCGATAATGCATTGCATCCCCAAAGAAGACATAGGCCTTGACGGGATTTATTTTCTTCAGGGCTTCCTGTGTGGAGCTAATGTAAAAAAAATAAGGTCTCCCTCAACCAGTCTCTCCCAATCCGGTCCGTAATGCAGTAGGTGGGCAAACCCGTTCACCGCAAAGACCTAGACAAATCTCATCCCTTGAACCCGAGCAGCCCTGCTAAGTCACAAAAAATCAGTCTCTCCCAATCCGGCTTGCCACGCAGTAGGTGAGCGAACGCGTTCGCCGCACGGACCTAGAATAATCTCACTCCTTGAACCGGGCACTCCTGCTAAGTCACGAATGTCACTGCAAAGTGACATATGACAGAGGTGTTGATTACCCAAAAATGGTTCCCGGGGCGGTGGTAATCATACCCGCCTCCCAAAATTAAGGTATACCTTAAGTGGTTCGCTATGTTTGGTGACTTAACCGGGGTGCCCAGGTTCATGGGGTGAGGTTTGTGAGGGTCTTAGAAGCGGAAACGAAAACAAAATCAAAATCAAAATCAAAATCGAAATTGAAATCGAAATCGAAATCGAAATCGAAATCGAAATCGAAATCAAAATCGAAATCGAAATCGAAATCAAAAATCAAAATCTAAAACAAAATCAAAAATCAAAATCAAAATCTCAAACCAAAACCAAAATCAAAATCAATGTCAAAATCATAATTAAAATCTCAAATCAAAACCAAAATCAAAATCTCAAACCAAAATCAATATCAAAATCAAAATGAAAGTAAAAATCAAAATAAAAATCAAAATAAGAATGCAAATAAAAATTAAAATCAAAATCAAAATTAAAATCTCAAACCAAAATCAAAATTAAAATCTCGATCAAAAATCAAAATCAAATTCGAAATCCAAATCAAAATTAAAAAACAAAATCAAAATAAAAATTAAATCTTAAACCAAAATGCATTAAAAAAGAAATGAAATAGAACGAATTGAAATAAGAACGTACAGGTACCTACTAAAAGAAGCTGAAAAGTACGACAGACGGGCACCTTTGTTGGCGGTCAAAACTTGGCATTTATATGGATCAACAAAAAAAAAACGTGTAAAATGTATAAGACACCGAACAATGGGCGTGGCTTACAGCGAAATCTTGATGGTATAAATTGATCCACATGGATCAGGATGTGTATGCCAGCTTGTGTAATGGATCAGCATATCCGGATGGATCAACACGTCCGAACGGATCAACTTAAAACTGGTGTACCGTCGCGCAAGATCAACGTTTTACGAGAGGAGATAAATATATATATATATATATATATATATATATAAATATAATATATATATATATATATATATATATTGACCTCTTCTCGTAGTATGCTGATCCAGTAAGAAGTTATTAGACAGTGTTGATCCACCTTTAACACCATATAACTTGGCTTTAATGGATTACTTCTGTATGATTTGGCAACAACGTTACATTAAATAGCAAGGTTGCCAGTTTCCCAGTAAAAGTAAACGAAATACTACACATATAATTTTCGATATTTGTATGGAAATCATACGCTTCGTAACTGTTGATCCGCCCAAATCACCATGCGTTGATGATCCGCCCAAATTGCCATGCGTTGTTGATCCACATAATCGTATATCTTATGTACCTATATGTGCTTTTACTATAAAATTGTTGATCTGACCATGACCAATCAGAATGGCGTTCAAGATGGCGTTATGAACGAAACCTTCTGATTGGTCATAAAAAACATTTACCTATATCTGGTTTTACTGTTCATTGGTTGAGCCGATATGGAAGTTGTAAAACGTAATACAACGGCACTTGGTGGAAAAATATATCTAATACTTCAGATAAATTTTTAAAACGGTTATGAAGAATACATATTTTTATACATTCTGCATAACCTAACTTATATTGTATCTTTTGTTTTGAGTAATGCATTTTGCTGTATGTGTTTTATAAAATTATAATATTATACCTTTACGTTCTTATTTCAATTCTAATGTTTTTTTATATTAGATTTAATTTTGATTTTGATTTTTTTATTTATTTTGATTTTGGTTTTGATTTTGATTTTTAATTTTGGTTTTAATTTTGACATTGATTTTGATTTAGATTTTGATTTTTACTTTTGATTTTGACTTTTGATTTTGATTTTGACTTCGATTTCGATTTTGACTTTTGATTTTCATTTTGATTTTGGTTTTTGATTTTGATTTTGATTTTTTCTTTGACTTTTGAATTTTGATTTTGATTTTGATTTTGATTTTGATTTCGATTTTGATTTTTATTTTGATTTTGATTTTGATTTTGATTTCAATTTCGATTACGATTACGATTTCGATTTCGATTTCGATTTCGATTTCGATTACGATTTTGTTTTTGTTTTCGTTTCCGTTTCTAAGACCCGCACAAACCTCACCCCATGAACCTGAGCACCCCGGCTACGTCACCAAACATAGCGAACCATTTAAGGTTTACCTAAATTTTGGGAGGCGGGTATGGTTACCACCGCCCCGGAAACCATTTTTTGGCTAATCAACACCTCTGTCATATGTCACTCCAAGTGGTTCGTTAAGGAGTGAGATTTGTCTAGGTCCGTGCGGCGAACGCGTTTGCTCACCTACTGCGAGGCAAGCCGGATCAGGAGAGACTGGTAGAGGGACATTTTTTTTTTTCATTAGCTTCACACAGGAAGGAGGCCCTGAGGAAAATAATTCCCTTCAGGGCCTATGTAATCTTTGGGGACGCTGTGTGGAAGGTATTTGTAGGAAAAGAAGGAGAGGAAGTTCTGGGGAGGAAAAGGGTAGTATGTGTGGGTAGGAATCTGGGGATCAGTGTGTCCAGGAGTGACGGACGTATGAATCCATCCCTCCCATTGCGGTGCATGGCAAGTTCCGATATAGTACGGCTCAAGAAGTCGAAGGGACATCCTCAACCATTCTCTCCCTATCCGGATTGGCATGCAGATAGTGGGCCGACGCGTCCGCCGCCAAAACCCGTACAAACCTCAGCCCATGAACCCGGGCACCCCGGGCGCTAAGTCACTAAAGGTAGCGAACCATTTAACCTAGACTTATAGTTTGGGAGCCAGGTATGTGTACCGCCGCCCCGGGAACCATTTATTGGATAACCAACTAGTCATACGTCATCCCAATTACTTTTTGTGACTTAGCAGGGCTGCTCGGATTCAAGGGATGAGATTTGTCTAGGTCTTTGCGGCGAACGGGTTTGCCCACCTACTGCGTTACGGACCGGATCGGGAGAGACTGGTTGAGGGAGACATTTTTTTCTTACACACAGGAAGCCCTGAAGAAAATAAATCCCCTCAAGGCCTATGTCATCTTTAGGGATGCAGTGTGGAGCGTATTTTAGGAAAGGAAGAAGAGGATGTTCAGGGAAGTAATGGGGTAGTAAGTGTGGGTAGGAATCTGGGCGTCAGTGTGTCTAGGAGTGACGGACGTGTGAATCCATCCCTCCCATTTCGGTGCAAGGCGATGTTCCGAAAGATTCCATGTCAACTCAGAAATAAACCAACTCATAATTCATAATTAACGTTCCGAAAGGCGAGAAAGTACGGCTGAAGAACATCTAATCTAGCACACTAAAATATAAAGAGGAAAGATTTGATTCTTTGTGTGTTTGTTTGCATTGAATAGGCTCCGAAACTACTGAACCGATTTGAAAAATTCTTTCATTGTTAGGAAGCTACACTATCTTCGGGTGACATAGGCTAAATAATATTTTCAAAAAAAATAGGGATACTTACTAAAACTTCAATAATGTAACCCAAGGTGTAAAAAAAATGCCTAAAATATTCTTTACATCGCGTGCGCTGCGAAAACTATTATAGATAGAATAAAACAATGTACTACGATTTTGCAGAACACATCATTATTTACAAAAAAGGTCGCGACAGCGTATGTCTAACTATTATAGTTATGCCACAATAAGTGTTATTTTATTTTAAAAATTTAATTTTAATGTCGCCGCTAGAAAAAGCTCTTTATTTGTATCTTGGTATTAATCCTTATCAAAATAAATTACTTCATATTCAATATTGTTTCAATATCTGTATTCAACTTTTTGAATTATTAAAATCGGACAATTCATTAGAAAGATATGATGAGTTTAAAATGTAAGTAAAAGTGTTCGTGCTGCCTTGTTGTGAGAAAAATTATCACGCACAATAATGTTGAAACTTTCGTGTTGTTTTTGAACGTTCAATCGCAGTCAGTTTGTACAAGATATTCAAATACAAAAGAGATGTGCTACCGAAAATGTTTAATGGTAGGTAAATTAAAAGTAAAATATATTTCATGTTAAGTAATTTTATTAATTTTTTATAGTAAAGAGACTCAGCTGCTCCCGTCAGGAGCCAGTGAAACTATGGCATCCCCAATTGTATGTTATGAGGCTGAATATAGTGGGGAGGGGAAGGAGAAAGGAAAGAGGAAGGTAGGAAAGTACCTGGCTATTCAGATCTAGTCAATAAACACGGCTAACGCCATTTCAAACAATGTTTCAATTCTGAATGGTGGTCTTACACGAGGGCGATACTGAGAGTATTTTTCACTCTGGAACGTATATTATTTTAAATGAATAAATTGTGATAGATCACGCGATCTTCAGTGTACGAGTCAAGAACATTACCTCTAGACTACGCCGGTCGTCACTACAGGAAGCAACCTTATTTCCAATGAAACAATAAAAATGAAGAGAATCTGTAAACAACATAATAATTGTAAATGCAGCTATTCATATTATGCATATTCTTATTATTATTATGCTGCATTTGTTCCTATAATTCCTATAAATGGTTCCCGGGGCGGCGGTACCACACCCACCTTCCAAATTGTAATAATTTTTCATGTTAAAATTCCAGACCATAGGTACCTACCTACCTATTTGATTTTGATTTTGATTTCGATTACGATTACGATTAGGATTTCGATTTTGTTTATGTTTTCGTTTCCGTTTCTAAGACCCGCACAAACCTTACCCCATGAACCTGAGCACCCCGGCTAAGTCACCAAACATAGCGAACCATTTAAGGTATACCTAAATTTTGGGAGGCGGGTATGGTTACCACCGCCCCGGGAACCATTTTTTGGTTAATCAACACCTCTATCATATGTCACTCCAAGTGGTTCGTTAAGGAGTGAGATTTGTCTAGGTCCGTGCGGCGAACGCGTTTGCTCACCTACTGCGAGGCAAGCCGGATCAGGAGAGACTGGTAGAGGGACATTTTTTTTCATTAGCTTCACACAGGAAGGAGGCCCTGAGGAAAATAATTCCCTTCAGGGCCTATGTAATCTTTGGGGACGCTGTGTGAAAGGTATTTTTCGGAAAAGAAGGAGAAGAAGTTCTGGGGAGGACAAGGGTAGTATGTGTGGGTAGGAACCTGGGGATCAGTGTGTCCAGGAGTGACGGACGTATGAATCCATCCCTCCCATTGCGGTGCATGGCAAGTTCCGATAGAGTACGACTGAACAAGTCGAAGGGACCCCCTCAACCATTCTCTCCCTATCCGGATTGGCATGCAGATAGTGGGCAGACGCGTCCGCCGCCAAAACCCGTACAAACCTCAGCCCATGAACCCGGGCACCCCGGCTTAGTCACTAAAGGTAGCGAACCATTTAACCTAGACTTATAGTTTGGGAGCCAGGTATGTGTACCGCCGCCCCGGGAACCATTTATTGGATAACCAACTCGTCATACGTCATCCCAATTACTTTTTGTGACTTAGCAGGGTTGCTCGGGTTCAAGGGATGAGATTTGTCTAGGTTTTTGCGGCGAACGGGTTTGCCCACCTACTGCGTTACGGACCGGATCGGGAGAGACTGGTTGAGGGAGACCTTTTTTTCTTACACACAGGAAGCCCTGAAGAAAATAAATCCCCTCAAAGCCTATGTCATCTTTAGGGATGCAGTGTGGAGCGTATTTTAGAAAAGGAAGAAGAGGATGTTCAGGGAAGGAATGGGGTAGTAAGTGTGGGTAGGAATCTGGGCGTCAGTGTGTCTAGGAGTGACGGACGTGTGAATCCATCCCTCCCATTTCGGTGCAAGGCGATGTTCCGAAAGATTCCATGTCAACTCAGAAATAAACCAACTCATAATTCAGCACACTAAAATATAAAGAGGAAAGATTTGATTCTTTGTGTGTTTGTTTGCATTGAATAGGCTCCGAAACTACTGAACCGATTTGAAAAATTCTTTCATTGTTAGGAAGCTACACTATCTTCGGGTGACATAGGCTAAATAATATTTTCAAAAAAAAAGGGATACTTACTAAAACTTCAATAATGTAACCCAAGGTGTAAAAAAAATGCCTAAAATATTCTTTACATTGCGTGCGCTGCGAAAACTATTATAGATAGAATAAAACAATGTACTACGGCTTTGCAGAACACATCATTATTTACAAAAAAGGTCGCGACAGCGTATGTCTAACTATTATAGTTATGCCACAATAAGTGTTATTTTATTTTAAAAATTTAATTTTAATGTCGCCGCTAGAAAAAGCTCTTTATTTGTATCTTGGTATTAATCCTTATCAAAATAAATTACTTCATATTCAATATTGTTTCAATATCTGTATTCAACTTTTTGAATTATTAAAATCGGACAATTCATTAGAAAGATATGATGAGTTTAAAATGTAAGTAAAAGTGTTCGTGCTGCCTTGTTGTGAGAAAAATTATCACGCACTATAATGTTGAAACTTTCGTGTTGTTTTTGCACGTTCAATCGCAGTCAGTTTGTACAAGATATTCAAACACAAAAGAGATATGCTAATGCTACCGAAAATGTTTAATAGTAGGTAAATAAAAAGTAAAATATATTTCATGTTAAGTAATTTTATTTGTTTTTTATAGTAAAGAGTCTCAGCTGCTCCCGTCTGGAGCCAGTAAGACTATGGCATCCCCAATTGGGGTATGTTACGAGGCTGAAGATAGTGGGGAGGGGAAGGAGAAAGGAAAGAGGAAGGTGGGAAAGTACCTGGCTATTCAGATGTAGTCAACAAACACAGCTTACGCCATTTCAAGCAATGTTTCAATTCTGAATGGTGGTCTTACTTACACTATGGCGATACTGAGAGTATTTTTCACTCTGGAACGTGCCGCAAATATATATTTTTTTTATTACATTAACTCCACACAGGAGGCCCTAAGGAAAATAATTTCCCTCAGGGCCTATGTCATCTTTGAGGACGCTGTGTGGAGGGTCTTTTTGAGAAAAGGAAGGAGTGAACATGGGTCTTGAAGAGACCCATGTTGTAGGAGGGAGGAAACACAGAGGCTGGTAAATCGTTCCACATCCGAGCTGTTGAACTCAAGAACGAGTCGTAAAAACGACCCGTTCTCACGTGACTAATGTCAACCGTGTACAAATGTTGGGCGCGTGTTTGGCGTGTTTCCCGACTATGCACCGGTGCCGAGGGGATCAACGACGCTAGTTCCTCGGAGCATTTTCCATTGTAATACCTGTAGAACAAGGACAGCATTTAGACCTGACGCCTGTGCTCTAAGGATTGCAAACGGACCGCCCGTTTCTGCACAGAGTCAAGGGTTTTTTTTTTAAGGTATTTTGGAGCTCCAGACCAGAGGTGGCTGCCAAATTCAACCGTGGGGCGCACTTGCGATTTATACAGGGTTAGCAGTTGTGTACTATTAAAGTATCTGCGGGCCCTGTACAGTACGCCCAGTATATATACTATGCATTTATTATTTTAAATTAATAAATTGTGATAAACCACGCGAACTTCGGTGTACGAGTTAAGAGCATTACCTCCAAGGGCGGCTGGTCGCACAGTGCGCTCGTGTGCAGCACTGCCAAAATATAATGCCTAAATTTACTTTATTTACTTACTAAAGACTAAAAAATCTCTAATTTAATTTATCTAATTTAAATCTATCAAATCTCTAATTTAATCATTTCAAAATATTAGTTACCAATATACAATATAATGCTATGAATATTATCAGAGAGAACGGTTTTAATCTCCCATAGCGCGGCCGCCGAGCGGCCTCGTATCGGGATATTTAAAACATCGAAAGCCCGTCGATTTCGCTATTTGCACCAGAATTTGGCTTGGATTCGCGTGCCACCGGCCCAACATAATCCGATCCTTGCCGAAGTTTACCGATTGACCATGAACTATGGACCCGAGGTGACACGAATACAATCGATTTTCGGCGAAGATCGTAGATCGTTTGCGTCTTGCGGCGCGCGTTATATTGACCCGTCACGTGATAATTGTCATTGTTTTGTTTTTTTTTTGTATTGATTATGTTAAATACTAATAACATAATTTATTAATATATAATTTTATTACCAAAATGAGTGCAACCAGTGTTGAATATACATATAAGAGGGATTAACAGTTTGTTTGAAAATAAATTAATAATAAAAAATTCCTAATTTAATTTTTTTGTCATAAGTAGGTACGGATTGTCAGTGAACCACCACATTCTCAGGGCAGCGGCCGCCACTGATTACATCTAGACTACGCCGGTCGTCACTACAGGAAGCAACCTTATTTCCAATGAAACAATAAAAATGAAGAAAATCTGTAAACAACATAATAAGAATAACTGCATTTGTAAATGCAGCTATTCATATTATGCATATTCTTATTTTTATGCTGCATTTGTTCCTAAAATTCCTATAAATGGTTCCCGGGGCAGCGGTAAAACTCTCACCTTCCAAATTGTAATAATTTTTCATGTTAAAATTCCAGACCATAGGTACCTACCTACCTATGGTAATCAATCTGATAAGTAAAATATATTATATATTATTTTAAATGAATAAATTGTGAAATAACACAAATTAACCAAATTTGAGTTTTTGCTGTACTACGCCGGCCGTCATGGCGAAAATGAAACCTTTTAGATTCACTTTTTAAGCAATGTAAGTTATTTAATTATTATTATTTACGTGGGGTCGAGAGAGTCCGGCTGGAGAGGTCTAGATTATGTCTGCCTCAAGCAGCCTCTCCCGATCCGGACCGCCACGCAGTAGGTGAGGAAAAGCATTCGCCACAAAGACCTAGACAAACCTCACTCCAAGAACCTGAGCACCCCTGTTAATTCACCAAGCGTTGTGAACCACTTAGGGAGACCTATGGCAGAGGAGTTCGTTATCCAATAAATGGTTCCCGGTGCGGCGGTACCCGTACCCGCCTGCCAAACTGTAGGTCTAGGTTAAGTAGTTCGCTTAGCTTAGTGACTTAGCTGGGGTACCCGGGTTTATGGGTTGAGGTTTGTGCAGGTTATGGCGGCGGACGCGTGTGCCCACCATCTGGCAGGCCGGATCGGGAGAGAATGGTTAAGGGAGTCTCTTCAAAAAGATATCCCCAAAGATAACACAAGCCCTGATGGGAATTATTTTCCTCGGGGCTTCCTGTGTGGAGCTTATGTCAATGAGCTAAAATAATAGCTATATTTTTATTCTTTTATTTTTTTTTCTTTGATGAGGAAGGTATACCTAAATTTTGGGAGGCAGGTATGGTTACCACCGCCCCGGGAACCATTTTTTGGCTAATCAACACCTCTGCCATACGTTAATCCAAGTGGTTCGTTAAGGAGTGAGATTTGTCTAGGTCCGTGCGGCGAACGCTTTTGCTCACCTACTGCGAGGCAAGCCGGATCAGGAGAGACTGGTAGAGGTATTTTTTTTTCATTAGCTCCACACAGGAAGGAGGCCCGAAGGAAAATAATTCCCCTCACAGGGCCTATGTAATCTTTGGGGACGCTGTGTGGAAGGTATTTTTTGGAAAGGAAGTAGAGGAAGTTCTGGGGTGGACAAGGGTAGTATGTGTGGGTAGGAATCTGGGGATCAGTGTGTCCAGGAGTGACGGACGTATGAATCCATCCCTCCCGTTTCGGTGCAAGGCGATGTTCCGAAAGGTTCCATGTCAACTCAGAAATAAACCAACTCATAATAACTCAGAACCTCCTCAGAAAGGTCATTAAAAGCTATGAAAATATAATTTTAAAAAAGCCGGTAACCCTAACCTAACTTCCTATTCAACCTATGTTTTCTCAGTATGTTTCATTATGAGTTTTCTGGTCACCGTTTCGAAAGGCGATCATTCTAATCTAACACACTTCTACTATTAAACACTTTTTGTGGCATAACTATAATAGTTAGACATATGCTGTCACGACACTTTTTGTAATTAAAGATGTTTTCTGCAAAGCCGTACTACATTATTTTATTCTATTGTTAATAGTTTTCGCAGCGCACGCGATGTAAAGAATATTTTAGGTATTTTTTTTACACCTTGGGCTACATTATTGGAGTTTTAGTAATGATTCCTAATTTTTTTTAAATATAATATAGCCTATGTCAACCGGGGATAGTGTAGCTTCCTAACAATGAAAGAATTTTTCACATAGGTTCATTAGTTTCGGAGCCTATTCAATGCAAACAAACAAACAATCAAATCTTTCCTTAAATAGTTTTAGATTGGTTCCATGCAAACTCAGAAAGAAACCAACTCATAATTCAGGTCATTAAAAGCTATGAAAACATAATTTTAATATAGCCGGTAACCCTAACCTAGCTTAACCTATTTAACAAATGTTTTTATATATTTTTATTACCACTCTTAATGACCTTTCTGATTTGCTTCTGAGTTGGTTTCTTTCTGAGTTGCCTGGTCACCGTTAGATTATATATTAGATGTCAGATTAGATAGTTAGACCGGATCGGGAGAGAATGGTTGAGGGAGTCCCTTCGACTTCTACAGACGTACCCTCTAGGAATATCGCCTTGCACCGAAATGGGAGGGATGGATTCACATGTCCCTCACTCCTAGACACACTGACCGCCAGATTCCTACTCACACCTACCACCAGGCGCGGCCCGTCCTAAAGTGCACTCGTGCGCCGAACCGCCAACAAAATTGAACAACATTTTGCAGCTCATCGTATTCCTACATAATATTTTTAATTATAAAATTGTGCACATGAAATTGGTAGAGAATAGTTATAGGGGCCTAAAGCATTGCTTCCCGCGCGCACTTTATATCGGCTCGGAACAGTAGGAACCGAGTGCCGGCTGTCCGTGCGGCATGCGGATGACGGAAATGTCCGAAGAGTTCCGAAGAAATGGTTCCAGCGAAATGACTATTCTTAAGTCGGGTTTAAATAAGACAGTAATTGTGTTTTGGTCTTGTAAAATGAAACGATGAGTCAACGGGTCATCGTGTGCGATATTATCTTGATCGAGAGGGAACCGATTTGACATTGTCATTATTAGTTTTTGTGACCTTTTGTTTGTGTGAATGCGCTACAAATAGAAACGTTTACGCTATGTTGTTATTCATTTTGTAGGCGGTTGGCGGTGGCAAAACAATGATTGAGTCGAAACAATTAAATTATAATTATTTAACCGGTTAAATTTGTTTTATGGGGCTAACAGTCTTAGCTATAATAGATAAAAGATCATTTAGTTTTGGCCTATTTCAGCATATCGCTCGCTATACATTTTGCCTACGTCAGCCGCCTACTAAATCATTATATTATAGAAATATTCTGATATCGCTGTTTATATATATAAATAAATTTTCTTGCCTTTTTAAAATTAGTGATGTAATAATAAATATAAACTATAATAAAATATATATGAACCATGAAAATAAAAGCAGAATTATGGCCAATGGCCCGCCAAAACTACATTTAATTATCAACCAAGATAGTACCTAAATCTGCAAAGAAAACTTTGAAATGGATACTTTGTATAGCGTCGTTTTTTGTGAATAATCACCTCAAGGGCACTGTACGAGTTATGAGTTACTAGGCTGTCTAATTTTATTTTTATTTTACCTACTTTTTTTTTACGTTTTTGATGAATTACTCGGTGAACCATCAAAAATTTAAGGCACCGGCCGCGTCTGCCTACCACCCCTTTCCTTCCCTGAACATCATCTTCTTCCTTACCCAAAAATACGCTCCACACAGTATCCCCAAAGATGACATAGGCCCTGAGGGGAATTATTTTCTTCAGGGCTTCCTGTGTGGAGCTAAAAAAAAGGTCTCCCTCAAACAGTCTCTCCCAATCCGGCTTGCCACGCAGTAAGTGGGCGCGTTCGCCGCACGGACCTAGACAAATCACACTCCTTGATCCGGGCACTCCTGCTAAGTCACGAAAAGTAGCGAACCACTTGCAGTGACATATGACAGAGGTGTTGATTACCCAAAAAATAGTTCCCAGGGCGGTGATAACCATACCCGCCTCCCAAATTTTAGGTATACGTTAAGTGGTTCGCTATATTTGGTGACTAAAGACGGGGTGCCCAGGTTCATAGGGTGTGCGAGTCTTAAAAGCATAAACGAAAACGAAAAAAAAAACAAAATCAAAATCAAAATCATAATCAAAATCAAAAGTCAAAATCGATATTGAAATCTATATCGAAATCGAAATCAAAAGTCAAAATCAAATTCAAAATCAAAATCTCAAACCAAAACCAAAATCAAAATCAAAGTCAAAGTCAAAATCAAAATTAAAATCTCAAACCAAAACCAAAATCAATATCCGAAGTTGCGACATCCGAATTCGTAGTCAAGATCGCACTGCAGTGCATTATTGTTGTGTTATACAAACTATCAAATAAAAATTACCTCCGCACGCCACAATTCGAACTGGCGACTTCCGAATTCGTAGTCAAGATCGTAATGCCCCTCGATATCGTTGAATTATACATTTTAATCAAAATAATATTTACTTGCGCACGCAACAATTTGTTCTTGCGACTTCCGAATTCGTATTGATCGTAATGCAATTTGTTCTTGCGACTTCCGAATTCGTAGAGATCGTAATGCAATGCATTATCGGGGAATCATACGTATTTGTCAAAAGAAAATTTACTTGGCCACGCCACAATTCGAACTTGCGACTTCCGAATTCGTAGTCAAGATCGTAATGCAACGCATTGTCGAGGAATTATATCAAAATAAAAATTACTTGCGCACGCCACAATTCGAACTTGCGACTTCCAAATTCGTAGCCAAGATAGTAAGGCAACGCATTATCGAGGAATTATACGTATTTATCAAAATAAAATTTACTGGCGCATGCCATTTAAACTTGCGACATCCGAATTCGTAGTCAAGATCGCACTGCACTGCATTATTGTTGTATTATACAAACGTTTTAAATAAAAATTACCTCTGCACGTCACAATTCGAACTTGCGACTCCCGAATTCGTAGTCAAGGTCGCAATGCCCCTTAGATATCGTTGAATTATACATTTAAATCAAAATAATATTTGTTCATATGAAGCAGTTACTTTGTGATGTGACATTATAATTTAAAATAAAACAATAACTTTGTAAACACCACTTTTATTTTTATACTTTATGCCGACCGGGTTTCGCTACAACCGTAGCTTCTTCAGGGCAGTACAATCTCTACTAAAATTAATTTACATGTGTGTTTATAACTAATACATGATTAAACCAAATGGGCCGGACTCCTCAAGTAACGGAGGAAGTAGGTATAGGTGTAGATGGAGAATTGGGAAGGGAACGGGCGTGTTACAGACCATAAATTTGACAAAAATACAGGCGCCACACTAATTCATAAAAACAACATCGGTATTAGGCTAGACAATCTGGAAGCACTTGAACTAAGGAAAGCCATAAACACTAACAGTAAGGTAGTTAA
Organism: Limnephilus lunatus; assembly: GCA_917563855.2. Taxonomy (NCBI): domain Eukaryota; kingdom Metazoa; phylum Arthropoda; class Insecta; order Trichoptera; family Limnephilidae; genus Limnephilus; species Limnephilus lunatus. Next base: position 250,381 of record CAKJTF020000003.1, read on the forward strand.
TAACCAACTAAATTTAAATAAAAGTCCCATACTAAGATTGTTCCCTATTGACAAAGAACACGCCCGTTCCCTTCCCAATTCTCCATCTACACCTATACCTACTTCCTCCGTTACTTGAGGAGTCCGGCCCATTTGGTTTAATCATGTATTAGTTATAAACACACATGTAAATTAATTTTAGTAGAGATTGTACTGCCCTGAAGAAGCTACGGTTGTAGCGAAACCCGGTCGGCATAAAGTATAAAAATAAAAGTGGTGTTTACAAAGTTATTGTTTTATTTTAAAAAATAATATTTACTTGCGCACGCCACAATTTGTTCTTGCGACTTCCGAATTCGTATTGATCGTAATGCAATTTGTTCTTGCGACTTCCGAATTCGTAGAGATCGTAATGCAATGCATTATCGAGGAATCATACGTATTCCCCGATAATGCATTGCATCCCCAAAGAAGACATAGGCCTTGACGGGATTTATTTTCTTCAGGGCTTCCTGTGTTTCCAATCAGGTCACGAATGTCACTGCAAAGTGACATATGACAGAGGTGTTGATTACCCAAAATTAAGGTATACCTTAAGTGGTTCGCTATGTTTGGTGACTTAACCGGGGTGCCCAGGTTCATGGGGTGAGGTTTGTGCGGGTCTTAGAAGCGGAAACGAAAACAAAATCAAAATCAAAATCAAAATCAAAATCAAAATCAAAATCGAAATTGAAATCGAAATCGAAATCAAAAATCAAAATCAAAATCAAAAACAAAATCAAATATCAAAATCAAAATCTAAATCTCAAACCAAAACCAAAATCAAAATCAAAGTCAAAATCATAATTAAAATCTCAAACCAAAACCAAAATCAAAATCAAAATCAAAATCGAAATCCAAACCAAAATCAAAATCAAAATTAAAATCTAAAACCAAAACCAAAATCTCAAATCAAAACCAAAATCAAAATAAATATCTCAAACCAAAATCAAAATCAAAATGAAAGTAAAAATCAAAATCTAAATTAAACCAAAATTAAAAAATCAAAATAAGAATGCAAATAAAAATTAAAATCAAAATTAAAATTAAAATCTCAAACCAAAATCAAAATAAAAAAAAATCGAAATCAAAATCAAAAACAAAATAAAAATTAAATCTTAAACCAAAATACATTAAAAAAGAAATGAAATAGAACGACTTGAAATAAGAACGTACAGGTACCTACTAAAAGAAGCTGAAAAGTACGACAGACGGGCACCTTTGTTGGCGGTCAAAACTTGGCATTTATATGGATCAACAAAAAAAAACGTGTAAAATGTATAAGACACCGAACAATGGGCGTGGCTTACAGCTAAATCTTGATGGTATAAATTGATCCACATGGATCAGGATGTGTATGCCAGCTTGTGTAATGGATCAGCATATCCGGATGGATCAACACGTCCGAACGGATCAACTTAAAACTGGTGTACCGTCGCGCAAGATCAACGTTTTACGAGAGGAGATAAATATATATATTATATTTATTTCATAAACTATATAAATTTATTACATAATTGTTTATTATTAACATTATTTATTTTTTGTTAATAATTTAATGCTACTGTGGTATGATCACCCTATTATTGCATCTGGTAAGCCACAACAGGTACCTTGTATTTACATATTTTAATATTTAGTTTACAGTATAATGCTATTTTTGTCAACAATGAGCATACTGCCCAGCTGTAATAATTATTAATTAGTAATGTTTAAATAACTGTACTCAGTGCTTCTTTTGTAGGTTATTTTTATATTTCTTTTAAGTTTAGGTATATGTATGTTTCTTTTTTTTTTTTTTAAATGACTTTATTGTAAAACTGGATATCTCGATACAGGAATGCCCTAGTGAGATGGTCAGCTTATGTTTTCATGTATTTCTTTTTTTTTTCAATAAATAAATAAATAATACATCTACTTTTTTGGAAATTTAAAAAATCTGCCAACGACCTATGGCATAACCTCATTATACTAAAAATAAACATTTTTTCTCAAAATTTAAAACATATGTTTACTAGATGAAAGAACAATTTTTCGAAATCAATTTATAATTTCTTATGGAAAAGAGTCAGTACATCTGACCACTGATTTAAAAATGACATATTTCTGGTTTTCTCTAGTTATACACTCTTAAATATAAACAATACAAGTTTTACAAACTTTTAAAGTCACTACATGTACCGCATTTCATTCAAAATGTTTCACAATTTTGCATCAAAAATTGGTATAATTTTGACATTAGCCAAAATCAATCTATCCTCGACAATGAAAAATTTGGCGGTTAGTTAAAATGAATTCTAGGTAGGTACCTACCAGCGTTGAAAGGCGAAGGATTCGTGCAGAAACAGTACCTAGGTATATGAAACCAAATCAGATCAGTACTACTACGAAGGTACGAACTAATTTATTGTTGAAATAATTAGAAATATTTGGCCAGTACCTATCTACTTAATTATGTGGGAACATTATTGTTTAAATATTGAAATAAACAAAAAATTTAACAAAACAAAAAACGACTTCAAAAAATGGACTAAAAAGTAAAAAAATAATTTCGTACGATTGTTATTTTTGGAGTCGGTGTCAGCCAAGGTAACTACATACATAGGTATTAAGGTGAGATAAGGCGTGCTTTTGAAGACATTAAGGGCTGGAATTTTCGCCCTCCTGAAATCTTCCGGAAAGTTCTAGAAGATACCATAGGGCTCTAGAAAGTTCTAGAAGGAGTGGCGGAGTATGTCGTGGAATGTTCGGGAATAGGGAATCGGGAACATCATAGTGGAACATTCCAGAACATTCTCGAATTGTCCTGAGCGAAGCCGGGTAACCCAGCTAGTATTAAGTAAAGTCGATTTAATTATTTTTTCATCAAAAATATTTACAGTTGGTGCCGTATTTTTTGGCACCAACTAATGAACTAAACTCACTGGAGCAGTTACAATATTATCAAAATGTTTTGAATTAAATGAAATATTTGTTGCCATATTTTTTGTGATAACACCCGTGTAGGTACCTACATACATAGACATTATAAAAGAATTATTTTTTTGGTAATTTTTTTATTGCAATTAAGTTTCGTATAGTTATTTTTTTCCTAAATAATAAAAATATAGCGCCGTTTTTGTGAAGTCACCTAAAGAACGGTATACTCCTGTTTAAATGTACCAGGAGTACAAAATATCGCCGAAGTAATAAAATTACGTAGTATACACGGATATTCTAAGTAAGAGTAAATTGGTGTGTTTTTGGGCAGGTAGGTAATATAGGTTTTCCTTTGCACATTTAATTAATTACAATTTGGAAGGCGGGTATAGGTACCACCGCCCCGGGACACATTTATTGGATAACCAACACCTCTGCCATGGATCGTCCCAAGTGGTTCGCTATATTTGGTGACCTAGCAGGGGTGCCCGGGTTCTGGGGTGAGGTTTATCCGGGTCTTGGCGGTGCGCCGCGGATGAAAAAAAATGATTTTTCGCGAAAAATATTAAATTTACATAGCGCCATTGTCGTATTTCGCTTCTTAATGGTAATCATTCAAGATGGGAGGCGAGCATTGGTACCGCCGCCCCGGGAACCATTCAATGGATGACCTACACCTCAACGGCATGTAAACCTGAGTGGATCCGTTGATTTGAAAATCACTAGAAGTGTGATCTATACGATTTGCTGTGAACAAAAAGCTGTTCCTCAGTGACGTTTTATATCAATCATTATATGCACCAATACACACAATCCTAAGGCCCTGTTTTTGTGTTTTTAACCCTTACTAGTTACCTATACCTACCTATTTGATTACTGTATTAGTAGAACACTGGGATAAATGCCAGGAGTACAGAACTTAGCAAGAACATGATTTTTTTTTCAATTGTTTCTGGCTTACACCCACCAAGGGTGTTCTAGGTCATCACTTAAGAATCACAGAGAAATGAAAGGTGAATTTATATGGATTTAATTAAATAAGTATGAACGATGAACAGATTAATTTTTCTTTTTCAATAATACGTAGGAAATTTTTATCAGTGTCAGACTTCTCGCTTCATCCACATACATTCATTTTTAATAATAAATTTAAAAATTCAAAAAAAAAATTAAAATCCAAAAATTTCAAAAACTTCAAAATCCAAAAAATTTAAATTTTAAAATCCAAAAATTTTCAAAATCCAAAAAATTTCAAAATTGAAACATTTCAAAATCCAAAAAATTTTTAAATCAATAATTTCAAAATCCAAAAAAAAAAAAAATAAAAAATAAAAAATTTTAAAAAAATTTTCATTTTCCAAAAATTTTGATTATAAAAGAAATGCTAAATTTGAAAAACTAAATTTAAATATTTTCGAATTACTAACTATTATTGGTACCTGTTCATGGAAACCTACAGTACCCCAGATGGATTTCAAATTGCGCGTCTCGACCTGTACAATCCGAAGGGCTGAGTGAAAAAATTGAGCAATAAACTCCTAAGCCCCCTTTTTCGAGATAAGGCTCTATTGGTTTTTCTAAATTAAATTAAACCACACGTCAAATCGCTTGGTACTTTAACCATAAATATACCAAACCACCCACGTTTTAATTTAAAGTTAAGTTAGTTTTAACTCGTTAGTTGCTCTGCAACGGGCAAACTGCTAGTTACTTATGAATACTCAGTTTTCAAAACAGGACGAAGATCACATGAGAATGAGAAAAAACACCCACACCTCCTTTTGTCACGCTTTCAAGCTGCAGTTTGATACTTCTTGATGAAAATGTGCACACATGACGTTCAAAATAAGAGAATAATATTACTGTTTACAACCGAACTGATTTCGAAAAACTTTGTGTAAAGCCCGTGTAACACCGGAGACGTCAGTTAGTTAAATAATACATAATTAGATAATAGAATTTATCGGGAGCATCTCCTATCCTTGCCCTATATTCCTTTTTTCTCCCCTTTTGTTTAGTTTTAAGGCATAATAAAACTCGATAACCGGACAACATTGATAAATCAAATAATTTTTGAAAAGTGATGTAATGTCATGAAAATTGATGAAAAAAAAACGAGATTGAATAGGTTAGGTTAAGATGAAGCCATACTAAATAATGCAAAATCATACAAAATCGTATGTTTTAGTTTTGAAAATTTGACCGCTTATAAGTATGATATATATATTATAAAGTATTATAGATGCTTCAATTAAATACTGCGTGTAGAACATACTTTGGCCCTTAAAAATATCGGTCATTTTTTTTTATAAGTCTTTTAATGAGCTTAGAAAAAAATAAAGTATTAGGTCTATAAAAAACATTTTTAACTGAAAACTCTCCTACTTATAAACACTTTTTCGGGTATGATTTTATTGCATAATGTGGCAAATTCAGTTTCTTATATAATTATCGCGAAAAAAATGATATTTACGCCCGAACCTTACAAAATAAAATATAATATGCGTTTTCGCGTTGGTATTTTTGACATCACGGCGACAATACGGCAGTCGACGAATTTGTTATATCAAAGTGAACCTTATACCGTCCACCGAAGAACGACTGGCAGCCGCCCCCCTGTCTTCCGTCATTACTCCTCCGAACGGAGCGGAGAGCAGTCGTGTTATGCTCCGCGCCGCTTATTTTCGTGAAATCAATTTAAAAATTCCGTTTTATTGCAATAAACAATGCATAAAAAAGGAATTAATGTTTTTTACAGGCCTTTACGAAATCAACATGTAAAAAAAAAACTCAAATATCTTTTCCAACCTTTCCAAAATCTTTTTCTCAAGTATTTTGAAACTCCTCCCATAAAAGGGCGTGAATTCCGATTTCGATTTTTTCCTGTACTAGTGGATCGCCTTAAGTTAGTCCTGAGTTGTCTTGGAACCAAAGATATTGAAATTCCAATATCTTTGTATGGAACCATATTTTTATAAGTTTTTGGCCTTTAGCTTTTCTTAAGTATGAAAGTAAATTTATAATAATGATATATGATTAATAACAATTAGTGTAACGAGGGACACCGCGCGGGCTCGAATACTTTCTCGCTCACACATAATACCGCGTCCTCGTCTACACTCGCAGCATGCCGTAGGAATAGCATTGGTTACCTTTGACCAATGACCGGGCAGCTCCCCGCTGCCGGCCACCTACTTACCAAATGATGTACCACCAGCCGCCCTATATAAACTGGAGCGCGGCCTTGAACTAGCAGAGATCCAGATCACAGTCCCAAGGCTCAATACCTAAAGATGGAGTGAGATATTGTTTTGTCCACTGCGATAAGGTAAAGGAACCTCTGGAGATTGTCAGCCTCCAGACTATAGTCGGAGATTACCTACGCGCTGCATTACTATTGCAAAGTGTTGTTATAATCGTATAAGTTATAAACCGTGTACTTATTATTTTTTACCTGAAATAAAAGCTCTCTGTTCGAACCCACGCATTACTTAATAATAATTAATAATTAACGTTATATTAGCTGTTATTGTCCCTAGCCAGCAGACCTCCTGCCCCAGGAGGAATGCCGTAGGCTGTGGGCCCCCGGCAGTTATCACGCACCTGAAGGAGCGACGGATGCACACGTGTGCGTCAACTTCACCTCGGGATGTGATGTACGTATAATAATATTTATATATAATATTTAAAAAAAATAGTTCTTAGTACAAATTGTATGTTTATTTTTACCCGATGAATAAATTTTCTTCATTATGTACTCCTGAGGCGGTTGAAAAGTAATTGGCCTAGGCAAGAGATGGCGCTACCAGAATCAAATCAAATTTTTTTCTATCCTTCAAATGAAAATTTTCAACCAGTGAAATCATTTAGTTTGTGTTTGACAGTCATTGAAGTGCACAACTTTTGCAATGTTTACAAAAATTAATGTAAGCAGATATCATGCAGTAATTAGATACTTGTTTTTGAAAGTGAAAACGAGCGATGAGATCGATGAGAATTGAATGATGTTTATGAGGACTCTGCACCTTTGATGCCAACAATAAAATGTTAAACGGCTGAATTTAAACGCGATCGTAAGAGCATTATGGATGATGAGCATCCAGGCCGTCCAAAAAAGCCACCTCGCCAGAAATGGTCAATAAAATCTATGGAATGATATTAGAGATCAACAAGTGACTAAGCACAAGATAGCTGAGATGGGCATCTCAATAGTAAGGTTAAGAATATTTGAAACCAAGAATCGACCTCTCCCTCAAAAAGTCAGCAATCCACGTACACAAGAATGCGGGAAGTCCGTAAGAAGACAGTTTGTTGGCAAGTCCTGGGTGCCAAATCCGGTCAAAGGCTTTGGAAATGTCTAGTGCAACTATTTGGGTCTCACCAAAACGTTTCAGGCACCGCCCCCAAGCATACATCACATAAGCGATCGCCACATGAGCAGTTCCGCCGGAATCCGTATTGACGGTCATTAATAATTTTGTTCTTGCGAAGGTATGTGAGCAGTTTGTCGTTGATCACATGTTCTATCACGTTAGACAGAACTGATGTGATCGCTCTGGGGCAGTAGTTAGCCGTGTTGGAGCGGTCACCCTTCTTTAGAATAGGATGGATAACCGATTTTTTCCAACCAGAGGACACGAATCCAGACTTCAGGGACATTTTAAAAAGCTTCGTCAAAATTGGAGCTATTTCTGCAGCGCACCTCTGCAGTACCAGGGTAGGTATTCCGTCAGGCCTACTAGCTTTATTAATATCAAGCCCTCGTAAAACATGGAGTGCTTCCCGATGCCGGATCCTCAGCTATTTCATATGAAGCAGTGAAGAACCGACGCCGGGACAGCACCTTGGTCATCGAGGGTTGAGTTATCCGCAAACATTTTACCTAATAGATTAGCCTTTTCGGTGGCGGTGTTTGCTAGTGAGCCGTCAGGTCTAGTAAGAGTTGGAAGACTGGGTTTGCAGAAATTGCGACCTAATGAGCCTGCAAGCGACCAGAATGCTCTGCTGCCATGTGGGCATGCAGCCAGCAATGGTGAGGCAGATTAGGCCAACACTAGGCCAATGGCATTCAAATGTCAAAACCTGTTTATGATGTTTACGATGTCAACTCGGACTTGACTGGACGAACTGATTTTAACTATTAAAAACTTTTTTTTCTTTTTTTTTTCCTTTATTCATTATATAATTTGTGTACAGTTTTACAGGTGATTCGACTACCACGCTAGGCACACGCCCGTATAATGGTAGTCGAATTATGAATATATAATTGCATATATAAATGTAAGAATTGTTATTGGATAATACATATATGTAGTTTAGTTAGGTACAATATTTTTGTATAACAACGAATTCTTTAAGTGATTTCGCAATTAAGTAGATAGCATAAGCAATAAACCTTTCTTATTGTTTTTTCGTTGTTAGTTTTTGGGGTGTTTATTTATTTATTTATTTACGCCCTTTTTCGGGGCTTTTACATATACAATTTAAAAATTACACTTGATTAAATAAAATATAAATACTATATATTTCTTTTACCAATAAATATAAAAGGTATATATTTCTTTTACTAAGAAATATACAGTATTTATTTTTCATAACTGAACTGCCTCAATAACAGCATTTTGTATTTGTCTAAAGATAAATTGAAGATGTCCACAGACTTGGTAAAATTATTTCCCTCCATTAGTATTCTGGGCAAAGAGGAATACATATGGTAGTTAGTTCCAGAATTTCTGCATTGAAATAAATCCTGACTTCTAGTATTACATAGAGGAATCCGGAAGCTTATTAATTCAAGCAATAATGGACTATCAACTAAATCATTTAGAATTTTATAAAGAAATACCAAGTCTGTGAAAATTCTTCTGTCTGACAATTTGAGCATATTCATATCATTTAAAATAGTGTTGTAGTTCAACATAATTGCTGGAATATCCATTTTAAAATTCAGAAAACGTAAGAATTTATTTGGTATTCTTTCAACAGCTTGTACATGTGTATTATAATATGGGTTCCAGACGGGAGAATTGTACTCAAGTTGACTTCTAAGAAATGCAAAATATAACAGTTTAATACACTTTATATTTTTGAAATTTCTAGTTAGCCTAGTTATAAATCCCAACATTTTTAAGCTCTTATTATAAATTTCTGTTATGTGGTTAACAAATGAAAGATTTGATTGAAAAGTGATGCCTAAGTCTTTAATTTGTGTTAATGTCTCAAGAGTATTGTTATCAATGTTGTAATTAAAGATCCCTGGATTTTTTATTCGAGAAAATCTAACAACTTGACATTTTGAGATATTTAAGTAGAGTCTATTTTCATTACACCAAATCAACAATTTGTTGATATTATCTTGAAGAATGTTGCAATGGTAAATATTTTTAATAATTCTAAACATTTTGAGATCGATTATAATAAAACAAATAAAAAACTTTATTCCACTTAATTTTATTTGACCGTAACCGGTTTCAGCTCGTCAGAGCCATCTTCAGACTGGTACAAATAATTCTTAGCCTACGGTTTATATACATAACATATGGGGGAGGGGATAAAATATGTATTTAGTTTAAACCATTCCTAATCTAATGTAAACATGCATCCCTTCAAAAAGTAACTTTGTAATTAATAAGCTATTAGAATCATTTACTGAAACACCAGGTTTTTATCCGGTATAATTTTCATAATAACATTGAAATTAAAATATGTATTTAGGTTTGACCATTCCCACTCCAATGTAAACATGCATTCCTTCAAAAAGCAATTAAAAAATCCCATTGATCATAGATATGTATAATAACGATTTGACAATAAAATTAGTCCATTAATAATTCAAATTACTTGTAAGGTTTTTCCCTAATCAATAGATATTGAAGTGAGCTACAAACCCAAAGTAATTAGCCCACTGGAATTACCAAAATACTTAGAAATTCGACAGTCTAAAACGACTCAGTAACAAAATAATTCATTAAAATCCTTGTAGACTACCCCTCTCTCCCTCCCCCATATGTTATGTATATAAACCGTAGGCTAAGAATTATTTGTACCAGACTGAAGATGGCTCTGACGAGCTGAAACCGGTTACGGTCAAATAAAATTAAGTGGAATAAAGTTTTTTATTTGTTTTATTATAATCTATTATAATGGACTTCCACCACGAATTAACAGTTTCAAAAATAGAAATATTTTGAGATCATCAGCAAAAAGTAAGAAAAATACATCATGAAATACTTTTGTTAGATCATTTATAAACAAGATAAATAAGACTGGGCCAAGGTGTGAACCCTGTGGAACTCCACTTGTTGCATAAATTTTTTCGGACAAAGAGGATTTTATTCTAACAATTTGTTGTCTTTTAGTAAGATAGCTTTCAATCCAGGTTAATAAATTGCCACGTATACCAAGTTTTTCTAATTTCCAAATGAGAATTTCATGGGAAACTGAATCAAATGCTTTACTAAAATCAGTATAGACAGAGTCTACTTGTAGTTTTTATTTAAAAGCATTAGTTATAAAATTTTCATAAATAATCAAGTTAGAAAGAGTACTTCTACCCGGCATAAATCCAAACTGGTAAGGTGATATTACAGGTTTTATTTGTGTAAAAAGTTTGTCAAGTATTAGGCTTTCAAAGAGTTTCGGTATGGTGGATTGAATGCATATTGGTCTGTAATTACAAATATCACTTTTATAGCCCTTTTTGAAAATTGGAGTCAAATAACTAATTTTCCATTTATCGGGAAAAATTCCACTAGATAAAGACAAATTAAAAAGTTTGGTTAATGGAAGAGCAATTACTTTGATACATTCTTTAATAAATATTGTAGGGATATTATCCGGTCCCGCAGATTTGTGGATATCTAAGAATTTAACTTTAGTAATTACATCAGAAAGACTTATGGTCCACTGTGAAATATCAAGAGTTTCATCTAGAGTTGATGTTGGAACAGGAGCATTATTTGAGTCTGTTGATAAACACTTTTTAAAAAATTTGCAAACAAGTTAACAATACCATCAGTATTATTGCTATGGCTGCCATTTAGGTGCATAATGCTCGGGAAATCAGAATCATCTTCTTTAAGTGATTTTGAGTATTTCCAAAAAGAACTAACATTATTTATTATAGAGTTTTGAATTTCATTTATATAGTTACGGTAGCAGGTCATAGACATTCTTTTACATGAGGTTCTTATATTTTTAAATTCAATGTAATCAGAATATTTTTGATGTAATTTATATTCTTTATGTTTAAGTTTTTTGGTGATAAGCAGATTTATAAGTTCTTTGGGGTACCATTTTGGATAGGTTTTAGGCTTACATTTCATGGTTGGAATATACATGCTAATAGTCTTTTCCAAAACAGAATAAAATTCATTGGTAGATGTGTTGATATCATCATATTGCATAGATGACCAATCAAAAGAGAGAAGATAATTACGAATTTTCGCGTAATCAGTTTTGAAAAAAATTTGGTAACTGAACGATAGTTTAGAAGTATTAATACGTACATTAGAGATAATAAATTCTAGTGGAGGATGATAAACATCAGTGGGCACCAGCGGCTCACTACATTCTTCAATTTCTAGTGAATCTAAGTTAGAAAAACATAAGTCAAGAGTACGATTAATTACATTTGGTAAAGTATTTGCCTGATTAAGACCTAAGAATAACGCCATGTCTAAAATAATGCGACCAGACTCACTAACACTGATATTATCGTCACTGTTCACTCAATTCACGTTTGGAAGGTTATAATCACCAGCGAGCAAAAATGTCGCACTAGGATTCCTTTTTAATATAACTTCCACTTCCTCACTATGGCACCTGTATAGTTCATTGCTTGAATTTGGTGGGATGTAAATACAGCCCACAATAATCTTTTTATTCCTGGCAACATTTACTTGCAAGAAAATTTGTTCAAGATGTTTATGTTTAGTTGTAATTAAGTTAGATTTGTATTTCTTGCTTATAGCGATTAAAACCCCACCACCTCTGCTTTTAGCACTTGTCGATGAATTTCTGTCTAATCTATACACATTATGATTTATGAAACCTAATTCACTAGAGTGAATATTTGGCTCTAACCACGTTTCAGTAAGTAGTACAAAGTCGTGTTCAAACATTGGTAGTGTAGTCTGAAGTAAACTTAATTTGGTTTTTAGACCTCTGACATTTTGGTAGTACAGGTTGCAATTATTTGGTTGACGTCTTTTAGAGGAGTTTTTTAATGGCATAAAAAATCGATTTTCTTTTTTTCAGCTTCAATTTTTCTCAAATGTACTGAGCATTCATTACTCCAAGCATAATGGTCAGTTGGCAATTGTAATTTTAGTTTCTCTTTCATTTTTTTGCAGTTTATGCACTGAATATCGTTTTTGACAGTTACATTGCACTTGTAACATTTCAGAAGTGAGATGTTGTCGAAAACCCGACATCTATCCCATCCAATATTAACTTTGCCTTCTTTTAACATTATGTCGTAAGTTTTTCCATCGACTTCCATGAAAATGGTGTAGTTAATATCACCTCGTTTGGTTTTCATTTCTTTTATATATTTTATGTCAATTTTCGCTTCAACTGTTTGCAAATAATCATTTTGCATCTTAATTTTTAAAACAATTTCTTCTGGTGTGTATTTATCCGATAAACCAATAATTTTTAGTTTGGGATTCTTTGGTTTTGGTGTATTCACATCATATTTTTGTCCCATCTTTGAAATTATTTGTTCTTCCATCATTTTTGTAGCAGCTACATTCTTACACTCTTCTATGACTGCCCCTTGTTTGAAGTTTCTAATTCCAGTTACACCAAAATTAACAGGATCTATATTTTGTTTTATTTCATCCTTTGTTACCGTATTTTTTTGATCCTTATCTTTTGGTTTAATGATGACAATAGGTTCATGTTTTTTACATTTGCTTTGTTCTTCATTAGTTTTACCATATTTCGTTATTTCAGCATACGATTTAGCTTCAATGTTCAATTTAAGATCTTCAATGTTCCTATCTATTTTAGATAGCGACTGATACAATCTGTCGAGTCCATCATCTTCTTTGGTTGTTGGTGCCTTATATTCGTGAACCATGGCTTCGATATGATTCAACATTTCACACATAGCCTCAGTTAGAGAGGTTTTTTGATCTTTTGATAAGATGTTAGAGGTTAAAATTTTGTTAAAATTTTTCATTAGAATTTTTACACATTTCAGCCTGTCTTCCGGAGTTAGGGAAGTCATTCTAAATTATAAAATTTATATTTATAAAAAAATAGATATTATTTTGTTGTTTACAAAAAATAACACCATCTATTGGGCAATAGTGGTATTAAAAAAATTTCATTCAGAAATTACGCATGCATTGCCATCTGTTGATAAGTAGCGTAACTCAATTAATTTACAATTTTATTCGTGCGCGTAGGTAGTTACTGCCATCTATTGAGAGGTAGAATAAATATACCTTATGTAGGTAGAGCAACCAAATTGTTAAAAATTATAGTAATTTGACTTTTTAAAACGAGTTTCTCTTACGAATATGGTTCAGTACATACATGGTATTAGCACCAGAATTATCGCAGCACTGAGATGCACTGATATAACAAGTATTTAATGCTCAAAATAAACTTTTTGCGCTTGATTCTACTGTTTTATACGGAGCAAAATTATACGTCTGTCACTGACTTTGTTGTTGTTGTTAATCACAACAAATGTGTTATGCCTTGTTGCGCTACCTCCTACTATAGCCGACGTTTCGGACAGCGTTGCATTGTCCATCATTGACATCGTCGGATCTACCGGATCTGCCCTGATGATGGACACTGCAACGCTGTTCGAAACGTCGGCTATAGTAGGAGGTAGCGCAACACGGCATAACACTCCAAAAACTAACAACGAAAATGCTTTTGGCCGTGAAAATCTAAAAACTTATCTTTCTTATTGTTGGCTGCTTTTTCGCTTAAATAAAATAGGTACATAAATACATGATAGATAGATAAATAAATGAATAACTCTTCTTGTGGAGATGTTGAAAATAATTCATCCAAATATAAATATTAATATGATCGTTATCAAAAGTTATTTTTTTTTTAAATTTGAATGTAAAATAAAATTAAAAATAATAATAATAAAGCAAATTCACTTAATTTGTTGACTTCAGGCATTCTTTAAAATAGTTCCTCCCCTTTGTAAATAACCAATCCTGTACATTTATGATATAAAACTTGTCAGTTTTTGATTTCGTTGTATCAATACTCAGTAAGTTGAACATTTTGGGAGCAATATAGGAGAACTGTCGCTGTGCAAAAGTTGTTTTAGTTGTAGGAATTATGCATTTTAGGTGTGATGAGTACCGAGTGTGATTTTTTTTTAGTGTTTTTTCCATCAAATGATTTTTCCATAAGAATATGAGAATTGTCTTTATATATAGTTGTCGAATGTCTAACACTGTGAATTTTTTAAAAAAGTGGCTCTGATGGGTGTGATGGCTTACATTTGAATATTATTCTTAGCAGAAGTTTTTGAATTAGGACCATGGGATAAAGAATTGACATTGCACACCCTCCCCATCCCACAATACCATATGTAGCAATTGATTGAAAAAGTGCAAAGTAAACACATCTCAGTGTTTGTAGGTTAATAATAGATCTGAGAGAGTAGAAAATGTAGCATAACTTGCGAAGCCTTTTTGTTGCAGAATTGATGTGTGCCTCCCAACGCAGTTGATCGTCAATAATAACCCCTAAGTACTTAATTTCGTTTGATGTTTTTAGGTCATCGCATGAGCAATTCTTGTGAAGTGATGTAGGCGTGTTAGGGTTCTGTGAACATGAATGTATGGTAAGTTTATGATAGTTTTGGGGGAGATTTGGTTTCCGTATAGAAAAAAGTAGGTATTTTGTTTTATCAATATTAAGAGTGAGGAGGTTGGAATCTAACCAGTGTTTTACTACATTTATGCCATAGTTTGCTTTTTCAAAGGTTGAATTCAGATTTTCACCTTCAAATACGATAACCGTGTCATCAGCGAAGGATATTATAGTGCCACCAGTATTCAAATTGCATAAAGAATTAATGTGTATTAGAAAGAGAAGTGGGCCTAATAAACTGCCTTGGGGCACTCTATACGTGATTTGTAAACTTGAACTTCTGTATTCTTTAGCGGAATTGATAATAGTTGACTGGGATCTGTTTGTTAGATAGCTCCTAAACCCACTACCACTTTAAGAAGCGATTACTTGCAAACTCTTCTTGTTATAGTAATATTGAAGAGCGAATTTCATTGTTTGTGCAATTTGACAGATTAAAAGATAAAAAAATACAATGTTACAAAATCAAAACCAGTGTAGTTTTTAATAAGAAATAATTATTGAGATGTGTTTATTTATTTGAACATTTTGTAAACTGCATAAAAATAAGAAATTGATCGTAACTTTTTTTATTTTGATTTCATTATGTTTCATGTAAATTGTGTATTGAGGCTTAGTTGGTTTACAGCGTCATAAGCATAAATATACCAAACCACCCATGTCATAATATTAAACCACCTGGTCATCGGTACATGGTTATTTGCC
The DNA here is from genome assembly GCA_917563855.2 of Limnephilus lunatus. Classification (NCBI taxonomy): domain Eukaryota; kingdom Metazoa; phylum Arthropoda; class Insecta; order Trichoptera; family Limnephilidae; genus Limnephilus; species Limnephilus lunatus. The sequence continues at coordinate 265,882 of CAKJTF020000003.1, forward strand.
CACTAGTTTGTGTGATGGTGTAATCCCACGCCAATACCTCCCACTACCTTGCAGGCAGCTCTTGTGCCATGCTCGCTTTTAAAAGAGCTTTTAATATTTTAAAGGCATTGGGTACTGACTCTAATATGCGTTTTTCAGCACTACTCCAAGTACTACCTCACAGCCAGTGACGGAGAGAGGGTGGCCTGCATAAGGCTGCTGGTGGGGATTCACTTGGGTGGTATGGTGGAAGGTAGAACCTGCATACATATGTACCTCCGAGTGGCCCATTACATTCCCTGGGTGGAGAGCGTTGTGTGGCCATAAGCCCCGTTCATCAACCCATCAGACCATCAAAACATTCATTTAATGAATGAGGGAAAGGATAGGCAGGCCTGGAAATATCCTCGTCATGGAAGCCCACCTCAGTCCATCATCCAGCATTGATGCACACTGGAGAAAATACTATGTTTAGTTTGTATGGGTATACTGAGCGTCTTTTAAGGGGGCATCCATTAATTAAGTGAGCAGTTTTTATCTAGACCCCCCCCCCCCCCTGAGAAATTTGGGACAATTCGTATATTTTTTTCAAGTAACGTGAGATTTTGCTGGACTTCCACCCCCCGCTTGAGCTCACGTTATTAATGGATGCCCTCTAATGGCGTTCAATTCAAAGGCAATTTTAAAGATTTTTGGAGAGTCATAACTCTTATAAGAAGTAATTTATCAAAAAAATTAAAACGTACCGATGCACAAATTGTCTTTATTTATATTATGTTAAAAAATATTTGCACTATATTGTCGAAATCCAGAGAGGAAAATGGGGAATACGTTTATATGGAAAAAACGCCGCCTGGTTTCCTCTTATTAATGAATCTTATATTTTCTATCATAAAATCTATTTTATACATAATTTTTATATTTATAAATGTAAATCTCTCCTGCGCAATCCAATAACGTAAAATAAATATTTATATATTTATAATAAATAATCCACAGGTATATATTATAATAAATTATATATTTATAATAAATAATCCAGGTAGTGTAATAAATCATTTTGAATTCGCTGTCACTGGGGATGTAACAGCTTGTTTTACTGTGCGATAATGAGTATGTTTAATTTTGATTATAATAAAGAGGTAAATAGCCCGTAAAAAACATAACACCAGAAGGAAGAACGGACATTGAAAAGGTAATATAATACGTATTTTAGGAAGAATTTGGTAAAAAAATAAAATCATGAAGACATAGACTATGAAGAGTCCTGTTATCCATAGGTGAACAGACATATACCTCTGTTCTCAAAAAGGGTCAACTATTTCTTCAAAATCGATTTCAGGTATTAAAATTTCCGAATCTTTTCAATAGCGGGAAATTCACAATAAATAAATATCTTACTATAGATTCTCAACTACTTGCTTCAGATATCTTTACTATCAGACTGAAGAGAAATAGCTTTTAAATGTATTATTTTATAAAAAATGATTTTTTTAAAAACCAAAACTATTATTAAATCTTTAACTGACATTCATCTGACATCCCTGAAACAGTTAGCTAATTAGCAATACCTGCTTAATTCCAAACAATGATAACTTTGAAGGTAACAATAAACTCAATACAAATTTACTCTACTATTAAAGTGTCTATAAATTTAATACTGTTGACAACTTTTCTGACAAGTCCCCTTTGTTTACATCTTTTTTTATTCTAAGTAATCCTAAATAATATGTTCTCTATTTTTATAACATTGATTATTAGTTTAGTAACACATACTAGTATCCTATACGGAAATACTTGCTTTTATCACACATACTTTGTTAAATGTACATTGTACATTCATGTTTTGTTATTATTGTAATACTGATAATCTCCTGTGTATCTACCACTGTATAATTATAATATCATGTACCTACTTGAATGTAAAAGCCTTTCTATGGCGTTTATATAAATAAATGAAGAAATAAATATGTGCTCATTGGGGTCTTGGTTTTTTATTTGCAGAAACGGTTTACGAACAGTTTCCGTGAGCACTTAGGCCATAGGCCCATTGTACTATCTCCCTTTTTGCCTCAATCCTTTAATCAATACCTTTTATAAAGTTCACCAAAGTTGTCATTGGATATGTGGATAAGTCTTCTGGTTCTACAGTGTGTCTCCCCAGATATCTGAGCCTAGTTCCCACCAGGGCACGAAATTGGCACCATAAGTGAATTGGAGTCTCTTCATTCTCTTCACATTTTCTGCATCTATTGGTGTTTTCCACTCCCGATAGCTGCATGTGTCTCCTGAGATGGCAGTGTCCCGTTAGTAGCCCTACAAGTTCCCTCAGCGAGTTTCTGTCCATATCGAGTAGTTTACTGATTCGTTTGTATCATATTGTTAACTCGACGAGGTACAGGGAAATCAATCCCTTTTTCTCGCGAACTGTGGTTTGTAGTCACCTGAAGGATGGTTTTTTTCTACCCGATGTGTGGGCTGCCTTTGGCAACATTAAGGACTTTTAAATACTAAATTTTTTGTATTTTGTTTTTTTTTTTTCATAGTTTGAAAGAATTTTATTTTATTATTATTTTTTTTTTGTCTGTAGGTATTTTAGATTTTAGGTAATACTATATTTTTTGTATATCTGGTTGCGCTTACTTTTCTTTTATTAGAGCCCACACATCAGGGGGGATGTGTGATGGATACAGGTAAGGGGTAGGTGGGGGGGTCGCCGGGTCTTATGTGCCCGAGACGGGAGATGCTTGGGTTCGAATTTGAAGCGAGTTTAGAGAAAAACGTCTTGGCTAAATCTACTATGTGCGTTTTTAGTGGGGGGATTTTTGTGCCTGAGTTAATTATACTATTTCGGACAAACCAAGGGCTTTTGGTATATCTTCTGAGCGCAGCATTCTGGAATTGTTCGAGTCTCTTGGTGTTGCCTGTCCCCCAAATTGGGGAGGCGTATGTGATGGCGGGACGAATTTGGGATTTGTATAAGAGGAGTTTGTTATGGAGGGATGTTTTGGAGTTTGTATGTAGTAGTGGGTATAAAGCTCCAGAGATGCTCTTGGCTTTTGTGAGTGTATTTTTGATATGAGGTGTCCATGTGAGTTTTGTGTCTAGTGTGACTCCAAGTTATTTTGCAGTATTCTGCCAAGGTATGACCTGTCCGTACATCGTCACAACACCCACTGGAGTCGAGCCGATTCTTCTTCGTGAGAAGAAGATCGCCACGCTCTTTGAGGGGTTGACGTCTATACGCCACAGGTCATAAAATTCTTGGAGGCTGTTTATATTTTCTTGTAGGCGGTGAGTAATCATCCTGGGTGAACTGTATCTGACCATTGCCGTTGTATCGTCTGCGTACAGAGCTTTCAGTGAATTATGGTCTTCTGAGAGGGGAATATCGTGTGTGTAGATATTGAAAAGGACGGGGGACAGCAAGGAGCCTTGGGGGACACCTGCTGTCATGAATCTAATTTTGGAGAGAGCACCTTTGTATTTTACTTGGAAAGTACAAAGGTGGCGAAATGATTTTAAGACACTGAGCAATTGGGGGTCGATGCCTGTGTTGTGGAGTTTGAGAAGTAGGCCGTATAACCATACCTTATCGAAGGCTTTGGCGATATCCAAGAAAATGGCGCCAGTTGATCGCTGGGTATTGAAACCATCTATGATGTGTTCCGTTACTCTGAGGAGCTGGTGGAGGGTGGAATGTTGAGATCTAAAACCGTGTTGCTCATCAGGTAGGGTGGATACCTCGTGAATATGCTTTAGGAGCCTGGTGAGGAGAATTTTTTCGTAAATTTTACCGATGTTTGACAGGAGACTAATTGGGCGATGGTTTTCACAGAAGAGGGGGTTTTTTCCCGGTTTTGGGAGAACGATGACGTGGGCGTGCTTCCAACTTTTGGGGAAGTAGCGCAGTCTGAGGGCGGCATTTATAAGATTGACTATTGCTAGGATTCCTTTTGGGGGGAGGGCTTTAAGAGCGAAGTTTGTGACGCCGTCCGGGCCGGGAGCTTTCTTGTTTTTACGGCCTTTGATAGCACTTATGACTTCGGCCGGGGTAGTGAAGTGGATATTTGTAGGGGGGAGTGAATTAAAGATATTATTTACTTGGCGGTTGACATCTGGCAATGTGATCGAGGTTGGCGTGTTTGAAGCTGGGGCTGAATTGTTTTTCTAGACTGTTGGCGAACGCCTCCGCTTTGTCTAGGTCGTCGAATACGAGGCCGTTTTCGGCATGAATGGGGTGGTTCGGTGAGGGGTTAGATTTGAGGTTTTTGGATAGTTTCCACAGGGAGCCATCCTGTGGATTTATCTCTTGAATTTTCATGTTCCAAGTGGTGTTTGAATGCTCAGTTAGTTTTTTCCTAATGAGGGCTTGAAGGCGATTTATACTGGTTTTGACTTTGGGATTCTGATTTTTTTGCCAGTGGCGGCGAAGATTGTTTTTTTGTTTTAATTAATTCTTTAATTGTGTTTGGGAGGTTTTCTTTGAGATTTTGATAGCGCTCCGGAAGGGTTTTTGAGGCTTCATTTACTGAGGACATAATTGTCTCAGCGAATGTGTCAACCGCTGAGTCGAGTTCGGCCGAGTTTTGGAGGGAGTGGTTTATAGATAATTTATCCCCGACTATCTGTGAAAAATATGTCCAATCGGTTTTTTTTGATGGCAGGGGGGGGGAGGGATCTAAGAATTTATTGAGAGTTAGCAACACGGGGTTGTGGTCGGAGTCGAGGTCGTTGATAGATTCGATACAGTACATCCAGGGTGATTTGTTAAAAATTGCGATGTCTAGTACGTCGGGTGGATGGCCCTGGGCGGAGAAATGTGTGGGATCCACAGGGCCGGCGACGACTAGATCAGGGTGGGATTTGGAGAATTCGAGGAGGATTCTACCATTGGCGTTTGCGCGCCTGCTATTCCAATTTGGATGCTTCGAGTTGAAGTCTCCCATCAGAATAGTAGGCGTTTGTCCTTCGAGAAGTAATTCAAGATCAGACTTTTGCAAAGTCTTTTGTGGTGGATTGTATATTGAATTTATTCTCAAAGGGCCAGCTTACTTGGTAAAAAGGGTTATGGAGGTACTTTATATGGATGAAAGCGTGGGGGTGATGTTGTGTTTGTGTGCGAGTTTAGTTTTTACGAAGATGGCTGTGCCACCACCTCGTGAGTGTAATCGGTCGTTTCGGTACAGTGTATAGTTTGCGATTTTTGGTGTTGTTGACGGGTTTAGGTGTGTTTCGTTTATGAGAAGTACATCGAGATTGTGTGTGTTGGTGAATAATTTGAGTTCTTGTAAACTCTTTGTGAGACCGTTCGCATTCCAGAAGGCCAAGCGCAGCGCGGAGGACATAGTAGCAGAGTTAGCCATTTAGACGGTAAAGAGAGCGAAGGATTGTGGGGCTGCTGTGAAAATGATGGAGAGGTAATCTGACGTGGAAGAGGCAGAAATGAATTTAGGGATGAGGTCGGCGATGAATTCGCCGATCCTGGAAAAATTAATGTTTTTGAAGAAATCAAATATATTAAATGGGGTTGATGCAGGGGTGGGGGTGGCTTAGGGGGCTGGGGGTGGGGGGGTGGTTTGGGTAGGCTGGTTCGGGCTTGCAGCCTGAGCGTAGGAGGTGTGGTGGGAGGTGGGGCGGGAGTTGAAGGTGACTTGGGGGCGTACCTCAGTTCGGCGACCGACGGGTGTAGGGTTGGCAGGGCGCTTCGGGCACTCCTTGAAGTTAGCGGGATGAGGTCCACCGCAGTTTGTGCAGGTGGCTGGACCATCCTTCCTCCGCTTTGCGCATTCTGCTGTAAAATGTCCTAATGTGCACTTCACGCAGCGGGGGGGGGGAGGTTGCATCCCTTGGCAGAGTGCCCGAAGTGTTGACATCGGTGGCATTGTGTGGGGGCTGATTTCCTGTCTAGGTATTCCACTTTAATCTTAAGGTGGAAGATGGATTGAACGCTGAAAATTTGCTGGCCAGCTTCTCCATGGCTCAACTGGACCAGGACCATGGGGACGTTTGTACGGTCCGGCCCTGCTCGCATGCGGGAGACGGAGATGACGGGCAGGGTCATGTCCAGCAGTTCGAGTTTTATCTCCTCCTCGGAGATTGTGGTAGGGATGCCCCTAAGGACGGCTTTGGTCGTTTTGTCCTCGGACAGTTGGAATGTATGAAAGTCGGTTTTGTCTTCTTGTAGAAGTTTGGTCGCGAGACGGAAGCTGGAGGAGTCCCTGGTGTGGAGGACAATACCCTGGGGGATGACTTTGGCGTTGGCGATGTTAACGCCCGCATCCTCCAGCTTGCGTCTCAAAAAGTTCCAATTTTTGTCTGACTTTATAATGATGGGCGGAATTTTGATGGGGCGGGGTTTGGGGGCAGTATTGTCGGTCTGGTCTCGAGTGTTCTCGAGACCGTCAGTTGGGTTTGTGTCGGAGTTTGTCACAGTCTCGGTGTCATTTTATTCTAGCGGGGAGAATCGGTTCGAGGTAGGTGTCTGGGATTTTGGTGGGGGCGTTTTAGGGGCTTTGCGTTTTCTGTCGTGGTGGGTAGGGTTGGGGTGATCCAGAGGGGGGGGGGGGGGAAATCCGAGGAGGAGGCACTCGGGAGAGGCGTATTGAGAGCGGTGATGGTGTCGTCTGATGGTACGCTAGGGTCAGGGTTGAATGGTGGAATCGGCGGGACACTAAATTAATGTACTTTGGTACTGTTCGAGCACTGATATTGGAGGGTCAAGCTTTTTGAGTTCTAGCATATACTCTTCCATCTTGGTAATCGAGGCACGGAAGTACTTTGCGCGTCCCTCGAACAGGATGGGCCAAGTTTTTTTAACTTGTACACAAAACAGCACTGGTTTTTTTATTTATTTAACACTAAACTGAGTCACTATACATCGAAGAACACACACTGAGGGATTGTTTTACATACGCGTGTGGCATAGACCGGACGGGGCCATGCTTTTGGGGTGAAGCCTCGGCACTGTGGGTTATATAATAACCACAAAACAACTTTTGGAGAGAACCGGTGGCGTCACAAATAATGTGGGTTTGATAACGAAGCACAAACCATTTAAAATTGTAATACTGGTAAATACCGAACGAAATTTTTCGATACTGATTCGTCTGGGGTCTGGTCCGTTTATAAGTACTTCGGATTGACTCATTTCGGGTGCTCTCTCACATTCCTTCCAGTGTTGGGATTTGTCCCACCTCTCGATATTTAATTTGGTGTGGAGGCCTAATCCTACGGCCGCCCGGCTCGAATCCCGCAAGTGCTGATTTCACCTATTTCCTTGCTAGTTCGTCAGCTCGCTCGTTGCCCTCAATACCCTTATGTCCTGGTACCCATATCAGGGACATTTTACTGATGGTAGCGAGTTCTGTAAGAATAGTCCTGCATTCCATCACCAGTCTGGAGTGGCATCGGTTACTTTCCAATACCATTAGGGCTGCCTGGCTATCAGAACATATAGATACCATGTAGATAGTTAGAAGTTTAAAATTCCCTCTTAACACAAGCCACCTCCTTCCCGATTATGCAAAAAACAACGCCAAAAAGTGTTTTATTCTATTTTGTGAAGTTCAGTCACAAAATATAGGTTATCCGATCATTGATGATCGTATGAAGTTAATTTTCCACATTTTACAATAAAACCACGACCGAAAGGTGGGAAAGTAAGTAGGAGATTTTGCTATTTTAAGCAGTTTTTGTGGGCCTGATTTTTTTTTGCTTTTAAAATACCTGATTGTTTAAAAAAAAAGATTTGTTATACCTACTTGCAGTATTTAATTAAAGCATCTAACATATTTCTAAGCGATCAAATTTTTAAATCAAAACCACATGATTTTGCTTAACTTCGAAGTGCTTCGCCTTAAGAATTTAACTCTCCCGCAGCCAACTGGGGCTGAAGGTAGACCCCAAAAATTAATTAGTCATTATTATTGTAGAAAGCAATCACTTTGTGGTTTGACATATTATAATAAAATAAAATACTTTTTTGTTTAAAACCACGAGTTTTATTAATTTTTTGAAGTATTAATTTGTACCCTGATGATGCTTGAGTAAAGCGAAACCGGTCGGTTCAAAAAATTAATAAAACTCAGTGGTTTTAAACAAAAAAGTATTTTTTTTTATTGGTGCCCTTTTTTACTCATTTAAAGTACGCTCTAGCGTGTTTAAATCGCACTTTATGGAACGCGCGTTTTTTAAAGTTACCATGGCAACATCAACAAATCAACAAAATGTGAAGTCTAAATGTCAACTTTTAACTATAAATCTGGCAGGAATATTGTAAACGTCAAATGTGACAGATTGCAAATTAATATTTGTGTTTTTCATTTCCATGACAACAAGATATTGTGATGTCACATCACGAATTCATTAATAGTTTTATTTCCAAATTTTTAATAATAAAATCAATATTTATGTTTTCAAAGTGTACCAATAAAAAAAAATAGCGTAAAATATTCGTGGATAACTGGTCTTCAAAACACTTGCTTTATTTCGAGCACTCGGCTACGCCGTCGTGCTCGAAAAATCGCGCGTGTTTTAAAGACCTGTTTATCCACTTATATTTTAATATACTATTTTTTATTATAAATAGTCATTACCCAATTTATACTGAAAAGAAGAACATATAATTTAAATTTAATTTAACTAAACAAAATACGTAGCTCAGTATCGACTTCTTCATCGACTTCTTACCAATGTATTGTAATTTTCCTAGTTTTACATTTTTTCATATTGCATGGTGAAGTATTTAGTTTCGATGTTATTTCGTTTTTTACTTTGTTTTTGCTTTAGATGTTGTTTTTGATTTTGTCTTCTATTTTGTTTTTGATTTTGTTATGCTTACTTAGATGTTCTTTGTAATTAAATAAAAAAAAATAACACATAAAAGCCCAGCCGGGCGGAAAATTGACAATAAATAATATTTTACTATAGATTCTCAACTACTTACTTCAGATATCTTTACTATCAGACTGAAGAGAGATAGCTTTAAAATGTATTATTTTATTAAAAATGTTTTTTTTTTTATACCAAAACTATTATTAAACCTAACTGACAGACCTGAAACAGTTAGCTAATTAGCAATACCTTTTTATATGAATACAGCTCAAGAGTCCCAACTGCTCCCGTCTGAAGCCATTGAAACTATGGCATCCCCAATTGGGGTATGTTGTGAGGCTGAGGGTAGTAGGGAGGGGAAGGAGATAGGGAAGAGGAAGGTGGGGAAGTATCTGGCTATTCAGTTCTGGTCACCAAACACGGCTAATGCCATTTCAAGCAACTTTTCAATTCTGAATGGTGATCTTTCACCAGGGCGATACAGAGAGTATCTTCCACTCTGGAACGTGCCGCAAATATAGTATATATTATTTTAAATGAATAAATTGTAAAATAAAACAAATTAATCATATAAAATTTTTTTTCCACGCCGGGATTCGATCCCGCGACCTTCGGTGTGCGAGTCAAGCGTCTTACCGCTGCGCTACGCTGGCCGTCTAGTAATTACCTGCTTAGTAATTCCAAACAATGATAACTTTGAAGGTAACAATAAACTCAATACAAATTTACTCTACTACTTAGTACATATCACTTGAATGTAAAAGCCATTCTATGGCGTTTAAAGAAAAAAAATTACAATCCCGTTAAACCGCAATTAAGCAACTTGTCAATAGGATATTCATCTTCAATTACAATTTAATTACACATACTTAATATTATTACTATAACCATAGAGTCAAAATCGGAAATGTCATTTTTAAATAAATTTTAGACGTACCTATTGACTATTTCCGCAAAAAAATATAAATTGATTTCGAAAGACTGTTCTGTTACTAAGTAAAGCTGTGTTTTAAATTTTGAGAAAATATGTTTATTTTTAGTACATTAATGTTTTAACGTAGGTCGTTGGCAGATTTGCTAAATTTTCAAACAACATTTTGTAACACACATTTTTTTTTTTTTTTTTTCAATTATTTCTGGCTTTCACCCTCCAAGGGTGTTCTAGGCCATCATTTAAAATTACAGAGAAAGGGAAAGGTGAATTTATATATTAATTTTATTTAAATGTACAAATTTCAGAATTATATGGAAGATTGGAGTCGAGTTCAGACTTAGAAGAGATGAAATGTTGAATGGAGGGGAGGCAATTTTAGATAACGCTTGATAGAAGAGAGGATATTTATTTAGAGAGGGACAACCAAAAAATATGTGATCTAAAGTGCCCACATCTAGACCACAGAACGTACAATCTGGGGAGTCAAGGATGTGAATTTTAAAAAGGTGAGAAGGAACGGAACAATGACCGATTCTCCTTCGAATAAGTGAGGAAATTTCTTTTTTGGAAAAATGGGGAAATTTTTTAAACCACGGTTTTGATTGGATAGTCCTTTGTATTGAGGCGTAGCGAGCTCCCTTGGATTGACTGGCAATGTTCCAATACTCTGTCCAAACATTGCGGGATCTATCTTTGATGATGGAAAAAATATCAGATAGGGGAATATGGTTTACAAGGGTAACAATAGGGTTGGACGCTCCTTGTTTTGCCAAAGAATCTGCAATATCGTTACCCACTATGCCAATGTGTCCAGGGATCCAAACAAGAATTACGGTTTTTCCAGAGCTTTGAATGGAGGCTATCAGCACTCTAATGAGACATACAAAGTGATCATCAGGATGAAGAAGAGGACAGGATTTAAGTTTTTGGAGGGAACTGAGAGAGTCAGAGAGAACAAGGGAATGTTCACAATTATTTTTGATTATATATTTGAGTGCTTCAATTATTGCAATGCACTCAGCAGAAAATATTGAAAATTGGTTTGAAATTGAATAAAATATTCTATCATTAGAATTATTGTAGTAAACGTTAATACCTATACCACAGTTAGGAGAGTCAGGAGATTTGGAGCCATCAGTAAATAAAAGAGAAGAATTAGGCCATTTAGAAGAAATAATGTCATTGAACATATTATTAACAGTACGGGCTGGGAGATTGGAATGACTTTTAAGGATGCCGATCCCTTCCAAAATTGTTGGGGATAGGGTGACGTGATTATATTTTAATTTGTATAGTGGAAGAAGATCATTTTGGATAATTTGAAGCTCTGAGAGAGAGCGAAAATTTTTACAGATGGCAGGAAGAGGTTTAGTTCGAGCTCTGATTGTAGATGAATGTGTTGATTCTTTGAACAACGAAACTCTGGGAATAACCTGATGACATTTAGAATTTAAACATTTAAGAACAAATTTGTCAGCAAACAGTTGTTGCCTTAAATAAAGTGGGGGATCAGAACATTCCACTTGAAGGGAATTGATGGGTGACGACTGCATCGCTCCAGTTATTATTCGCAATGACTTCGATTGAATTTTGTCTAATTTACTGAGTGCATTTTTGGAGGCAGTACTAAAAAGTGGGCAGGCATAGTCGAGATGACTTCGAATAAGTGCATTGTAAAACAACTTAATGCAGGTAGGGTGAGCACCCCACCAAACGCCAGTCAATGATCTGATGATATTTACATTTTTTTCACATTTAGTAACTATATTGTGAATATGGGAAGACCATTTAAGTTTCCTATCAAATGTTACTCCCAAAAATTTTACTTCAGAGGCGTTGGGGATTGGAGAGTTTTTAAATAAAATTTGAACAGGAGAATTTGTATGACGGTTTGAGAAGGTGACACACTGACTCTTTTGAACTGAAAGTTCCAGACCATTTAAAGTGAGCCATGTGCAAAGGGCATCCATGGCTTCATTAAGATATTTGACGGCAAGTGGGATGATTTTGGATGATAAGAAGTCAAAATCATCTGCGAACTCAATAAATTTTACTTGAGGGGGAATAGAGACATGCATATCGTATGTGTATATATTATACAGTATAGGGGATAATACATCGCCTTGGGGTAAACCTTTCCAAATTGATCTACTCTGAGGAGTAACATCTGGTAGTTCAATGAAATTTTTTCTATCAAGAAATAGATTAATAATAGATTGGACAAACATGGGGGGAAGGCCAAGGCCTAAAAGTTTTTTCTTAAGGATTGGGATGGAAACATTGTCAAAGGCACCTTCTATGTCTATAAAGACTGCAAGACATACTTCATGGTTAGAAATGGATAAATTAATATCAGTGCTGATGATGGCAAGGTTATCTTGCGTAGATTTTTTTTTCCTAAATCCAAATTGAGATGGAGAGAGAAGCTGATTACTTTCGACAAAAAATTCTAACCGGTTTTTAATTAATTTTTCATAAATTTTACTTAGGGTAGATGAAAGAGCAATTTATTTATTTATTTATTTATTTATTTATTACACGCCCTGATGGGCTTTTACATTAAAGTTTATAAGTTGAGTATAAAAACAATGAAGAAAATATAATACAATGAGAAAAGAAAATACGTAATACAATATAAAAAACAAAACCACATAATAAAATAAAAAGTACATATGTAAAAATATGATAAGAAGTCTCACATTCAATATAAACAAAAAACTGCAGAAATTATGTAAATCTATTTGTGTCTAGAAGAATAAAAGTGATAGAATATGCAACATTTATACTGATTGGTTTTAAGATGAAATATATCACCTAAATTAGAATATTTATTTCCGAGACTGTGAAGTCTCGGAAACGGAGAATTTTGATAAGCTAGTGTCCTGGTGTTATTGAAGTAAAAGGGTAATAAATGTCGACATGATTTTTTGGGTACATGGATATTGATAAATTGAAGTAATTCTGGACAGTCAATTTTGTAATGCAGTATTTTATGTAACAGTATTAAATCTGTGCTTATTCTTCTTTCTGAAAGTTTCAACAGAGAAAATTTATCCAGGAGGTAATTATAATCAATGTTTAGTATAGGAATACGCAATTTATAGTTTATGAACCTTAGAAACTTCCGTTGTATCTTTTCAATGTTGTCTGAATGAATATTGAAAAAAGGAGACCATAACGTAGAGTTATATTCAAGTTGGCATCTGACAAGGGTTTTATATAACATAATAAATGTGCCTAAATCATTAAAATCTTTTGCAGCTCTTAAAACAAAGCCAAGAGTCTTTAGGGATTTGTTGATAATATTATTAATATGACATACAAAGGTGAGTTTACTGTCGAACATAATGCCTAGATCCATAATTTCATTAACACAATTTAAATTTTCATCATTTAATGAATACTGAAAATATATAGGATTATTTATTTTGGAAAAATGAATGAACTGACATTTATTTATGTTTAATGCTAGTTTGTTGATAGAGCACCATTCAAAAAGATATATCAAATTAGTTTGAAGTGTAATACAATCATTAATGTGGTTGATCTCTTTATAAAGTTTCATGTCATCAGCAAACAGTAGCACGTTTATGTTTGTGAATATATCAACAATATCATTTATAAATATAATGAACAAAATGGGCCCTAAATGGGAGCCTTGCGGCACTCCACTTGTTGCTATAAATTTGTACGAATGTGTGCCATTTATTTTCACACTAAGACTTCTTTTGGACAAATAACTAACAAACCAAATTAATAAGCTACCATAAACTCCAAGTGTCGCCAATTTATTGATTAATATTTTGTGACACACCTTGTCAAAGGCCTTGCTAAAGTCCGTATATATTGAGTCAACCTGGCACCTGTTTGCTAAAGATTTAGATATGAAGTTTTCGTAAATTAGTAAATTGGTTAGTGTAGATTTATTTGAACAAAAGCCATGTTGATGGGGTGTTATAATTTTTTTTATATTTGTAGATATTTTATGGAGTACAATTTTTTCAAAAAGCTTGGGAATCGATGATTGGATACATATTGGCCTATAATTTGTTACGTCCGTTTTGTCCCCTTTTTTAAAAATGGGTGTTAGAAAACTGTGTTTCCATGTATCAGGGAAACTGCCTGTCTCTAGTGACTGGTTAAAAATTAGAAAAAGAGGAACAGTTATGCCATTTAAACATTCTTTAATTAACACTGGTGGAATATTATCAGGTCCTGCATTTTTTCTAGCATCTAACAAATTTACATGGTTTTTGATATCATTAATTTCTATGCGTATTTCAGATATATCCAGGCTAAGATTCGATGAGAATTTTGGAATTTCGTTGCTAGGTATATCCTCTTCATACACAGACTTAAAATAATCGGCAAATAGATTTGCAATGTTTTCATCATTACATCCAATTTTTCCATTGAAATTCATAGTAGTTGGAATACCCAAGTTATTATTTTTTTGCGAGTTAGTATAATTCCAAAACTGTTTTATATTTACACGAATATCAGTTTCAATTTTGTCGATGTAATTTTTATAGCATAGTTTTGAGATTTTACAACATTCCTTTCTTAACAATTGAAATTCATTGTAATCACTCGACAGTCTGGACCGTTTGTAATTTTTATGAGCTATTTTCTTACGATATGTTAAAGTGATCAATTCTGGACTAAACCATTTTGGAAAATGAGAAATTCTATTATGTCGAAGAGGCACAAAATTTGCAATGGCATCATTTAGAATAGCATAAAATTTATTTACATTATCGTTAATATCTGTATTTTCCAGAAAGGACCAGTCTGTTGTATTTAAGCAATCAGAAATTTTTTTAAAATTTGCTTTAGAGAAGTTATAAGATGGCTTGATATTTTTGAGATAAGTGTTGTTAACAAAGGGAATAACTATATCCAGAGGAGGATGGTAAACGTCCACAGGTAATAGTTCTTCTAAAGATTTACATACGTTAGCCGTGGGCTCACTGCAAAAAACTAGATCAAGAATGCGACTATTTATATTAGCGACAGTGTTTAGTTGTGGGATTGATAAATAATTCGACATACCCAGAATCTCTCTCTCACTAAGATTGGCAGTTGACATATTAATACCAGACAATTCAGGGTCATCATGGTTCCAAGATATATTTGGTAAGTTATAGTCACCCACTAAAACAAGTTTGGCACTGGGATATTTAAACCTTAAAAATTCCACATCCTCTACATGATTCATATACAGCCGTGTATCGGAGGATGGCGGTATATATATGCATCCAATTATTAATTTGACAGCATTTTTATTTTCAAGCAACACGAATATTTGTTCAACGTCACTATTTTTGTTTTTGAGCACTTTTGACGGAATACGTTTGTGGACAGCAATCAGGACTCCGCCCCCTCTTGTATTGGAGCTGGTGTTTGGACTACGGTCAACTCGGTAGATGTGGTGATCGGGCAATCCAAGTTCCGCTGAGAAAATCGATGGTGTTAACCAGGTTTCCGTTAACATGATGACATCATGTGAGAGAGTCGGGGCACTTATTCTGAATTCCTTTAATTTCGTTCTGATGCCTCTGACGTTCTGATAATAGATGTTACATTTATTTAGTTGGAGTTTTTTGGCAAAACATTGACGATTTTGGGGAGGTTATTTATATATTTTATTGTTAGATTTGATTCACCATTATTTTTTCTAGACTCTAGCTCGTCCCGTAGCATCATCAGGTGTTTTCTTTGTTGGCTGGTCTGATCATTTCTGGCTTTGATACCATCTTTTAATTTTTTGTTATTAATCAAAATTGTCCGAACTGAATGCTCCTCTTTGAATTCCAACTTAATTGGTCTACATTGATTTCCGACTTTCTTCGTTCCCAACCTGAATATTTTAATGTCATGAGGATTAAAGGAAATATCAATGTTTTTCAAGGCCGCGGTAACCTTATTCACGTCATCGGAAATGTTAGTTGAGGTTAGATCTGATGTGCTCTCGGGAACATTGAAAAGAATAACATTTCTTGCGCGGAGCTTCCTCTCTTCAATTTCCGTCAATAAGTCACAAATATTAGATGAAGGATTTGTGGGGTTAGCATCTGTTGGCTGAGTAACTGCTACACTTTTTAAGGCTGATAATTCGCCTTCAAGTATTCCCATACGTACAGCCATCATTCCTGTAGTTCCCAACAGTTCCGTTGTTATAGGTGTTAATTTACCCATCTGCTCCTTCGTAAACTTGTTACCGGGGTCATTAATAATTTTGATTAATGAACTTAGCAGATCTTTAGCTTTGCTCATATAGTTGAGAGAGTTTTCGTTTAAATCCATGTTTGAGTAGGTTTTGCAGATATTTAATTTATTATTCCAAGATTTACAATGGCGCCTATTTCCCGCAATCAGTTAAGCACCTTTCAAAAATGAGACACTTTGGGCCAATAACGAGTAAATGACGACACTTTCGACCAATGGCGATAATGATGACAAATTTATTTATGCGCCTGCGCGATTGATGTGTTTATGATTTCTGAATTGTTATTTTAATATTTTTAAATCACAAAACTGCACAGCACACGCTATATTTCAGAAATCTAACTGGCTCAATACTGGAAACACCAATTGATTTTTATTATTTGTCACTTTATGTTGTTATTTACACGCAAATTATTATTGTTTTGGCAATTTTATGTGGAGCGTATTTCACTGTTTGTGTACTCAGCGGCGGTAGGTAATATATGGTTGTTGGATCCAGAATTGGGTGATTTGTTTGATTTTAGGATTGGGATGATTATTTGAGAACTCCAGTCATCAGGCATTATGCCAGACTGGAAGATTTTATTTAAGATGCTTAGGAAGTGATTTAGAACATTATCATTACTATTTTTGATAATGCTATAAGGAATACCATCTCTGCCTGGAGAGATGAGTCTTTGACTATTGATAAACAATTTTTTAATTCAATTAAAGTGAATGGAGAGTCTAGCCAATGATCAGACATAGGAGTGTTGTGGATGGGAGTTATTTCAACTTAGTTAGGTACAGAAGGGGGGGCAATTTTGTCCAAGAACTCATCTATCCATTTAGAATGAGACGCTCGAGGAGATGTTGAACTGAAGGAGGATCGAAATCTTCGAATCATAGACCAAACTTCCGAAATTGGAGTATTCGGAGATACTGAACTGCAGAAGTTGAACCACCCGGATCTTTTTTTTGACCTCAATACCCTTTTGGCATTGGCTTCGGCATTTTTGAATATAAGATAGTTCTCCATAGTCATATTGTGACGATACGAAAGAGATTTAGCTTTCCGAATTCTCACTACCTTAGAACATTCCTCATCCCACCAGGGAGTCGGAGGGAGTTTTTTAAGAGATTTGGTTTTAGGGGGAGGATTTGATTTATTTATTGCAGTTATGAGCATCGATTTGAAGTTATCGTAGTCATCTTTGACAGATAATATTTCGGAAGAGGGTAAATTTTGTATAAACTTATCCATATGCGAGTTAAATTCGTCCCATTTTGTGTGTTTTGTTTTAATCTTCGTCGAAATATGGGACTTGTCTGAATGGAAAGAAGTTTGATAAGTGATGGTGATCGGGAAATGATCACTGGAGCAAGGATCAGGGGACACCACCCACGAGGAGAGAGGTGCCAGATTTGTAGAGCATATGGAGAGATCCACTGCACTGGGGTTTGTGTTGGGGCGAGAGATTCTCGTAGGAGATCCGTCGTTCAAAAGGAAAAGGTTGGATTCATCTAAAAAATCCATAACATTTCGACCATCTCGATCAGAGAAAGCAGAACCCCAGACGGGGGAATGGGCATTAAAATCGCCCAATAAAAATAATGGAGGGCTTAGTTGACGGACAATTTGTAACCAAGCTTGCTTATTGAAGTGCGATGATGGGGGAATATAGATAGAAACAAAGGATGTGTCCTTTATTTTAGCTGCAACCATTTGAAAGTCAGCTTTGGGGGGTTTGATATTATTTATTGGGGAAAACGGAAGGGATTTTTAAATAAAAAGGGCAGCACCGCCGCCCGTACTTTCCGGGCGATCATCACGGAGACAGGAGTACCCTCCCACATTAAAGTGGGTGGATGGAGTAAACCATGTCTCCGAGACAGCAGCCACAGAAACAAGGTTTGAATTTAATAGGTTAAGAAGGTTTGATTTGTTAGAAATAGCACTGCGGCTATTCCACTGAAGTATTCTGACATCTTGAAGTGCCATTTTAAACAAATGATTTTAACGTGGAAATAATAGAAGCAGCGTTGGACGGTAGATTAGTTTGAGAAGAAATTAGGTCAATTAGAAGCATAATGAAGTGTAATAAATAAAATAAAATAAAATAAATAAAATAATAAGAGTTTGTATAAATGAAGAATTATCTTGTGAGAGTTGTTCAGAAAGTTTTTGATGGTTTGTTGAGGACGAATTATAGTTGTTTGCGCACCCATTTGTGGCATTTGAAAGAGGAGAACCATTGGGATTTTAGAGAAGTGAGTTGTGTTGTTGCCGATCGTATCCAGCAGCCGGTTTAGAGACAGGGTTTTTGTACATAAATTTAGTTGAACGAGAAGATGTTGAGGAGAAGGGGAGAGGGTTGGATGGAAAGTTACTGGATAAAACCTCGGCAAAAGATTTTTTGACAGGCGGGAATAGTTTAGAAGCCTGCAGAAAAGACAAGTTCTCAGAGGCCATGGAAATTTTTATATTTTTTTGGCGAGATTGCTCAGGGCAAGAAGAGTGAATGGCGGAATGAGCGCCTGAGCAGTTAAAACATTTAGGTGAAGAGAGAGAAGAACATTGGTCAGCCGTGTGGTTTTCTCCACATTTGAAGCATCTGGGAGGGGATCTGCATGCAGCTTTGGTATGACCAAAACGGCAGCAATTGTAACATTGGGTGGTGGGGTAAGTGTACATTGTACATTTCAACTGGTAAGGAGTTGAAAAATAAATAGATATGAGAGGGAAGAGATTGTCCTTCGAATGTGATCACAATAGATTGGGAGGGCTTCCAGGAAACGATGCCCTCAGAGGTGTCCTTATAATTTAGCCTCCTGGCTTTTATGGGATTGCCGATATGTTGGGGGGTTGAAAGAAAGGACAGAATTTCTGGAATGGGCAGATCGGTCGAGATACCCCTGACCAGGCCCATTCGAGTGACATTGAAAGTTGGGATGTACGCCTTGAATTTAAAATTAGATGTAATAAAAATGTTTTTGATGAAGTTGTTGGCGGCTGAACCTGAGAGGAATTCAATAGAGATTCGGAAGCGACCCTCGGCTTTTACACCTCCGGGCTTAATCGAAAGGTTCTTGTTGGTTGAAAGGAATTTACCAAATTCAAGAGGATGTATGGTTTTACCTTGTTCAGTTTTTTGCGCATATGCAATAAAGGGGCCACGGGAATGAGTAGAGTAAAAGTTTGTTGGAGAAGGTTGAGGAAGAGCTGGTGGGGACTCTGAAGACGAAGGCGAATCATGTTTTTTTGGGGAAGAGGGATTGAATTTTCTTTTTTTTATTGAGGTTAGGATGACAGATTCACTGTATGAAATGTTTGAAGGGTCTGAAATGTTTGAGGGTTCTGAAATGTCCGAAATGTCTCCATCTGGAGGGTCAGGAGGGGGATCTGGGGGCTTTGTAGGAGGTAAAGGAGGGAAATACTCCTCCATTGTTCAAGTTACAGGAAGTACAAAAAGTGACAGAAGTAAAAGTAGAAAGAAAAGTATATAAATATCTGAAAATGAGCAGCAAGAAGTTACTCCTAGAAGATCAGGGGGAGAAGAGTCCTCAAGGCACAACACACTACACTTTTTACAGCCAAAAAACAATTAAAAGATTGGTTTGAGATGATTTTTGATAGAGCAAAACAAAAAAAAACTGTTGACAGCCAAATGTTATTGTTGCGAGTCCGTAACACACATTTCAAATCATATAATCCGTGCAGTAAAATAAATCAATAAATTATCTCGGAAAGCTATGTTTCAGAATTTTTATGTAAGTTTAAATTAAATCATTATAAAAAAGATCCGTACACGTGTTTTGTGACGAAAAAACTTCAGTTTATTAATTTTTACCGTAATTTCAAAATTTTTCAAAGTTCAAAGAACAGTTAATATAAATCCTGAAATAGACTATCGAAAATTAGTTGCAGCACCTAATAAAAAATGCTACGTAAACTGTAACTCGACTACTCGACAGATACGCACATAAATATACCAAACCACCCACGATACGCACTTTGATAAATAAAGAACACTGAAGAGACAAAGTCCTAATACTTCCGTAAGTAGGGGAGGTCCTATCCATTTCAAGAGAACCCCAAACCGTTAGATATTGTGGAAAATTCATCAAGGTCAAATTACTGGATTCGAAAAACGTTTGGGTTGGGAGGATTGAATGTTCTGGAGGGAATAGTTTAACTGTTGCTACGGCGTTTATTTAAAATTACAACATCTATCCGTACTATACTATATCCTAAATATTATTATAAATGCGAAAGTAAGTGTGTTTGCGTTTGCTATACCATTAAACCGATTTTAAAAACTATTTCACCATTCGAAAGCTACATTATCAGCGAGTAATAATAATTAATAAATAATAGTATTAATAATAATATATAATAGTTAATAATATAATATTAACTAAATTTCATTGCCATCATCCAAATTCAGCTATAGAACGTATTAATTTACCCAGAAATTTAGGAGGTAGAGGTATAGTCAAAATAATATCTTTAAAACATAATCAGGTAGAAATGCTAAGAAATTTTTTCCATAGGAAAGCTGATAGTTCAGAAATGCACAAAATAATATGCAAGGCAGATAGAAATATTTCACCATTAAATTTATACGACGAGAATGCCAGCATTCTTATAAATACCAACCAGGAATTATTAGATTCCTGGTCAAATAAAATTCTTCACGCAAAACACTTCAATTATCTCAACCAAACATATGTTGACAAATTTTCGTCAAACAAATGGTTGAGTATTGGAGAGTTGAGCGCAGAAATAGAAGGCTTTATGCTTGCCATACAAGATAGAGTCATTAATACTAAAAATTATAGGAAGCATATCATCAAAGATGCAAATCAAATTGATGATTTATGTAGAAAATGTTTGGCTTTTCCGGAAACTATAGAACATATTATATCGGGATGTTCTGTATTAGCGCCGTCCGATTATACATTTAGGCACAATCAAGTTTTAAAAATAATTCACCAAAGTTTGGTAATTAAACATAACTTGATTGACTACCGTAATGTACCATATTATGAATATGAACCAAATTCATTTTTAGAAAATGAATTTTATAAAATTTATTATGATAAAACTATTCTGACAGACAGAACAATTAGTCATAATAGACCCGATATAGTTTTACATGACAAAATTAAGAAAATAACTTATATCATTGATGTCGCTATTCCAAATTCTTGTAATATTCAGAAAACTGTTTCTGAAAAAATAAGAAAATATACAGATTTAGGAAATGAAATTAAAAGAATTTGGCATTCTCAGACTATAAAAATATTACCATTTGTTATTTCGGCTACTGGCATTATACCTAGCTCTCTCATTCAAAATTTAGGCGTATTAGATTTGTCAAAAAATTTGTACATAAAAATGCAAAAGTCGGTCATTTTAAATACATGTAGGATTACGAAAGATTTTTTAAATATTTATATTGAGGGATCAGTAGGATTTATCGGACCAGTTAGGATTTCATCAGAGCCGAACCCTCTGATATGAAAATATCTGGAGTCGGTGAAATATTTTCCCATTATGTTTCTGGTGGATTGACGTATTGTTCTTGTATTGTTTTATTCTTATATAGTGCACTTACATTGCGTTAATTTACTAGATATTCATTTGTGGAAAAGTGTGTGGAAGGGTTCAGTCTTTCATTTGGGAAAGATTCAACCCGGACATAAAATCTGGAGCACCGTAAGTAAGTATATAATAGTAAGCTCTGACGTTATGAAATTTGTTTGTATGAAAATATGTGTATTTCATATATTTTAGCAGCAGGGAGGAAAGGCAGGAAGAAGGTGGGGTTTGCAGAGAGGGAAGAGATGAGGGAGGGGAATGGCGGGGAAGGTGGAAGGGAAGGGGGACGCACGTGAAAGGACATGCAGCGAGAATCAATTTATGGCATTGCCACGCATGCCGGGTACCAGCTAGTAGGGAATAAATAAACCTATAATTTTTTCAAACCAAGGTTAGAATAAACTAAAAATCTAAAATTAAAAATGTTAACTAAGAATCAAAAGAACATTATTTGTGTTTTCAATAAATTTTAATCAAAAGTTCAAAGTGCTTTCGGGATCCTAATTAGGAGATAAGTATATAACGGAACACCAATCCTGCGAACGCCTTTTTCTATGACTGAGTGACCAGCGACATGTAGAAGAAAAAAAACAAGTGTGCTTTACACCACACGACCGTAGAAAAACTTCACTAACTTGGGATGGAACCATAACAGTTTAGTTGACCCGATGTTAAAGTGGCCTTGTAACGCATGCCGGGTATCCCTATCCCTATCCCTATCCCTATCCCTATCCCTATCCCTATCCCTATCCCTATCCCTATCCCTATCCCTATCCCTATCCCTATCCCTATCCCTATCCCTATCCCTATCCCTATCCCTATCCCTATCCCTATCCCTATCCCTATCCCTATCCCTATCCCTATCCCTATCCCTATCCCTATCCCTATCCCTATCCCTATCCCTATCCCTATCCCTATCCCTATCCCTATCCCTATCCCTATCCCTATCCCTATCCCTATCCCTATCCCTATCCCTAACCCTATCCCTATCCCTATCCCCGATACTCCCTGACACTCCCGACACTCCCGACACTCCCGTATCCCGTAGCGTTCGCTTCTAAATATATATATTCTTTTTCGTAACGCATTCACGAGTTTACCCCCAAGTGTCGAACGTGCGTAAAGAAGTTTTACTTCAAGAATTGGTCTCGAAGAAACATTTTTTGAAAAAATAAAACATCAAGAAAAGGCACTGGCACTGGAGACCAAAATTTCCTTTGCATTTTTTTACTCTAAGTAATGTCAGAAATCATTGGTTAAAAAGTTCGCCTGTTTCACACGAAACTTAATTTTGGATTTGAGGCCAAGATACCCAACCAAGTTGAATTTAATTATTTTAATCAAAATTTGTATGAAATATCTAGTACGGATAGTGCTATTTTTTGTGCTTATGATATATGGGTAATTAATTTCGTATTAAGATTACGAAAATGTTAGGAATTTTTTTTAGAAATACACAGTTTTGTTTTTTAAAATAAATAAATCCGTTATTTGGGCCCGTGATGTCACTACATAAAAATGGAGGCGTCTACTAATATCTACAGGAATTCCAAAAACTGAAAAAATCGGACTAATATCTATGAGAACCAAAGTGAGGACGAATATCTACAGCTCAAACTGCTGACCAATATCTATGAGAACCAAAGTGAGGACGAATATCTACAGCACTGACAGAGGTTGGATTTGCAATTATGTGTAGCATATTAGAATAACGTAATATTGCGTATGCAGTTTGAAAAACTTAATTTATGTATGTATGTAAAAATCCCTAATTTCGGACTATTGGACACATTTAGCTGATGATTAAGGTTTTTCCCTCTGTAGAGATTAGTCCCACCTACGCTCCATAGATTTTAGTCATCACTGGGACCGTAATAGATATAAGTCCGACCTTAGATCTGTAGATATTAGTCCTCACTCTGAAGTTCATAGATATTGTCCAACATATGAGCTGTAGATATTCGTCCGACATATAGGCTGTAGATATACCTGGAGACCACAAAAATGTCCCGTTTCCGATAATGTTCTATTAATTTTATAACATTATACACTGATTTATTTTTTTACAAGACAACACTTTGATTTCAGGTGAATTTTTGAATTTGACATTTAACATTCACTAGATTTATTGTTTGCTCTCTGCGAACGTATTGTTTGGTTTGACGTTTTGACAGATGTTACGAAGAGAACCCCGTCCATTTTATCCTTCTGTACCTGTTTTAGAAATATAATAATTATGGTGCGGATTTTAACAAAATCAAATTTTATAATATATTATTTTTATTATTTACAAGTACAAGTATATTAATTTGGATGTAGTCATATATATATATAGACGTTGAATGAAAGATGAAGCCAAACTAAATAATGCAAAATCATGATCGCTTGGAAGTATTATAGATGCTTCAATTAAATACTGCGTGTAGAACATATCTTGGCCCTTAAAAATATCGGTAATTTTTTTTAATAAGTCTTTTAACAAGCCTAGAAAAAAATAAATTATAAGATCTATAAAAAACACTTTGAAGTCTTAACTCTCCTATTTATAAACCTCATTTCGGATATGGTTCTATTGTTTAATGTGGAAAATTTAGTTTCTTTTATGATAATCGCAAAAAAAATTAAATTTACGCCCAAATCTCACAAAATAAAATATAATATGCATTTTCGAATTGGTATTTTTGACATCACGGCGACAATACAGCAGTCGACGAATTTGTAATATCAAAGTGAACCTTATGTCGTCCACCGAAGAACGACTGGCAGTGGCCCCTATTTTCGGTTACTACTCCTTCGGACGGAGCGGAGAAACAACGTGTTACGCTCCGCGCCGCTTGTTTTCGTGAAATCAAATTAAAAATTCCGTTTTATTACAATAAACGTTTTATTGTTTTTACAGGCCTTTACGAAATGAACATGTAAAAAAAAATTCTCAAATATCTTTTCCAACCTTTCCAAAAGCTTTTTCTCAAGTATTTTTAAACTCCTCCCATAAAAGGGCGTGAATTCCGATTGCGATTTTTTCCTGTACTAGTGGATCGCCTTAATGATCAATAAGATGGATCGAGGAAAAAAATATTTATAAGATGTAATATTTTGGTATGCCTTGTTATTCTCCTGTGCCATTCTTGTGGAATGTTCTTTATTTAAAATGATTTTCGGCTATATAATTACCGTTTTTTCGCACCCATAAAATTATGTCCCGGTTTATAAAAAATGGTCTGATTTTTTGGATTTTTTTTTTCATGGGTTCCACACAAGAGGCCCAGAGGAAAATAATTTCCCTCAGGGCCTTTGTCATTTTTAAAAGCTAAATCGAGATCCGAATAAACCTCACCCCAGAACCCGGGCACCCGTGCTAGGTCACCAAATATAGCGAACCACCAATCCAATAAAGGTTCCCGGGGCGCCGGTATCCATTCCCGCTTCCCAAATTATTTATTTATTTATTTAAAATTACGGCACGAAGTGCCATTTACAAACATGTGATTATTTAATATTTTTTAAACAGTCGTAGTACAGTAGAGAAAGAGTTTATGTTATTATTATTTTTTTATTTCACATAACGATAGAAAAGAAAATAAAATACTAACAACTTATGAAAGCATTAAAAAGAAACAATAAAATAAAAAAACCTGTTATGAAGTGACCTCGTTATAATTCATATGACGGAAATGTTTCATCAGTAGAGCCTTGTATTTAATGAAATATTGAATACATCAGCAACATTGGTATAAAAATTACCAATGGTAAGTATTCTATTTGTAACAGAATTGTGGCCTGAGACAGACGTATAATTGTCACAATAATACATACTAGGGAACCTTGATCTAATGGTAGGTACATTGAAGTGAATCAGCTTCAATATATCAGGGCTATCCAACTGATGATTTACAATTTTATATAAAAATATTATAAATTGGATTGGATTGAAATATTCAAAAAATCACCAAGGTTTCTAAAATACGATTAAAAAAAAAACGGAATGTCTTAGAATATTTGCCTTAACCGGAAAAAAACTAAAATGTGAAGCAAGTGGTCAACTTAGCTTCATTTTGGAGGCAAGTTTGAAATTTTTGTGTCAGTTAATTAGAAGTATTAAAAATATATCTTGCCTTCCGTTACCCTAATACCATGTTTATATTGTATAAGGTGTTAAAGGAAATACCAGAAGAAATAGAAATAGATCGTATGTAAGTGGCCTCACCACAGTTCCATAACCCAGCTGCTGTCACGTATCATACTAAAATGACCCAGCGGAACTTTTTTTATAAAAAATCTGCTCTTTATGAATTGAATAATAATGTTATTGAAAACGTGAAATAAAAATTTAATAAAAAACAGGACTGATTTTTAAAAAATGGATTAAAATTTTTTATCGCGTCTTAAGATCGTTTAACCAGCCAGCGGCCGAAAATCCAAATTTCGTCGAACAATGTTCTTACGATCGTACAGGGCGGTTCCAATGAGAAAGATTAATTATTCTCCGTAACAGATTTTTAAAATTATAACTCAGTATCGATTTTATTTCATTCCAAGGTTGTGTTAGAGTCCCCGATGTTGGCTACCAAACCAACACCAGCTCCGGGGCCTCAACATGTCCCATGGCTAGCTCTCAGCGGGAACAGTGGTACTCTCTATTCAAGGGGTGAGTCGCTCAAAGCTATGGAATTTCTCTCTACCTTCCGGCGTCCAACGGGATACACTCTGGTCAATAATCCTCCTGCCGCAGCAGAATAATAACAAAGTTAAATCTTTAGGACATGTATTGTAAACTCAAACACAGTACATAGGTTTCTACAGTACAATTCAATACAAGAAATGCAAATTACACAAGCCTAGCTAAAGTGTTTAATCTCTCATTGTCTCTCTCTCAAACGAAACTCTCCGAGTGGTGATTTTCGCGGGGCCCTACATTTCACTGAATACGGACACATTCAAAAGAGGAAATCAAGATACAGCTTACATGTGGATTTGCAGGATTCTCGCCTCATGTGGAAGTTCAATCAGGGCACTTTCGTAGTTTGAATGGACCGAACTTATTACAACGCGGCGAAAGGCTGGCTCTAACTCGTAGGTATCTCAATAATACATCGCGGCTACATTGAATTTGGTCTGCTCGCCCGAAAGCGGGCCGCGTACGTGTGCTTCCCAAGGCGCCCAAATCTTGTCTGTCGAGTGACGGTGGAATGGGCCAGTGCCGGGCAGGGGGAGGGAAGCGGGAAGCAGGAAACAAGGGGGGGGAGAGGGGAGTTGTTGTGTGGCTTGTCTGCTCGCGTTCTGGAATCTGAAACCATTCGCTACAGGGGCGTATCGTAACACTTCCCCCCGCACTTGGAAAAAAAGCGACGTGGCAATGGAGCTGTAGGAAAAAAAAATCCTCTTAAGCTTCCATCGGGGTTTTTGAGAGATTCGTTGCTTGAGAGATGCCTAGCTAGAACATGCAATTTATGTTATAGTTTAGGTCACAATGTTTGTAGGGAATGGGTGAGGGGTACATACAATGTTTGGAAAAGAACAGTTTTGGTAAAAGTACATGGTGTAAAACAACATACAAGGTTATGCAATTGAAAGATGACAATACATGGTTATGCAATTGAAAAAATAACAATACATGGTTGTGCAGTTGAAAAATAACAATTCATATTTGTACAATAGAAGAACAAAAAGCAAAAAAAAAAAAGTGATTCTAAGGTTTCATTGGTCTGGGAGCTAAGTTTGCGAAGCGTGGATTTGTTTGGTTTCGGAGAATTTCGAAGAGGAGGACGTGGTTTCACAGATTCTAAGGATTACATTATCACTGTAATCAGACCCCTTTGAGATAACACTCAGAAGTACACTTGGGCCTTAGAAAACACTTGGTTTCGTCGAAGACGTCGAAGTTCACGAAGTGGAGACTGTGGTTGCTGTGCCGCGACTATGGTTACAGAGGTCATTGAAGAAGAGAATCCAGTGTCTGCAGACATGCCAGTACGAATCCTAAGTGTTATTAAGGTAAACACGGATCGTATATAATGGTTATTGAAGCATAATGTAGCTCAACATAACTTGTATTGGTACGCATTCAGCGAATACTGGAGGTCAAGGTAATGATGGTTTACACATGACGATATATGCGTCACTGCATGACAGCGCAAGAGACGACATGGTTGGCATTGATAGCAAGAGTAAGAACAAACCTAGGAGCTGGCGTGCCCAAAAGGTGGTTCAGAGTGTCATAATGTATAGTGGGACAACTCAGCTTGCTGTGGCATGACAAAACAACATACATATGAGCGGTATGGTCTGTGCTTTCAGAAACAAATGCGTAGAAAAATGGCAGCAGGAGGGACCTAGTAACCACAGCGCGTGCTGTCAGGAAGTGAAGCTCAGCTTGGCTGTTGGTGATGACATCCGCCTGGGCTTCTTTTTAATCCGGGAGAAATTATTATTAGAGCAAAATTCTTGAAGTTTACCTGCCTAGGGACCAATGAAGAAAAGGTTTGGAGAGAAACAAAATGTGTCCAGATAATGAAATAAACGAAATTTTAACCACCGACCCAGAGAGTGACGAAGAGAGAGTTTTCTAACTAAATTGTGATTACATGAACATTTTCCTTTACCAGGATGACTTGGCGTTTGCCGAGTGACAATATGTCTTGGTTAAAAAACAACCGGCCCTCTATGGCCTATGTTAACATAAAGGTGGTAACATTTTTTGTAGAATTTTAAAAAAAAACAAGACAAAGAAGTCGTGAATGAGTCACGGTAAAAGCAGAGAAACCAATTCATGAATAAAGGTTGTCAAAAGGAGACAGACGGTACGCCAAGTGCATATCGTACATATCCAACATTCATGAATGTGTTTCGTAAAATTGAGAAAAGAGAACAAAAGGTGAGACATATGCAGAGAGTGAGGGGGAAAGCCTGCTGATAATTGGTCAATTTACCGATTCGCACTCCCAGTGAGGGCGAATTATGGTCAACAACAGATTTTCCTCTTCATAACATATACCTGAGAACATGATGGTGAGGAGAAAGGAAAGGAAAAGGAAAGGAGTTGAGTGACGAAACTTGCTAGAGACTGGACTAATTTCCACTTCAAACTCCATGTGAGAATGAAACATGATCAACCAGCAGATTTCCTGACTCTTTACATTTGTCAAAAGGATGAGGAGAAATTTGAATACACATTATCAAAGAGACTAATCTTTTGCGTGTATTGGGCAAAAGATTAGGGGTCATTTTAAAAACTTCTGCATGATTGTGAGAAAAGACAGACCCTTGCTCCAATTTCACAAACCTGGGGATTTTCTTATCCGTTCCCCAGACAACGAGTTGGGTGGTTTTGTGCTCAATCGATTAACTCCCACAGCACTATGCCCCATAGTTAGCAGTGAAGCTACAAACTAGTCCTTTTGGGATAGTAGATATTCCTGGGCTTCTTTCCTTTTTGCAAAGAAGTAAAAAAACAGGAGGTCCACGGGCATTGGCGTTGAATGACAACAAAGGGTTGTGGACTACATTTCGTAGATCGCACACAAAAGGTTTGATATTATTTCGTTCGCACGACTCATGGTAAGTGTTTTAACGTCTCCACGTATAGTGTACAAAACATGTAAGTACATACAAGATGAAACTCAATTATAGACAGAAGTCAAGAGTTTATACAATGCCTCTTAAAGAAGATGGCAAGGCCGATATTATGTCGTTCGCACGAATCACGGTAAGTATTGTTATTACGTCTCCACGTCTCGTGTACAAGGGTTGTACACAATTATACATACAGGCGGTACTCATGACAAATTAATGACACACGACCAACTCAATAACATTTAGCTATGAGCAAAAGTGATTATGACGAACTTCTCGTATCGTGGCGGGTATTTTAAGGATCCCTCCTATGACGGTGGATGTTCTAAGGATCTCTCCTATAATGGTAGGTTACGTTTAAATACAACACAATAAACGTTAACGATGCTTCTTTTAACACATAATATGAAGATTTGTTAGATTAACTAACTCCGTAGCCCAAGAGCGTACGACAGAGAAGATAGACAATTTGATGTCACTTCATGTGTTACAAAGTACAAGGGTGATGGCAGAGAATAATTCTACTTACACCAAGTATTTAAAACAAAGACAGACCTATAATGGTTTTACATACTGTCTGTTGTGGCAGCCTACAGTGAGGGAGACCAAAGAAAAGCGACCAATTACGGTTTTACATACCCTTTGTGCAGTTACAAACATACCAGGTTATGTGCAATTTGGGTTGCAAATACTTGGTTAAATGAACACCTAAAAGTTGTGAATTCCAAAATCAGGGTAACCATAAGGTTTTATTAACCTGTCTCGTAGGGTTGAAACGTGCCATGCAAGACATACGTAACGTACAAGCAAAAAAACAAAATAACAAAAAACAGTGACTTTGTTATAACAACCAAAGACCGGATGATTCGGTTTTACGTACTTTAGTTGAAACGAGCCAAATTGATTTATATACAGGGTTATAAAGACCAATCATTGGTTTTATAAATACGAGTTCCAAAATGGACGTGTCGATATCCAATTTGGGTACATGAGCATGAATTTGGGTAGGACGCCATCAATTTTTAATTTAAGAAGAAAAATTGAAAAAACTTATATACACGAGAGGCGACTATGTAAGTAATCGCTATTTGATTTTCATGCTAGAGATACCTCGGAAGGTTTTACAACTCATGATGAACAAACTAAAAGGGAAAAAATTGTAGAAATAGTTAACTGGTTCTGAGTCGGAATTTAACACTTTGGAATTTACAAAACCCGACTTCTAGAACGACACGCCGATGGGCAATTGTCAACTACTTTACATGAACAAAAATAAACAGGTGAGAAAGTTCCTTTCCACACGACAAAAATGCAACAAAAAATAGGAGAAAAATTACAAGATTACATGACAAGGCAGGGTATGACATGGCATGAACATTGCATAGTGTACGTGTTGAGACAATAAATGGGCTCGCGACTTCCCAAACATTGAAACTCGAAAAGTGTCTCCGTTCCAAAGTGATCAGTTTTAGAACAGGTGAGAAAAAAATAAAGAAAAAAAATTGCCGTGAAGGAAAGAAAAAACAGTGCAAAAACAACATTTGAAAGTAACTTCCAAGAGAGTACGCATTAATTTATGAAATAATTTACAACTTGTTTCATTTACGAAACGATGGGCATGTGATTGATACAATACACGCCTGACGTAGTAAGCCTTTGTAAGCTTACAAAAAAATGTGATACATACTGGATCATTTTAAGTTTGCTGAGATAGTGGGGGCAGTTTTACTTGACTCCTCACTTCCAGACTTTACAATGTCCTTAATGTGGTAATTACCAATGTGCTTTCCAGATGAGTCAGACAAGGAGTACACTAGGTCTGATATTTTCCTTAGGACTTTGGCCTTCACGAAACGTGGTGCCAGCTTGGCAGAGAAATACATGGCTCCTTGGGAAAGTGTGTTGTTCTTTCTCCAAACTATGTCTCCTGTATTGAAGGTGACATGTTTCCTACGTAAGTTATATCTGTCCGCACTCTTTTGGTGAGCCAGGAGCAAAGCATCAGTG
The DNA here is from genome assembly GCA_917563855.2 of Limnephilus lunatus. NCBI lineage: Eukaryota > Metazoa > Arthropoda > Insecta > Trichoptera > Limnephilidae > Limnephilus > Limnephilus lunatus. The sequence goes on from CAKJTF020000003.1 coordinate 297,021, forward strand.
ACTTCACTGTAAATGGCCGACAGTTCTTCCAGGCGATGGGCATAGTCTGCGGTAGGGTTGCTTGTGGTGGCAAATGACGTAGGAAAGTTTGTGTCCCTATGTAGAGAACCATGGACGACTTGTTCCATACCGTGTTTTAAGAAGAAAGGTGTGTAGCCAGTGGCCAGATTAACAGTGCTGTTCATAGCGGCCTGAATTTTATCTAGGTTTTTACACCAAGTGCGTTGATCTTTATCAACTAGAATAGCTAGAGCTGTGTTGATTGTTTGGTTGTAACGTTCGACAGTGTTATTTTGGGGAGTGTACAAGGTGTTATAATAAATGTCCTTGATTCCATATTTGGCAAGAAATTCTTTGAATTCCTGGGCAATAAACTGTTTTCCGTTATCAACAATTACGGTTCTGGGTGTTCCGTAAGGTATAAAAATGTGTTTTTCCAGAAGTTTGATGATGGCGGACGCGTTGGCTCTTTTTAAAGGGAAGATCCAACAGAATTTGGTGAAAACATTCACTACACTAAGTATGTGCACGTGTCCGGCATAACTTCGAGGAAAAGGTCCGACGAGGTCCATTGACAATGACTGTAGGGGTCTGTCGGCACGTTTGGGGTTACCCATTAGGCCGGCAAGTGCTGCCGTGCTATGTTTATAAGCTTTACAAGTTTCACATTTAGAGATGTAATTGCGAATTTGTTTGAAGAGACCAGGCCAGTAATACTTCAAGGAAATCTTTTTATACGTCTTGAAAGTTCCTGGGTGTATAGAGTCGGGAGCACTATGATTGTCAATTATTATTTGTTCTCTTCCTTCGAGGGGAACGACAAGTTTCCAAGAGTAATCTTCGAGGATGGATAGTGGTACCTTGCAATTACGGTATAGTTGTCCTTCTTTTATGATAAAATTAGGAAACTTTTGTTGATTATTTTTACAACCTTCGAAGATTTTCAAGTACCATTCATCTTTTGTAGATGGAGGGGTGGCAATTGTGTCAACATTTAATGAAGCCAGTTCAATTCTTGAAAGAGCGTCGGGAACAATATTGTCCGCGCCTTTACGGTGTACAACATCAAAATTGAATTGAGACAAACGGGAGGCCCAACGAGCGAGTCTACCGGAGGGATTACTTAAAGAGATCAACCATTTCAAACTACTATGGTCTGTGACTACAGTAAATTTGCTACCGTCTATGTAACCGCGGAAATGGTGAACAGAATCCAATACAGCCAATAACTCCTTTTCGGTAATTCCATAGTTTTTCTCGTGTTTATTTAATGTACGGGAAAAATACGCTACAGGGTGTTCGCCATCTGGGAACTCTTGAGTTAGGACTCCACCGATTCCTACGTTGGAGGCATCCGTGTGGAGGGTAAAAGAGAGTGCAAAATCCGGGTAATTCAGAACGGGGGCTTTTTGAAGGGCATTTTTTAAAGTTGTAAACGCTTCTTCAGTTTCAGCAGACCATCGGAAATTGCTGACACCTTTACGGGTGCCGGTAATTTTATTTAAGGGGGCTGCAATTGTGGCAAAGTCTTTGATGAATCTCCTGTAGTAACCTGCAAGTCCAAGGAAACCTTTGACTTCCTTCGCGTTTTTGGGTCGGGGAAAATTTGCCATGGCTTCCACCTTAGCGGGGTCTGTTCTTAGACCTTTTTCGTCGACAATGAATCCCAAATAACGTAGACGGGACTTACAGAATTCAGACTTCTTCAAGTTGATGGTTAAACCAGCGAACTTGAGTTGTTGGAAAACCTTTTCCAGCATTAATAGGTGTTTTTCAAAGGTGTCGCTGACGATGATGAGGTCGTCAAGGTAACAAAACAGGCTGTTATCGACTTCAGGACCGAAGAGTTTGTCCATCAGTCTTTGTAACTCGGCGGGGCTGTTCTTTAGACCAAAGGGTAATCTTTTAAAATGGAACATTCCCCTACCAGGTACAACGAAAGCAGTTTTTTCACACGATTCTGCGTCCAAAGGTATTTGCCAAAAAGCTTTGCTTAGGTCAACAGAGGAGATGAACTTGGCGTTGCGCAGTTTGTCTAAGGTCGCGTGGACGTAAGGTAAGGGGTATGCGTCAGCTTCCGTACAAGAGTTTAAACGTCTACTGTCGAGACAGAAACGTGCAGAGCCGTCTTTTTTAGAAACCAAAAGGGTTGGGTTGGTCCATGCACTTCTGCTGGGAACCACCACACCCATTTTTAACATTTCATCAAGTTCTTTTTCTAAAAGTTTAAGCTTTTGGGGGGCTAAATTGTAATAACGTTGCTTTATGGGTGGGCCATTGGTTTTAATGTGGTGTTCTACCAAATTTGTCAAACCCAATCCACATTTTTCGAAAGATATTGATTCGAATTTATTGACCATTTCCTTTAGTTGGAGAGCTTGGTCCGTGCTTAAATTTTCGTGAGGTATTATTGTGCGGATCTCACTAATTTGAGCAGCAGTGGAGGTTTCGCCAAGAGTATTAAATACTTGGGGAGCAACATTGAATGCCTTCCAGAAGTCAACGCCAAGGATGAAATTCTGGGATATAGAGGGCACTATTAGAAAATTGATTGTAACTATTTTATTGTTACAATTAATTGGCAGGACAAGGGTACCGATGACCGGCTGGGAAACATTATCCGCAGTCGTCAGGTGTGTTGTTTGTGGCGAAATTTTAAAATCACTGTTAACAAAAGGCAGGTGAGCATTGTTGCCAAGACAGCTGACAGATGCACCGCTATCAAGTAATCCGGAAAAGGGCACATTGTTAACAGAGAAAAGGGCATAGGGTCTCCCATCTTTAGCTTGTTTGCAACAAACCGAGGAAACATTTAAGGCCTGGTTAAAATACTTAATGTGTGATAACCAATCAGTCCATTCTTTAGACCTTGGTTCAGAATGGGTGCCTTAGAGGTTATTGTTTAGTTTTTTGGCCTCTTCATGTAGAAATTTGGTGGGGGCTTGGAGAAATCCACCTGAGGTCTGACATCGCTTGGGTTTTGTAACCTTTCTGCATTGTGCCTTGATTTCTTGAAAATGTTGCGCAGTTCGTCGCGTGGAGGAGAGCGGTCCCTAGAGTGGTGTCTCTTGGAGTTTCGGGGTTCCTTGGATTCCAGAAGTCTTGCTTGCTTGAAACAAGTAGCGGCCAGGTGGCCTACTTTTTTGCAAAAGGAGCACACTTTTTTGTTGTCGAATTCTGGCTTTAAACCAGACGAACGGCTTGGCACAACCACATTATTTGACACATTCTTTATGTTCTTCCTGTCCTGGTACGATTCCAGGAGGAGACAGACTTCGTTTAGCTGGGCCAGGGATGCAATTTTCTGTGAGGTGATGATGTTCTCGTATTTGCTTAAAAGGCCATCAGTTATGACTGGTAATAGTTCAGCTTCCGGAACAGGATGTGAAAGCTTGATGTTGATGGACTCAGCCCTTTCTATGAATGTTGCCACCGGTTCATCTACTAGTTGTTTAATAGATAGTAAAGATAGTTTGATCCGGTGCTGGGCCTCCTTTTTTCCAAAGCTAGAGATTAGGGCAGATCTGAGTTTATTCCAATCTTTGCATTTAGTCTTTTGGATGCGGTGCCACGGAATTAATTCTGGGGAGATGAGTTCTATAAAGTTTCTCCGTAGAATCTCGAATGGGATATTTTTGATTGTAGCCGTTTCTTCAATACGGTCAATGAAATCCAGCACATCGGAGACGCCATTATATTTGACTTTCCAAGAGGATAAATCGTAAGTTTTATCTTGTGTCGAGATGGGTGCGACGTCCTGTTTTATCATTACATGCGGCATAGGTCCTTTGTCAAGATTATCCAAAACTTGCGTAGCCAAACGTGAATTATTTTCGTTGGAGGGAGCGAGGTTTATTCTCCTAATGTACTTTTTGTTGAATAAAAGTGCATATGCCTTCAATGTAGATTTAGATTTGCTTGATGGTGAGAGTCCTCTATCCCTTAAAGCAGCTTGTAAGTGGGCTTTGGATAAACTATGCACATTGGGAATGGTACCCAAGTTGGATGGTGTAATAGCTTGATTGTCCTCCATTGTGAGTTTCCTGGGTGGTGAGAAAAAAAATTGGCCAGGGGTTTCCTTTAGAAAGCGCAAAATTAATTTTTGTGAGGCACTTTTCACTTGGTAATCACTAGTTGGCACTTCCAAAATGTGGTTACAGAGATTCCATATTACAATTTGGTATACATGACACCAGAATTTTGTCAAAGGAAGGAAGGCGAGAAAAAATTTTGCGTGGAAAGACCTTAGTGGTAAAGGTTTTTGTATTTCACTGACCACTTTTGAGAAAACTGTGAAATTCACAAGTATTTATTTATTTTTGAAAAATTTTGCCAGGACTGACTTTTAGAAAAAAGGTTTTTTTTTTTCATAAATCACTTTGCACTGAGAAAGGCACTAAAATTCACAAAAGGCACTTTTCTGGCAAATAAAGGACGAACTTCCGGATGAAAATAACTGAATATGGGATTCATTACGTCAACCACATTAAAATTATTTTATTTATTCATGGAACCAATCATTGGCTTTATTATTATTCCACTTTTCACTTATGTAAGGGAAAAAACACAATTCACTTTCACTTATGCTGAAAAAAAAACAGTACCTATAATGTAGAATGGGGAAAGAAAGTCATTATTTTGTCCATTTGGAGAAATATTAGTTGTACTAATTTGACAGACACAAGTGGGCCAATTGGTATATTGTGCAGAAACAACAAAAATACGTAAGTCCGAAATTTTTGATTAAGGAATTCGCAAAATAACTGGGGTTCCAGAATCAGATTTATAATAATTTCCGTTGCTATCCGGTTCGGTCATAAAAAGGCGGTTTGAATATTAACGCTGCCTAGCAACAGTCAATTGTTCGTTCCGACGGGTTTTTTTCCGTTGGGATATTGGCGCGGGGCAAAGCATTTGCGCGCGCAATCCAGAGAATAGGTGGCTATTTATCGCGTGAGGCATCGGGCCGTTGAGATTGGCGCGAATAACTGTTGCTACCCGCCCGTTGCTTTGTGACGCGTGCGCAGTCAGATTCGCGGTCAAAGGTTGGCGTTTCGGGTATCCAAAATGGCCGTCGTTTCAACTGCGATGCAATTCATAATTTCAATCAGATCTGTGTTATGGATCTAATTTACATATTGGTTTATGTGGTTTATTCACAGGATTCACTGTACACTGGGTGTAGAATATCAAGGCATAATTAATGTTTACAAAACAGTTGCCATGCGGGGAGGGTTTCGACAAGTAATGTCCCGCAAAGCGACCGGGATAGAAAAAAAAATTCCAGCCCCACGTTCTAGCGCCAGTTGTTAGAGTCCCCGATGTTGGCTACCAAACCAACACCAGCTCCGGGGCCTCAACATGTCCCATGGCTAGCTCTCAGCGGGAACAGTGGTACTCTCTATTCAAGGGGTGAGTCGCTCAAAGCTATGGAATTTCTCTCTACCTTCCGGCGTCCAACGGGATACACTCTGGTCAATAATCCTCCTGCCGCAGCAGAATAATAACAAAGTTAAATCTTTAGGACATGTATTGTAAACTCAAACACAGTACATAGGTTTCTACAGTACAATTCAATACAAGAAATGCAAATTACACAAGCCTAGCTAAAGTGTTTAATCTCTCATTGTCTCTCTCTCAAACGAAACTCTCCGAGTGGTGATTTTCGCGGGGCCCTACATTTCACTGAATACGGACACATTCAAAAGAGGAAATCAAGATACAGCTTACATGTGGATTTGCAGGATTCTCGCCTCATGTGGAAGTTCAATCAGGGCACTTTCGTAGTTTGAATGGACCGAACTTATTACAACGCGGCGAAAGGCCGGCTCTAACTCGTAGGTATCTCAATAATACATCGCGGCTACATTGAATTTGGTCTGCTCGCCCAAAAGCGGGCCGCGTACGTGTGCTTCCCAAGGCGCCCAAATCTTGTCTGTCGAGTGACGGTGGAATGGGCCAGTGCCGGGCAGGGGGAGGGAAGCGGGAAGCAGGAAACAAGGGGGGGGAGAGGGGAGTTGTTGTGTGGCTTGTCTGCTCGCGTTCTGGAATCTGAAACCATTCGCTACAGGGGCGTATCGTAACAGTTGCTTTAATTTATACCTGCATCCAAAAATGCTGAATGGCGTGACGATAAAACTATTAAAATTATGTAGGTACTTTTTGTTATTATTTTTTGATCATAAGTATTTATCATTTTTCAATAATGTCTGAGCAAAATAAGAAAGTAAAAAAATCTGAAAATTATTAGTTTGTAAGTGCGCAAATAAATACACAAACGGACCAATTTTCGTCAAGAAACACATTTACCTACGTATATATTTTTGAATGATTTTATTTAAACTAAAATTAAAATTCTGTAACATACGTTTACCAGATAATATATTGCTTTATTTTACTGCATTTTTTGAAAATTTAACAAATCTGCCAAGAACGACCTATGGTATAACCTTATTATACTAATAATAAACATTTGTTCTGAAAATTTAAAACATACGTTTACTAGATAAAAGAACAATCTTTCGAAACCAATTTATAAATTTTTGTGGAAAAGAGTCAATACGTCCAAACACTGATTTAAAAATGGCATATTTCTGGTTTTCTCTGGTTATACACTCGTTGTTTTGATCGGTTTGCAGTGGATGTGAACAACCTGTTTTCCCACAATAACAACTTATCGCCTGAACATGAACTTTAACCTTGACTGCAACGTGCGGTGTACAGTACGCAGTGCGCAAAGTGCATTCAGAGGTCGAACCATTCCGTGGGAAATATTTCCTATACTTAATTACTAGCCTGTCCCCGGCGTGCGTTGCAATGCCATATTCAAAGAAATAAATTGTTTCTCCTTGCATGTCCTTTCCTGTGCTTCCACGTTCCCCTCCCGCGTTCTCTTTCCATTTTCCCCGCCTTCCCTCTTCCCTCTGCCGCTTCCCCGTTCCGCCGATCCCCCTCCCGTGTTCCATATATTCAGTCCCAGTATATTCTGTTTTCAAACTGCTCGCGTGCCACCTATTACAATTTTTTTAATTCAAATATAATTTTTTCATGTATTACAAATGCTCATTTTTGTATATTATGTAAGAACAATCAATCAAATACGTTTTATAGATTTTCACGGCCAAAAGCATTTGCCGGATCTGCCCTGATGATGGACACTGCAACGCTGTTCGAAACGTTGGCTAACCACTGGAACGATTTCGGTCGAAAAATGGACCCTTTTTATTTTTTTGCGATTGATTTTGGTCCAAAAATGGACCACATTTTCATACCATTAATAAAACATTTATTGTAATTATTTAAAACATTTCCTTAGCCAGCCGTTTATTTTAATACAAAGCTATTGAAATGCATCTATTATGACCATAGGTGTCGTAAATCCGAACTTCGTAGACTATTTTAGAACAATGTTAAAAATTAATTCTTGAACAGCTGTTTATGGTACCTTTTCCTTTTATTATCAAGTATACCACGAACAACATACAGAAACCGAAAATATTCAATGTTGACCCGAATAAGTATCCCTCACGGCAGTTTCAAGTCAAAAATACCCAGGATTCGCGTGATTATATATTTTACGATTTTTTTAATAAATATTTTATAAATCCTACAAATATGAGATAAATGGTTAAATACGGGTTTATTCATTGGCTATATAGCACAATAATAAGTTTTTATGTCTCCATATTAAAATTCGAAGGTATGATTTTTTTAATGTTGGCGAAAAATTTTAAAAATTACCTTCTAAGAAATCTCACGCAATCTAGGCAAATTTATTTATTTCTCGTGATCGCTCCAGTGAGAAGGAGGTAGAGTAACACGGCAATCAATCAAATTTGGTACCTATTTAAAATATGAAATAAATTATTGTGTTAGTATTAGTACTTCCAATTAATTCATTAATTTAAAGAGCTTTGAAAATTGTGATTTGACAATCATTGTTATGCAAAATTTTATTCTCAAAATTTTGATAGGTTCTTAAGAATTTTTGTGATATTTGAAAAACTTGTCATGTGATTGAAATAATCCAAAAACCTTCGCAGTGGTTTTAAGAAGGTATTTTGAAAGTTTTAAACATTTCCTATGCTTAATATGGCAATACACAATACACTAATCCACAAACATATTTTAATTTTTATATATTTATGTAGATATCAGGGGAACGGAAAAAACGCCATTTGTAAAAATTTTCTCAATTTGTTTGTTAAATTAAAGCCATTCACGCAATAGTAAAAAATATATTTTTTTATACTAAATGGATAACTTCTTAGGAGCCTTTGTCGCAGAGAAATCATCTCAAGGACACTAAGGACATATTCTTTAAAAAAAATACAAATAATGATATGATTTTGATAGGGGAGGGCTGCTATGACTTTTTTTATAAAAACCTATGTTTATTCCGATATTGATGAAATTTTTTACACTTAAAAAAAAGATAAAATTCCTGAGTTACGAATAATCTGATAATATTTGAAAATCTCCCGCTACCACCGTATTAAGTGGAAAATGTTGCTTGTGTTGTGATGGAGGACTTAGCCAGCTGAGGAATCGAACACGCGAATCTTGGGTGGGACCAAAACGCGATGCCAAATCGGCCGCTGATTGGTTTTATCTTAAAACAAAGAAGAAGATCACTGTCTGCCTTCGACCAAGTATGTCTGCATTAAATTTAATAAAAAACACCACCCGTCCATTTCCACCCCTTAAAGCAGAATTTCGACACTCAAAAATTCTGTCTGCATTAAATTTAATAAAAAAAACCCCACCCGTCCATTTCCACCCCTTAAAGCAGAATTTCGACACTCAAAAATTCTGTCTGCATTTTTTTTAATTTTTTTTTTTTTATTTAATATAAAACATGGGTTACATTTTAATTATACATATTTTACAAAATATCATATTCAAGGTAATGATTGGTCATGTATACCTTATCAGAAAAGAGGAGCTCTTGTGCCTGATAAGGGAGCCACAGTTCTTACTTAGGTTACATTTTATAATATATTTTGTATAAAATATTTATTTTTTAATGTAAGTTTTTTTGAAAAATTGTTTAATTTTATTTATTTGTTCTGATTGGTTCAAAATACAGCGCAATTCAGAAGGAAGATTATTGTAGTTTTTTATAGCTTGGTAAATATAATGGTTGTGCATTTGTGTTGTTTTAAAATTTGGTGTAATAAATTGATTTCCATTTCTCATTAATGTGTAAAATTCTTCATATTCTTTATTATTTTTTTCTTTACACATTTTAATAATAGAAGCTTGCTTAAATATGTCATCGACATTTGGTACTGGAAATAATTTAAATAGTGATTCTGTTGAGAAGGTAGGTTTTTTTTTAAGGATTACTTTAATGATGGTTCTTTGTGAAACTTTTACTGAGTTTAGATTGTTTTTGTAAGAACCTCCCCAACCTAAAATTCCGTAGATAAGCAAAGAGTGAACAAGGGCATAGTACACATTTTTGATTATTTTTACATTCAATATATTTCGTAATCTAACAAATATATATATACATTTCCTTATTCTCTTTACTAGCTCTGCAATGTGACTATTCCACTTCAGGTTTTGATCAATAATTACACCGAGATATTTAATTTCAGTAGAAGAGTTAATTACAGTACAAAAAGGATCATTTTGTTTACAGCTTACATTGTCACATTTTTCATCGTGGATTTTAATATTAACTTTCTGGTTAGGTATTTTCTGTAAGGAGAATAAGACATATGTTGTTTTTTTAGCATTAAGTGTGAGAAGGTTATTATCAAACCATGATTTTAAGATATTAATATCTTCGTTTGCAATTTTGTTAACTAGTTCCCATGTTTGACCTTTTATTAATAATACAGTATCATCTGCATAAGAGATTAATTCGCCTTTAATTTTCTGTTGAAAAATGTCATTTACATATATAAGAAACAATAATGGTCCGAGGACGGTACCTTGAGGGATGCCAAATTTACTTGTTAATGATGTACTAAATGATTGGTTTAATTTTACAATTTGAGGTCTCTCTGTTAGGTAGCTTTTTATCCATTTAAGGGCTATATGGTCAATGCCATTTTCTTTTAATTTTAATATGAGTTTTTCATGAGAGATGCTGTCAAATGCTTTCTGTAAGTCGATAAAAATTCCTATACATTTATTCGATTTGTCTAGGGTACTCTGGATACTTGACGATATTTTTGCGATTGCATCTTGGGTACTTTTTCCCTCTGTAAATCCAAATTGATTTTTATTTATGGTTGAGTTATTTTTTATGAATGCAGTTAGTCTTTTTTTAGCTATTTTTTCAAAAATTTTGGATATATTAGATAAAAGCGAAATTGGTCGGTAATTAGAGACGTCCTCCGGATTACCGGATTTGAAAATTGGAGTTATTATTGCTTTTTTATATGTGCTCGGGAAAGTTCCTGTTTTAAAACTATTGTTTATGATATGAGAGATTGGTGTAGAAATAAGATTTTTAATATTTTTTAATATATTTACGGAAAGGCCGTCAAATCCCGGAGCAGAACCACCTCGCATTTTTGATATAATTTGTATAATTTCGGACGGATTAGTAGGTTCAAAAAGTTCTAGTTTATTTTCTGTATTCGGAGTATTTTCAATATAATTTTTTTTTTTTGTTGAAATTTTTTCTGCTAAATTCTTTCCAACATTTGCGAAGAAATCATTAAATACATTTGCTCCTTTTTTAGGTTCCTCAATACAGTTTATTATATTATTGTTTTGTATTATGCATTTTATGGGATTATTTTTATTTTTTTGTTTATTTTCCAGGATTTCATTTATTATAATCCAAACTCTTTTGCTGTCGTTTTCGGAGTCATCAAGTTTATGTTTATAATATTTTTCTTTAGTGTTTTTTATGAGAGAAGCTAATTTATTTTTGTATTCTTTAAAATGATTTTTTAAATTTATGTCCAGTGGTTTTTTTTTAGTTTCTTTGTAAAGCCATTCTTTGTGTCTTACGGACACAACGAGTCCATGTGTTATCCACGGTTTGATTTTACGAAATTTGGCTGAGTTTCCCTTATGAATAATTTTTTTTGAATCATTTATATAATTAGTTAATCTATTTTCAAAAATTTTACAGCACTCATTGACGTTATCGTTACGGAGTATATCCAACCATAATTCAGATGATAATTTATTTTTTAAAGTTTCAATATTAATAACAGTTATTTCATTATTATTATTAGCAGTTAGTCCGCAGTGTTGATTAATCGCCTGAGGTATTATTGAGTTGTAATGTAGTAAAGTCATGTAATGGTCGGTAATTGAAGTTTTTATAATTCCAGAATTTATATTATTTATATCTTTGATATTTGTGAAAATATGGTCAATACATGATGGACGTTGCCCATTGACGTTTCTAGTATAAGACTTTATACACGGTACATAATTCAATTCCGCCATCATGTTTAGGTAGTTATCTTTATTATTCGATGTAAAATCATGTGATATATTTAAATTTATGTCACCTAAAACTATTGTATTTGAATTTCTAAAGTTTACTAAGACTTGTCTTAATTCATCAATAAACAAACAGACACTGGATGAATGTGTTCTATACAAAGAGATAATATCAATTTTTTTGTTATAATACTTAATTTGTATATGTAGGCAGTTTGTTCCACTCATTTTAATTTCTTCCTCGCACAATATGTCACAATGATTTTGAATAAACATAGCGATCCCATAATTTAATAAAAAAACACCACCCGTCCCTTTCCACCCCTTAAAGCAGAATTTCGACACTCAAAAATGCTAGGCCCTGCGGGCGGCTTCTAGTTCGGCTTCTCCCTGTTTGAATGTTTGTGACCATTTTATAGGATAGGAACTGGTTTCTAAAATAGCCAGTTCCTCGGATCCACTGTGATCCAGTGACAGCTAGAAGCTAGACACCGTCGGTGACATACCGAGACACGCAACATGACGTTATATGTAATTTATAACAATTTCATCAAGCATTGCCATCAATCTTTCCAAAACCGGAAGGATACTTAAAGTTTAAAAATCCGTAGCACTTATACCTAGGGGGGAATTAATCACACACGAGCTGTTGACGGAAGTAGACGTCTTGTGACGAATTCTTGAATTCGACTAAATGCATTTGATTTGTGCAGTAAATTTTAAATGTATTCCGTTGCAATTTGCAGTGTCAATGTGAACATAATATTATCAAATGCTAATGTTTATATTTATAATTATTACTAGCGATGGATAGGCTGATAGAGATATCGAATGAAGGGTAAATGCAGGTAACTCCATTAATGAAGGACTGAACGCGGTTGGTACTAATAAAAAATGTCCAAAGAAGCAAAGCTAGCAGTTCATAATGGAGTGCCTGTTGTTAAATCCTTCTTTTCACTTCTGTTTCACAGCTTCCTTCATCGCGTATAGACAAGTCTAGGTAAATGAAGATCTCCGTATCTAAGCGTCACCCACGGTATAAAGGCCAAGACCCAGTTTACGCCTCTAGCGGTAATAATCCTTCTAGGAGGCTGAAGCTAGGCGGCTGGAAACGTCAGATTCATACGTTACGAACCTCACTTCTATGGATATTATTATCGCGGTGCATCGCGTGCGTTTTGATTTAGGCAAAAAACTATAAATTAGAAGTATTACATGTACAATACATACAAAAGTTTGAGCGACGTTACGTATTAATTCTCTACAGAAGTGTTTTAAGTTTGAAAATGGTTAATAAGTGCGTTGTACCTCGTTGTAAAGGAAATTATGACAACAAACCAAAACGTCATGCATTCAAGTTCCCAAATGATGTTATATTACGTAATAAATGGGTTAAGTCTATTCGTCGGGATTTCATTCCAACAAAATATTCAACGGTAAGTGAAATGTGCTTATTTTTTACTGCAAATACAGGATTCAACTTTGTACATAACCTCAATATACCTATATGAAAAACGTCATAAAAATCTATTGTAATGTGGTGTTTACACATGTTTATTCGTATTATTTTGATTTTAAAATGTGTTTATTGTCTAATTTAATGATGTTAGCTCATATCGTTGTTGTCTAATTTAATATTGTATCGGTTTTGGCAGCTTTTTGGTTTGAAAGACAACACCATGAAAAAATATAAGTTTTCAAAGTGCCTAGATATTTAATATTTTAAACGGCTAAATAACACTATTTTTAGGGGTGTACTGTACAATTGAAATCTATTATTGTCGTGCATTGTGAAAATGTACCTACATTATATGAACAAGCACAATTGAATGCATATTGATTGTTATGTTTGTACATAACCTCAATTTATAAAAAAGTGCAACTGCGATTGTGATGTGATGCTTACACATGTTTATTCATATTATTTTGATTTGAAAATGTGTTTATGTTAACGTTGTTGTATAATTTAATATATTGTTTCGGTTGTGACAGATTTTTGCTGTAATGAATGAGTGCCTAGATATTTAATGTTTATTGAACATAAATTAACACTAAAGTAATAACTTTTCAGGTTTGCGAGCTGCATTTTAGAAAGGAGGACATCATTACAACCAGTGTTCACACCAACATTCAAACTGGAGAGCAATGCATAATGAAGTACAAGAGGGTGAAACTTGCTCCGGGAGCCATCCCATCAATTCTGCCAAATTGTCCAGCCTACCTGTCAGCGACTCCGACATTATCCCGAGAAAGTGTGGACGCAAGGAAGAGCAGGAAAGAACTTATTAATTTACAAATAGCAGTAGAAAAGAGCATAGTTTATAATGCAGTCTTTGAATCTCAGAACCATTTTTCAACTTTTAATGAATTTTTAGGTTGCATTGACAAACATAACTTCCTAACTGATTGTATTACCGTGAAAAAAGAAAGTTCTGTAGTATTTTTTTATCTTGCGAAAACTCCATTTCCAAAAGTCATTGCATCTGCCGTTGTCGATATAAATTTACAGTTGAGTTTATTTGTTGAATGCGTAGAATTAAAGTAAAAACACAGTAAAAAAAAATGTTCTTGACCGATTGATATACCCACATACACCATTCCCTCATCACCATTCAACATTTCAAAACAATATACCTACATCTAATATTTATACTACTTGTATACTACTTTAGTTGTTATTATTTTCAGGTGCACGTTCTACAGCAGCCAGCCTTCAACCTCCAGAAACTGCAGCAGACTACTCTACAATCTCAACTGCCGGCAATCATATCCACCAACTACACAACATTCATATTATACATATTCCAACACATATCATTATAATCATATTTCGTTATTAAATGTAATCAATCATTAATTTTGTTTATATTTAGTTTATTCTTTAGGGCCAGTTGTTTCGCAGAATAACAATTCATCAAATTTCAAAGTTAATTTTCAAGTTCTGTTGAGTTTCTACTCAAGTTCTGTTATTATTTCAGGTATGTGGAATAACTTGCCCATATTGGTTTAATAACAAAACTTAAAAAGAACTTTCACAGAATTTTAAAATTTCCATTGGAATTTGATGAATTGTTTAAATTCTGTGAAACAACTGGCCCTTATTCTAAAAAAATTACCCTTTTTTGATACCTTCTCCAATTATAAGTACCAATACACTGTACTTAGAAATGTTGCATTTTTAATAAAGGATATTATTGATTTTTTACCAAGAAATTTTGTTGCCTTATTTTACCCGTCAATACTTTTTCCCCGATGTGCCATGAACCTATGTTTTTTGCACTTCAGTGTGTAATTAGTATAATATTTTCTCTCTTCAGATAACTATTTTGCCATAATTGGCACCTTATTAGATTTTTTAATCCATACTCATCAGCCTTCAGCGGCGGCCATCTTGATCCAGTGTCTTGGCCTTGTGGAGTCTAGGAGGTTTTGATCTAAGTCGGTGAGAGCATTATTTGTTCTTACGAAGGCTCCGTCGATCACCATTTGTTTTGTTATATATTATGTGTAAAAAACGGGTCGCTCCTTCTTCTTGTTCTTACGTTTAAGGCAGTACACAACCCTAATAATTTTTGTTTGCTCAAAACTCACATTTGAATCATTTCCGGCGAATTCGTGATTGAATTATCATTTTTATTTCCGTGCCTCATAAGGGATGCGAATTATTTACATTTTGGATTAATAAAAGCAGTACCTTACCATCAATATATTTTACGTACAATGATTTTAAAATTATTATTTTTAATTGATAAACTAACGTTTTTTAAACAAGATTTTTATGCATAGCACAAAGGGTAGATAACAAATATTATAATCAATAATTATCAGCCTGAAACACTCATCTACATTGAAAAAATCTTCCGAGAAAAGATACTGGCCGCCAACGGGAAATGAACCCGTGACCATCTGATTGCCGGTCAGCAGCTCTCACCACTGAGCTATGGCGGCTTATCAAATACCCGCCAAATAATTCAATATATACTAGTGTTTCATTCGACAATTATCCATTATTACATTTTTCCAACTGTAAACAACCAACTTTATTTTTGTGAGAGAGGTATTTTTAATACTAAATCTCCCGCTAGGTGGCGTCGAGACTAATTATGTCTGCATTTTTTGCCGAAATACTTTAACTTGTCAAATATTAATTATTATTTTTAATTGATAAACTAACGTTTTTTAAACAAGATTTTTATGCATAGCACAAAGGGTAGATAACAAATATTATAATCAATAATTATCAGCCTGAAACACTCATCTACATTGAAAAAATCTTCCGAGAAATCTTCTCGTTGGCGGCCAGTATCTTTTCTCGGAAGATTTTTTCAATGTAGATGAGTGTTTCAGGCTGATAATTATTGATTATAATATTTGTTATGATTTTAAAACTTTATAACCCGTTTTTCAATTATAAAGTTAGCGGTAAGCACCAGATTTTTCTAGGCGATGAATTAATAACTTCGGGAGTGCGACATGGAGACATATTTAAAATATCTGTAACGCGTTCTTCAGAATTAATTCAAATGAGCTCGAAGTGAATTCGACCGTACGACCTTCTATGAAGATAGTATCTTAAAAAAACACAAGTAATAATATTTGATATGCCTCAAGTGGCTCTCGAACAACACGTTGGACATCACTGCTCCGTGTTGCCACCGTATATTCTATGAAAGCGCTGTTAGATCTACGAATTGTTTATTCAGTTAAGTTACCGGCGACGCGACGCGACGTGTATCAAACCATCAACTTGCTAAAATGTTTTTATATTATCAAGTATTATTTTTACTGTCCAATGTATTTTGTTGTGCTGGAGATCAATTTGAGGACGGTATGTTTATAGATTGTGCATTATCGACTAATCCCTGTATTTGATTCGTTACATAAAATATGTCTGCTGCCAGTATCTATATATTTGTTCATTTTGTTGATAAATTATATTAAACTAGCTAAATGAAGATGACACTCTTTTTGAATTTGTCAAAGTCTGGATAAAATAATGTAAAATCTCCTTTCTTTCTAAAATCTAGGTTAGTAATTTAGTCGAGGGGCAAGTTACTCACCACTCAACTGACCGAAAGGTGTTCACATTACTCTCGAGTATGGTACATATTAGTGAGTGGCGTATTGGAAGATAAAAGGGCTGCAACGCAACAAAGTAAATAGGCTAATTAAGTTGATTGTAATGGATGTTTTAGAAGGGGTGGAAGAAGAAAGTACAGAAACTGTGAATATGAAAATGGATTAATAGAATGAATTAATGTATTCATTCCAAAGGCATTCATTTTGTAAATTCAGCCCAGAGTAGAGTTATATATTTGCTCCAATGAAATGACATTTAATGCAGCTAATGAACTTTACTACAACAATGGGTTCGGACTTATTTAGTGGTTCAACCAGTGAGCAGTGAAATACGGGGGGCACTGCTCGCCTGAAAAAATAGAATAAAATCGATTGACATGACGTCGCTTTAGTTCGTATTTGTCCAACAGACCATAAAAAAAATTTCAGGGGGAGAAGGTTTTCTTTCATTATCTCAATAAAACATTATGGTAGGTTTTTATGATAAAGTTATTTCCGCATAGGTAAAGGTTTAATTAGTTTAAATAATTCTTAGTTCAGTGATTAACTATCCTTTTTTGTACTTTATTTTTAATTTTAAAGGGAAGAATGAACAAAAACTCAAATGGTCTGTTGGACAAATACGAACTGAGGCGACGATGATTAACCACTTACTAAACTACACGCCTTAATTTATGTTGTTTGGACAAATTTGGCTACTGCTCGCTACTCGACTAAATTACTAGCCTAGTCCATTATTACATATATTATTATTGATTTATATGTATATATAAATCAATATAGAATATTAATATAAATATCAACATAGAGATCTACGTATGTATTTAGCAATTTCTCAAATTGTTTGCAATGAGGAAATTGTAATATAAGTAGCATTGATAAGTTATAGAGTTCCACAGAACAATAAAAACGTCACACATTTATAGATTACAACAGAACTTACGGCAGAGGACTGACTACGTAATGCACTCATAATATGACAGACGAATAACCATTATTTTTTTACTGGCAGATAAAAACCAGCTACCGCGGGTTTTTTGCTTTTAGACCCTGCACGCGTCTTTTTGATGAATATTGCCCTATTTTTTTTACATAACTCCACACAGGAAGCCCTGAGGAATTTATTTCCCTCAGGGCCTATGCCATCGGGCATGCTGTGTGGAGGGTCTTTTTGAGGAGGAAGGAATGAACAGTGGTCTTGAACAGACCCATGTTGTAGAAAGGAGGAAACACAGAGGCCGACAAATCATTCCACAGCCGAGCTGTTGAACACAAGAACGAGTCGAAGAAGCGACCCGTTCTCATGTGACAAATGTCAACCGTGTACAAATGTTGGGCACGCGTTTCGCGTGTTTCCCGACTATGCACCGGTGCCGAAAGGATCAATGACGCTACTCGGAGCATCTTCCATTGTAATACCGATAGAACAAGGATAGCATTCCCACCTGATGCCTGTGCTCTAAAGATTGCAATCCGTCTGTTAAGATGGGACAATCTTTCAAACGGAACACCCGTTTCTGCGCAGAGTCGAGGGTATTTTTCAGGTATTTTGGAGCTCTAGACCAGAGGTGGCTGCCAAATTCAACCGTGGGGCGCACTTGTGATTTTTACAGGGTTAGCAGTTGTGTAGGCACTGTTAAAGTATCTGCGGGCCCTGTACATATTATTTTTGTGATTGAAAAAAAAACTCGCTCAATGTGGCTGGCAGATTGAAAAATGATCTTCGACGACACATGCTTCTTCCGCCAAGCCTAAAATTTAAGATACATTACTTACTAGTTGCAATCCCAGAAGTAAGATGTCCAGCTATTAGCTGGGGGAAAGCAGCTGAGAGTGCGAAGAGGCGGAGAGGCGGAGAGAGGTTGGGCCTTCAACGGAGGATGATGATGACTTTATTTTTCCAGAGTGTGGATTGGAAGCGACTTATTCAACGCCACTCGTGAGGGGGAGTCTAGGGGGTGTGAAAGCAAATCAGTTCCCGTGGCACGTAGCCATATTCCACAGGGAAGAAGACGACCAGTTGGAGCAGATTTGCGGTGGCAGTTTGGTCCGGAGTAATCTGGTGATAAGCGGTGAGTTCTGTGGCAGGGACTCTCTTTAACTCTCAGGAATTCTAAAGATTTCCCTTTTAATAACAATAAAAAACAATAAATAAATAATAGGCCACCCAAGCTTTTTATTTAGCTTCGCCCAAATTGAAAGTTCACTCGTAGTAGAGTTTTCTCCCTTTGTATGTACATTGTACAACCCCAATAATTGCAAAGTGTGTGAAAAAACTTACCACCATAAACTTATAAAGTATATGTCTGTGCATACCACATATGTAGGTAGATACATATTCATTGTTCTATCGTAATAAAAACCATGATTGTGAATACCTTCGACGACATATGCCATATACTTCTGAGAACATATATGCCATATACACATATACAGGATGTCCGGGGGTAAAGTGCATTAACTTCGAGATGTGATGCTACATGATATTATAAGCAAAAAAGACGAATAAGTGTTTTCAAAATTCCAACTTTTAGGTGTAGTTTTATGGTAAAAAGATAAAATTTTTTTTTTTTTTTTTTTTTAATTCCTTTATTTTTCCCATATTTTACAATTTATATTTACATATTTGAAAATCATAACAATAATGTGGGAACCCACTAAGGCGCAGCCTGTGCGTGGGTAATATATTTAAAAAAAGTTTTTTTTTTTTTTTAGTACCTAGAAAAAAACAAACAGGGGTATATAAAGCAAAAACAAAAATTGTTTAAAACATTTTGTACAAAAAGTGTATACAATAGTGTACGGTTAAATAAGTGTAAGTGTAATTAATGATATACATTGTAATAATAGGTGTAAAGTTTGTGAGAAAAGTGATATAAAACTAAATAAATAGAGTTTTTAGAAACATAAAGTGAAATAAAACTAAATAAATAGAGTTTTTACATCTGTATGGTTTAGCCATAATTTTAACTCTTTTACGAAATGCGGAAGTTTTGTTGCAACTTGAATATGTTTTGGTAAACTATTGAAGGTACGAGGTCCAATAAAACTACTGTGAGTTTGCATTTGTTTTGTGTGTGTTTGGGGGGTATAGAATACATTATTATTTCTAATGTTGATTCTGTTTACATTTTTTTCGAATTTGTTTACGTTTTTAAAGATATATTTCATAGTTTGCAGTATAAATAGTTTACGGAGACTGAATAGTTTAGATTCTTTGTATAAAGCATCTGTCGAAAATGTTTTAATTCTATTATACATAACTTTGATAATATAATTTTGAGTTGTTTGTAAAGGTTTTATAAAAGTATCAAGGGCACCACCCCATCCTATTGTTCCATACATGAGTGAAGATTGCACCATAGAATAATAAATCATTTTCAATTTGTCAATATTCAATATTTCTTTGAGTCTGTAAAATATGTATGTAAGATATCTCAATTTAGAAACGGTATTATTTATTTGTGAATGCCAATTTAAATTTGTATCAATACATATACCCAAATATTTTATCTTTTCAACTTTTACAATTTCAGAGCAAGATGAGCATATTACTTGATTACAGTTAGTATTATGAATTCTAATTTTAAGGTTATTGGGGGGTTTGTTTTTACTGTTTTTATAAAAAGGTAGGTAAAATGTTTTATTGTTGTTTAGGAAGAGTCTATTACTATTTAGCCATGATGAGACATGTGCAATACATTTTGATGCATTTAAATAAGTTTCAAGCCAGGATTTTCCGTTTACAATTATTACTGTATCATCAGCATAAGATACAATATCACCAGGGATTACAAGATTACATAATTAGACCGGCTTTTCCGCTGTTACGGTACAGGCCAATCACAACTATGCAATGTTGCCACAATCGTGCCCGACAGGCTCTCAGCAAGTAAGATCGCACCTCACACTAAGGATTTTTAGTAGGTACGTTTTTTTTATGGGAAAAAAAGTTGGAATTTCGGAAAAAGTTGTTAATCTTTTTTGCTCCTACCACATAGAATCACCTTTCGGAGTTACGCACTTTACCCCCGGACACTTTGTATAAATTTGTCCATTTTAAATTCACTGGACGAATGAAAACTAATTTCTACTAAGTAACAAACTCCCATTATAATAAATTAATTTCTTTGGTTCTGGTTGACAGTAAATTTATTCATTAACTAACTGGTACCCGGCATGCGTTGATATGCCATCTAATAAAGAAATTGTTTCTACCTGCGCGTCATTTCCTATTTGTCCCCTTCCCTCTCCTCACTCTCCTCCCCCTTCTCATCTGTCCCGCGATCCTCCTTCCCGAGTTACCCTCCCCCCTCCCGCGTATTACCCTTGCAAGTTCCCCTCCCCCCTCCCGAGTTCCCCTTCGCCCTCCCGAGTTCCCCTCCTTTCCATACAATTATTCCCAATACATTCATTTTTAATACAGCTCCCCGCTTTCCCAGGTCCCGCGAACTCTCTTCCCGAGTTCTCCTCCCCCCTACCGTACTTGCCTTCCCCCTCCCGAGTTCCCCTTCACCTTCCCTCTCCCCACTCCACTCCCCCTATCCCCCCCTCCCGCAATCCCTACTCCTACACCCCTCCCCCCTTCCTTCCCTCCCTCCTATCCCTCCCCCAACCCCTCCACTCCACCCTCAGTTTTTATACAATATAGCTGGTACCCGGCATGTGTTGCTATGCCATTTAGAAATTGTTTCTCCCTGCACGTCTTTCCCATTCGTCCCGTTCACCTTACTCCTCCCCTTCCTCCCCCCACGTCCCCTTCCCCTCTCACGTTCCCACTTCTCCTCCACTTTCCCTCTCCTCACTCTCCTCCCCCCCCTTCCCCCGTCTCTTGAACCCCCCCTCCCGAGTTCCCCTTCTCGTCCCTCCTCCCGCGTATTCCCCACCCAAGTTCTCCTCCCCCCTCCTGAGTTCTCCTCCACCCTCCCGGGTTCCCCTCCGCCCTCCTGCATTTCATACATTCATTCACACATTCGTTTTTAAAACATCTCCCCCCCACTGTCCCCCGTCCCGTGAACCCCCTCCTGAGTTTCCCTCCCCCCTCCCGTATTCGCCTTCCCCCTCCCGAGTTCCCTTCCACCTTCCCTCTTCCGACTCCACTCCCACCACCCCCCTCCCACCATCCCTTCCCCACCCCTCCCCCAACCCTATCCCTCCCCACTTTACACCCGTCCCCCCTTCCTTCCCTCCCCCCTCTCAATCCCTGAACCCCTTCACCCCACCCTCCTACCCTTTCCCACACCCTCCCCCTCCCCCTCCCATTTCTCACATTCATTCCCGGTAGATTCAGTTTTCTAACTGCCCGCGTGCCACCTATTACAACTAAGTATTAGTTTTATACATAAACAATTATCAAATTTGGTGCAGTCGTCCGGAAGTTAAGTGCATACATTCAATTCGAAGATTCATTTTTAGAGATAGGTATTAACTACGACGCCAACAAAGCATTCTTTTTAGGATGAATAGCCTAAAAAAAACATTGTTTCCAAGGCAACAATTTGTTTGCTTTCTTCTGACGTTTGAAATATTCTGAACAGTTTATATGGGAAAATGAAATTGTTGTTCTTACCATCGCTCTCGCAATTTTTCCATATTTTCTCAACACCAATTGATTTTTATTTATACAGATTTAGAAGATAGATAGATGGGAATTCGTTACTTAGTAGAAAATAGTTTTCATTCGTCCGGTGAATTTCAAATGAACGAAGTTGAACGACATACATTTATTACATAAGCATTCACAAATGGTTTGTGACAAGTACATTTTTGCACACATTCTAATAATTGCTCTTATACATGGTGGGCCATAAAGATTTACGAATTTCATACAGTATTGTAGTCAAGCAGCGCCGCGGGGGCGCTGGTGGTGAAGATCAGTAGCTCGGTTCACGGAAATTCAGTCGCGTCGCAATGGAGCGTTTCACGGGAGAATAGCGTGCATTTTGTGTAAAACATTTTTACAAAAAAAAAATACATTTTCACCTAAATGGTGCTAGGGATGGAGGGTTAATATAGGTTTACCTTGAGGCCAGATGACAAAAGACAAAAGCCCCTACATTCGCCATTTGCCAAAATTCAAAATTTTGACAGCAATTTCATCCCATTGAATCATCGGTCCTTATTTCTTTGAAAACCAGCAAGCAGAATCTGTGAACGTGAATTCAGATCGGTACACAACAATGTTAAGGGATGTTTTCTATCCGCAGCTACTTCAATTTTAAAATTACAACACTAGAACATGGTTTCAACAAGATGGCATGATATGCCATACTTTTAACGAGTCAATATGGCAGTTGTGCACGAAATATTCCCAGGAAATTAGATGTCGTGCCAAGGGGATAATCCATGGTCTCCCAGGACTTAACTCCCCTTGACTTCTTTCTATGGAGATACTTGAAAAGTCGAGCATACATAGGGAAACCAACATCAATTGCCCAATTGAAAGAAATCATCACCCAAGAAATGGCTGCCATTCCACGTACAATATGCGAGAGAGTTGTTTCATATTTTGCGCTCCAGATTCGACAAGTGATTGCGTCGAGATGGGTGACACCTTGATGATATAATTGTTAAAAAGTAAATTTCTATTTTTTTTTTACTCTAATAAATATTTTTTATGTCAATATGACCATTAGTTTTTTGATATTTTCAATTATGCAAAACTTTATGGTCCACCCGTTACATAAAAAGGGAAGATACTCTATTGTCAGGGAACTTTACTAAATTGGACGAGGCAGCGGGTTTTATAACGCACATCAGGCGTACTTAGAGTTTAGATAAATTAGATGATAAATAATTTTAAAATAATTATAATGTCTGGAGAGTATAATTATATCTCTCGGCGATTTGGACAGTCCCTGTGTAGGCGGAAACTGAAGACACATTTACCAACATAACTCACAATCAACCAATCAACGCGTAATAACAAACAAGATGGCCGGGGGCGCACAGTGGTTCCAAATACCCCAAAAGTTCACAGGAAGGATTAACGAGGAAAAAAAGTGATATTATTTTTCGGTATGGTTACAAAAAATAAGAATATTTGGTTTAAGTAAGTTTTATTGGATTTTATTAGCGATTTCTGGATTTTATTAACAAGAAATTTAAAAAAAAATCTTAAAATTTAAATTATTTATGTCCATATCCATGTGAAAATACCAATTAATTTTTTTTTGCTTTTTAACATTTTGATGCAGACTATGAACAATCATCATCATCGTCGGTGCTAAAGATATTTATGTAATGAATATCCGGAGGAAATATTAAATCGAAAACTTCTTTAGGAAAACAATTTAATTGTTTATTTTACCTGTAACTAGTTATGACAGGATCAGATATAACTAACATTAAATTAAAAACATACTCATTAAATTTCTCACGAGAACATTTTCTAGAATAGTTTTCGCGATATTTTTAAAAATCTTTGGTCCGAGCTTCCGGAGCCTCTTATGATAATCTTAATCGGGTGGCAATATCTGGTGGACGATGGGCAAGAATTCTGCTACACTACGTTTGTATTGTCAGAAATCGCATAGGTAGGTACACTTGAAGATATAAAAATACTAGAATAATCCGCATCCTCTCACGTCCCAAAAAACATCTCTTTTTAAGAAGAGCGATTATCTTCAATTTTTTTGTACACTTGTCTGTTAAAAGATGAGCGCCTAGAATAATGTCTTCTAATAATTTTGATGCAACCGATTGACCGAAAAGTGCACCTCTTTCTCAAACGCCAAATGAGAAAGAGGTGCACTTTTCCGAAGATCTTCGGTTTTCAAGCGCTTGGATCGGTCAGAACTACATTCAAATTGGGTTTTCGACCACGACGTGCCGTTTTCAGGAGAAATCGCGTGCAATATAAAACCAATCGGAGTCTCAAGTCACTTTATTATTTTTCATCACAAATCTAGCTTCCTCTCGACGAGTGTATTGAACGTGTGATGCAATCTAGATGACTCACAGCCAAATCATTATTGCATTATAATTTCTGCATTACGTGGCGGTACGAAAATATTGGTGTCGCAACATTTAAAACGTGAATCACCTGGCACCGGACCACCCATAAAAGCCGGTACCAAGGGGCAGCTGCATTCAGTCACCAGTCAACAGTTATTGTGGCAATATCTCTACAGAACTTACTCGATTCAAGACGTCAGTATCGCCGTTACAAGTTGGAAATTCAAGACTGCAGTCTCTTTAGACCGCCTACTCTATTCAAGACGTCAGTATCGTCGTCACCAGTTGGAACTTCAAGACTGCAGTCTCTTTCACCCCAAGAATTCGTCGGAGCAACATCGCCTGCCAATGTGTCTGAATAATACCCTCAAAACGCTGACGCCTGAGCCCCATGGCCACCCTCGGGCTCCTTTGAACTAGTTGATTCTTACCAAGCCCTTGAAGACGTTGCGCTACTCCTAACTATCTTGATCAAGGCTGCTAGCCTGGGGCCCCCTTGCATCGGGCCTTGCATGTCTCTGCCCAGATGATAACGCCTGAGCAAGATACATGATAAGGACTCCCGCAATGCTTAATAAAAGCAGATTATCCTGAATCCAATCAACATGTGAGTGGCTGCGACTGCCCCAGCAATAGATTGCAGACCTACCTGATGATGACGCGACGCCTGTCAAATGATGACACCATTTGGAGAGGCATGCTATACACCCGCAGCACGCCCAATAGAAAGCAGACCGATTATCCTGAAGCCAATCAACATGAGTTGCTGCGACCACCCCCTGGATGCTGATACCAGATATGCAGCAACCCACGTGAACATACACTATATGGGGCGCAGCCCGTCTCGATTACTACCAACCAGCGTCCACCGCAGCCTACATGCTACGATGCAAGAGTATTCCATCTCACAATGCACTCCACCCCCATGCGCAGTAGACCAGCCCGTCCAGCATAGACGCTTGTGACAATGCTACGGAACTTTAACAGCTTTCAAGACGAGAACACATCTCTATCAAGACATTTCGATTGTCGGGCGTCTCTGTGTGCCAGCCTTTATTGTCTACAGTTTTGTGCAGGCCTAGAGGTCTTGTACAAATTGGTCCTTCGAGCCGGATCCACACATCACGCCTTAAAGATAATATCGCTTGGCAGCGGATACAGGGCCACGAACACAAAGACGCCCAGTACACACCTCAAATGCATACATAATGGCCAGCCAACCGGTTTGCGAGTTTGCTGCGACCATCCGAGCCCTGAAAGCTGGTGCCGGATATTCAGCCGCTCACGACCACATTATGGCCAGCCAACCGGTTCGCGAGTTTGCTACGACCGTCCCAGCACTGGAAGCTGGTGCCGGATATTCAGCCGCTCACGACCACATAATGGCCAGCCAACCGGTTCGCGAGTTTGCTGCGACCGTCCCAGCCCTGGAAGCTGGTGCCACATATTCAGCCGCTCACGATCACATAATTGCCAGCCAACCGATTCGCGAGTTTGCTGCGACCGTCCCAGCCCTGGATGCTGGTGCCGGATATTCAGCAACTCAAGTCCACATGACACCCGCAACGCAGCCCGCCGCATGCGCTAGCCACATTTCCAACTTTACTGGGCCACGCACAGCGTCCGTGTGTGCCTCGAACGTACACCCAGCGTACCTAGCAGTGGTACATTCCCCAATGCAAGGAAAATCAATTTCCAGTGCGCAGCAGACTCAGGCAATTCACCTGGGATAAATAACCTTGCGACCAGATAGTCGCACCATACAAACCCGACAAGCGTGCCACAACGTCACGCATCACAGCCGTACGACGACACCTACCCCGACACTATTAATGGGGCAGACAACGCCCATCTAATTGTCTCCCGAGAAGTGCGTGTAAACCAAGATTCTTTACGGATAGTATCACGGACCGCACTAGGGTCGATTGCCCATGGAGTTGCCGTTCCCGCAGTATCAGCACAGCTACCACACTGGCTCTAAAGAACGAGTCACCTGCGGATGCCCACTTAGGGGAGTTAGTAATATCACACATTGCCGTTGACTCCCTCCCAAGTGACCAACGAGCTATCTGCCTGATATATACAACTACATGCCCCCTCCACTGGAGTGGGAAATTGGTTTGACGCACCTGAGCCACACTACCGGACAACCACCAGTGCGCATTGAAACATCTCTAGACGCATGGCAAAAAGACTAGCTCACACCGTAAAAAAGATAGTCAGGTACAAATATATCGCATCTGCCTCTGGATGGATTTTGCAATGTGCTGTACTGGCTGTGCACTGACCCTCGTGCTTTCCAATATTCTTTTCCAATTTAGACTTTGGGTCCAGTTACATAGGCGTACATAAGCGCTTATGTCGACTGTACAATATTTAGTTCTATTTTTTTCACGCCTTTGGTTTTCTTCTTTTTTTTCTATATATTCGTTTAACTTCTGTGTTTTTTAATATATTTTTCTTTTCAGTCTGTGACAACGTGCGAGTACTGAACTCCGTTGCTTGTGTTGTATCGTCCTTCTCCCCATTTAAGGGGTTGGACTAGAACATGTCCCTGTGTACGTGACTTGTCGTTCTTATGGTTCTGGTGGGGCTGCTTTTGGCCCCGTGCCACCCCCCATGACATGAAGAGGCTGAGGAGAGGGCTAAACGCCATCCGAAAGCTGTCCGTCCCGCCTCCAGCGACCCGACGCTTCTCTCCCTAGGGTCTTCTTTAGATTTCCATTTACTTATCGTCTAGGCACCACCGGGTAGCTGGCTTACAGACGACGCTGCCGGTTGTCGGGAGGCCTAACAATCAGCCCCCTTCACTGTTAAGGGGACTGCCGGTGGCTGAATTTTGGTTTCACCAGCTCCTCATTGTATATACTTCTTTACTTTTTTGTTTTTCTTTTACATGGACAGAGCACGGTGTTGCTTTGAATTGAATTGAACTCCGAAACTTAAATGTTGAATTGAATTGAACTCCGAAGGGGCGACCATAAGTCGCCTATACCGGGGTGGGAATAGGTGGGTGAAAGCTTCAATGACCCTCGTGCTTACTATACCTTCATGGCCAACAAACTGATGAGATAGATGAACTGACAAACAAACCCCACTGGAGATGGGTGCTGACATCCGGTACACTCAACACACCTAAGAATAGTTGCAGCATGACACGGACGCACCGGATTAGACCTCAATAAATGGCAGAAGCACTCCACATTGCCAGAAATAAGCCCTATCAGAGAGTACAACAGCTGGCCTACCACTACCTGCTCGCGGCCTATAACGCTGCAACTCTACGTCAAGCTGATCATCAACCTAGCGGTATTAGCAGTCTCACACTACCCTGAGCCGAGTCCTGCCATCCCATTTTCCGTGATAACTCTACCATGCAACTACTGCCAGAACTGCAGCAAATCAGAACTGTGGTGAACCTTAGCATGCAGCCAAGGCAAGCTAGCCCTGCTCCAGCAGTGTCACTGCCAGAACAGTGGTGCTCCTGATCGTCGCAGCCAAGGCCAGCAAATCTTGCACCACTGCCAAAACAGCGGTATTCTCTAATGTCTCCTCACACGGGGGGAGCCCGTAGCCCCATCAAAAGGGCAAAATTTCACTGAGATGAAAAACGCCTTAGTGGCACTAAAGCCAGGAGACAAAGACGCGTGCTGAATTTTTCGTAAACAACAGACCACACACTCACATATCAATGGCCCCCTGAGATGACGGCCCCCTGACTCCCAACCACTTTCTGCTGGGATCAGCCGGAAAACGTCCCCACCTGTCCCTTTATGGAAAAAACGAGGAGGAGGATTGTCTTCACCGCCAATGGCGAATCAGCCAACTGCTTGCAGATTTTTTTTGCAGCGCTGGCTGCGCGAGTATCTTCAAAATGGCACCATCCATCAACACCTATCAAAAAAGATGACATAGTGGTCATCGTAGATCCGTCATTACCAGGAACAGCTGGCCACGTGGCCGCATCCTCGAAGCCGTAACCGCCACCGACGGACAGGTCAGGACCGCCCGGGTCCGGACCCAGTCCGGAGTATGCATATGACTGGCGGTCAAACTCGGCGTTATTCTGCTTGCCCCGGCAACCACATCTGAAACACAAGTCACCCCGATCTGACCCTCTGCCAGCTCTATTTATTTATTGTTTTGGAACATTTACAGAGTATTAAAATAAAAAAGTAGTTTGGCATTATATAAAGCGTAGATGTCGATAGTCCACTTAAAAATGTTCACAGAATGCACGGTTTAATAGTTGTTTTTCGCTATGTATAGATAGAAGTTAACAGAAATTAGAAAATGCAAAATATAAACAGAGGTACAAAAAGAGATTACAAAAATAGTGATCCACATACGATCTAAAAAAACCGAAAAACAACAAAAAAAAAGTAAGGTACAAATGGAGTAAGAAACAGCCATTCACATTCAAGTTCAAGATCAAATATAAGTATTTTCAATTCTCAATTACTTGTTAGGTTAGTCTACAAAAAGTAAGCGTGACTATTTGCATAGATGTCAATACGGTTACATTCAATGGAATTATACAGACGACACATTCGAGACAGTGAATTGAAGTATGCAATTGTTTTTAAATTATTCAAGATGAAATATATTCTCCTTACGAAAAATTACTATTAATACTAAAAACATAACCAATTCGAAATAATAACTAACCTATTTCTAAGTACTATTAATAATAATCTAATTAATTATAACTTCATGTAAATATTAATAAAACAAAACAAAATTCTCATTTTAACAAAACGTAAATAAATAGCAATCTTGAGATCTTGACGTGCGAAGTTCCTTGGTCGTCCTTCTAGGCTTGAATGTTCTGCTATGGCCCATCTTGATTCTTGTGAAGTTCCATCTTGAAGTGTTTCATTTTTAGTTTTATTTTTATTTTTAAGCCTCTTGCTGTTTTTGATTTAATTTAATTATTTAAAATCTTGGTTTATTTATGTAATTCGCACCGTTTACTTAGTACATTGTCATGATCAGATTTTATTTTAAATATTGCTTTGAAAATGTCTCTTTTTTTTAAATAACTTTGCCTTTTCTTCACTGCCACTTTATTTAACTTGCGGGAAGTTTATTTAGATTTCTGCGTCGGGTTATTTCTTGTTATTAAATTTTAAATTATTTTCTTCATCGTTTTTCTTGGAAATCTTCTGGTTTTCTTCATCTGCGTCGGCCCCATTGTCTTCTATTGGCAGTAGACATAATTTTGAAATGGCCCTCTGGATTATGCCTCGCGAAGTGATGATGGTCGCCACTCGAACTCTTCCATCAGCGCCAGGATGTACTGCGCTCACCCGTCCCAGCCTCCAGTAGCAAGAAGGGACGTTGTCCTCCTTCAGGATGACCATGTTGCCAGGCTGCAACTATCCGTGGCTCCGGTTAGTCCATTTGTTCCTGGTTTGTAGCTCTGCCAGGTACTCTTTTCGCCATCTCGACCAAAAAGATTGAACAATCTGAATTAGTTTTTGGTAATTATTTAATCGATTGAATGTGATATGTTCCAAATTTTGCTCTGGAATCGCTGCCAAACTAGTTCCAATGAGAAATTGACCCGGGGTTAAAGGATTAAGGTCATAAGGATCATTCGATAAGGGAGTCAGTGGCCCGGAGTTTAAGCAAGATTCAATTTGACACAACACCGTATTAATTTCTTCATGAAGCGATACTCATTATTCTTTTTAAGTGATGTTAAACTGATTTTATCCCAGCCTCCCAGAGCCCCCCAAAGTTTGGAGCCCGAGGTGGTATAAATTGCCACTGTATTCCTAATGCGGATAAATAATTATCAATTTTATCATTAGACATATTAAAAAAATTATAAATTTCCCTTAGTTCATTATTAGCCGCTTTAAAATTGGTTGCATTGTCTGAGAACATTTTACTTGGTCTACCACGACGCGAGATAAACCGCTTCAAAGCATTTAAAAAACTCTCTGCACTCAAAGACAGAACAACTTCTAAGTGAATGGCCTTAGTGGCCATGCATACAAATATATGATTTAACGCTATGCGTTTTTCTGTGAATACCCGACTTTATTAGTATTGGTCCGCAGTAGTCCACTCCTGTCATTTGAAATGGCCTACATTCAGTTATTCTTTCAGCTGGTAGGTCGACCATCAACTGCTGCTCTGTTTTGGGTTTACATCTATAACAAATTATACATTTTTTAATTATCTTTTTACAACATTCTTTCCCTTAATCGGCCAAAATTTCATTCTAATCAATGCCAATAATGACTGCGTTCCCGAGTGTAAGTTCAAGTAATGATAGTGTCTTACAATTAATTCTGTTATTTTATGATGCGAAGGTAATAAAATTGGGTGTTTCTGACTTTCGGTTACCAGTTTACCTTTTGAGAGCCTTCCCCCCACTCGAATTAGATCCCTTTCAATAAAAGGATCTAATGACTTTAAAGAACTACTCCTAGGCACATCACCCCCACTATTTAAAGCTTGTATTTCGCCGCTAAAACAGTATGATTGTGCCCGAGATATTAATTTGTTTAATGAGTTTTCCAACTCATTAACTGTCAAATTACCATAGCGGCGCTGCGAAGGGTTTTTACAATTAAAATGAAATCTAATAACGTAAGCCGTTACCCTTTGTAATTTGGAAAAACTAGAATATCTATTTAAAATGTCCCAGTCCTGTTTCACTGCAGACAACAGTGCCGAGCTTGTCTAGATCTCAGGTGGATCAATACAACATGTGTCAGTATTCGGCCAGCATGCTGAATCCAGCATCAGCCAAGCTGGACCATGCCACCAAATGCTGGAAATTAATAATTGTGAAACGCCGGTTCCTCTGGAGAGCACATCTGCTGCATTTTCTTCCGACCTTACATGGTTCCATTGCTCCGGCTGACTGGTTTCCTGGATTTCCGCTACCCTGTTTGCAACGAAAGTGTGCCATCTTGCAGGCTGCTCTCTGACCCAGCAAAGTACTATTTGAGAATTGCACCAGTATGTAGTATGTATATCCGGTGTACATATAGCATCTTTAACGTAATTCACTAATTTTGTCAATAATACAGCTCCACATAATTACAATTTGGGCAGAGATACGCTTTTCAAAGGTGCTACCCGTGATTTGGACATTATCAAATTGGAGTGCTTCTTACCCAATTTATCAGTAGATATCATGTAAACTCAGGCTGAATATGCCCTTTCCAAAGCATCACAAAATCCATGTAGCTGCAAATTTACATGATCTTGACATATTATCTTTCTACTTATTCTGAAATTATTTAATAGAGGTAGTTCATTCACATAGGCCTCCCATGTCTTCAACATGTCACATGGGATAGGTTCATCCCACTGAACCTTTGCCTGCCACAATTTTTGCATCAATATTTTAGCAACAACAGTAACGGGACCTATTAATCCTAAAGGGTCAAATACGGACGCAATGTCTGATAGCATTTGCCGTTTGGTAATAATTGGATTTTTTATTAATTTCACCGTGTATAAGAAATTGTCCTGTTCATTGTTCCATGACAGACCCAATATTTTGCTGTCATTTGAATCTGTATTAATAATCATATCTGACATGTTTTCTTGCTTTGAACATAATGAGGGCAAATTTGATCGCCATTTCCTCAAGTTCATTCCAGCGGATGCCATGACCGATATTAATTGTTCTTTAATTAATAAACAGCTTTCTTCAGTTTCATCGCCAGTAATTAAATCATCTATATAAAAATTATTCTTTATAATCTGACTGACCTTGTGGTTTGAAGACATATTTTCATCTCCCAACTGCTCCAGGCATTAAAAATGATGACGGTCCCAATCCGTAAGTAACGGTGTTAAGTTGATAATGCTGAATTTCCTCCTCCGGGAAATTTTTCCAAACTATACGCTGTAGATCCCTGTCTTCGGGTCGCACCAATATTTGCCTGTACATTTTGTCTATGTCCGCGGTTAACACATACTGGTGCTTTCTGAAACATATCAATTGTGCAGATAAATCTTTCTGTAAAACAGGTCCAATCATGAGCGCATCATGAGCGCATCGTTTAAAGATATACCAGTGGATGATTTTGCAGAACCGTCAAATACCACTCGAGTCTTAGTGGTAGTGCTGGATTCCTTTAATACTGCATGATGTGCCAAATAATATATATTTTTTTCATTAGAGGGTGCCTCGCACCTGGTCATGTGACCCAAGTCTATGTATTCCTGCATAAAATCTTTATATTTTTTCATCAGGTCAGGATTTGAACATTAAACCATTTTTTATTTCAAAATATGGAATGAATTGCATTGCACTACCCCTGCATACACTCTGGAATAAACTGTTATTATTATTATTTCTATACTTGAAAGGGAAAGTTTTACCTTGATTATTTTTTCCCTCCGTGATTCCAGCAAATTCTAAAACCTGAGCGCGATCTGATAAATATTTTATAAACTCTTTATATGTAGGTAGGTTATCTTTGGTTGCAAAAGTTTCCCAATGGTTACGAGTTTCGCTATCTAATTTATGTGACAATAAATATATTAACATGACATCCCAATTTTCGGTGGGTATATTTAAATTGTTCAATGATTTTAAATGCAACTCGGATTCATCAACAAGATTTCTTAATGCTAAGGAATTTTCAAATTTTATCTCAGGCAATTTGAACAATGCCTCAACGTGTTTATGTACTATAATTTTCGTATTCTGGTAACGATTAGTTAAAATTTCCAAGGCAGTATAATAATTGTCCTGGTGATTCGGAAGTGAAATAAGTAATTTTTTCATAGGAAGCAATTACTTTGTGGTTAGACATTATATTATAAAAATAAAACACAAACACTTTGTATTTAACCACGAATTTATTATTGCATATATCGACCGGTTTCACTTCGACCAAGCTTCTTCAGGATATAATAATTATTATATTCTTCAGGATATATAATTATTATTATATCCTGAAGAAGCTTGGTCGAAGTGAAACCGGTCGATATATGCAATAATAAATTCGTGGTTAAATACAAAGTGTTTGTGTTTTATTTTTATAATGAAATAAGTAACTTGGCCGCCTCACCTTCTAGACATGATCTGAGATAATACAATTTTTGTATGACCTCCAACGACGGATTATTTTCGACCAGAGCTATAAAGGTGTCCTTAAAATTTAACCATTTATCGTAGCCTCCGTCAAATTTCGGCAATTGCAAAACAGGCAACTTTACATTGTATGATGTCGCATTCCGAACTTTATTCAATAATTTATCCTTGGCCCTGGCTACCAGACTATAATATGAATTTTCAAATGTTTCCCTTTCCACAGATTTCGCCGTTTCGTCCGGCGACATCGCCTCGATTTTATCTTGAATTCCATCGAAAATATCCAAAATTGGCTCAAATTTTTGTAATCTGACTTCAATTTCAGCTGGTGATAAATTATCACCTTGTATGTAGTCGTTTAATCTTGTTAATTTCGCTTTACAAACCCCGCGCTGGGCGATCAAACCCTTCAGATCCATTATGTCCAAAAAAATAAGGTACTTACAGAATACAAACGTTAAATGGTAATCACCTTTTAATTAATCACTTCACGTGCACTGTCTTTGATCACAGAATTTTGCTAATTAACCAATAAACAACGTATTTTATCTCGCGAAATGTTGAAGCAACAATTAACTATCTGCATCCAACTGTCAAAAAACAATATTTATTGTTTATTCCTCACCGCGCATGCGTTAACATTAACACTGCTGCGTTCGCTTGGCGCGAATTCAAATTGTAAATTAACGGATTACCAATAAACCGTTCGAAATTAATAAATCTTTTAAAAAATTTAAGAATACTTGCTTAGTATTCTAAACAATTAGTACTGTAACAATTAGTATTGATTATTACAATATCTATGTTGGGTATGAAATTAATTTAATCTCACAGCAATAATATAATCAATCCGCTTTTTTATGTAATTTTTAACAAACAAAGAAATACGGTTGTGTAATCTTTTAATCGTGCTCTCCTGCCTGGGGAAATAAGGAAGGTATGGAAGTTGGTCACTTGCCCTTTCTTTGGTGAAGATCCTCTGATGATCGATGTTGAAGATGCTGGTTCTGGTCACTCGCGATTCAATCGAATACGGATACGGCTAATCTTTGAGTTTGGTCCGGTACGAAGAACCAAAATGTTTAATCCGGTACGAAGAACCAAAATGTTTGAGTTTGGTTTGTGTAAGATTTTAGGACTTTTAATTTCAACAATAACTCCAGGTACATCAAAGATAGTTTTTATTATAACCAACAAAATATATAAAACGCCCTTGAAGACCCCCAACGGACCGATAATGTAGTGTTTCCTTTTAAAGGCAAACTGATGCAGAAGAGGTAGAGTTTAAGATAAACATTGTATTTATAACCTCCATTATGGGTCTGTTGGGGGGAAAATATAGCCACTACTGACACCTATGTCACGGAACCTAAACTAATTACCCCTGACACCTGTGTCAGGCGCACAGAAACTTTTACTCTGTTTTATTTACTTCATTTCCTAACACATTAAGTCAGCAACTTTTCTTCTTTTTTTCCAGAGTTGTAAACTTAAAATATTGGAGTCGTTCCTCGTAAGATTGGAGTAAGGCATTTAGTCCAAGTTTAAATGATAACAATCTCAGATTTTTTTTTTGCACAGATTCAATAGTTTTTGAATATTTTACGTAGTGTGGGTTCCAGATAACACTACCATATTCCAATTTGCTTCTGACCAATGAGTTGTATATAGTTATAATGGATTGGGGTTCTTTTAAATGGTTTCGATATTCTATGTATAAATCCCATCATTTTCAAGGATTTATTAGTGATATCACTGACGTGTACATCAAATTTAAATTTTGAATCAAGAGTGATTCCTAAATCTCTGATGGTGGTAACTGCATTTAATCGAACATTATTAATGGAATATGCATAATCCTGTTGTATTCTGTTACGGGTGAAAGTCATAATGTAACATTTTTCAATATTTAGAAACATATCATTCTGAGTACACCAGTTATGTAGTGTGAAAAGGTCGTCTTGAGGCATAACTTGGTCAGAATCATTGGAAATTTTACGGTAAATCTTTAGATCATCAGCAAATAAAACAAAATCACAGCGTAACATGGGGCCAAGGTCATTGATGAAGATTAAAAATAGCAGAGGGCCAAGATTGGACCCTTGGGGTACACCTGAGGTTACAATTATGGGAGGTGACTCATATCCATTTATAATTACGAGCTCTGTTTTGTTTTCCAAAAAAGATTTAAGCCATCTAAATAGATCACCGTGAATGCCTACACGATAAAGCTTCTGTAGTAAAATATAATGATTTACTTTATCAAATGCCTTTTGAAAATCTGTGTAAATAGCATCTGCTTGAGTTCTTTCATTAAACACATTGCAAACGTAATCACAGAAATCGAGAAGATTGGAATTTGTGGATCTGTTAGGAACAAATCCATGTTGATTGTTGCATAATTGTGGTTTAAAGTGTGTGAATATGGAACTATAAATTATAGATTAAAAGGCTTTTGCAAAACATGATAATATTCTAATTGGTCGATAATTTTTCACAAAAGATTGATTGCCAGATTTATGTATTGGAACAATATGTGCATTTTTCCACAAATCTGAGAAAGTTTCTGTAGATAATGATTCGTTAAATATAATGAAGAGTGGCTTAATCAACGCGCTAGAGCAACATCTTACAAACAAAGGAGGTATTTTTATCTGGTCCTGGATCTTTATGTATATCAATGCTTTCTAAACAAGATTTGATAGTTCCCATGCTTACGTTAAGTTTACTAAGATTAAATTGGTTAAATTGAGGAACATTCTGTCCGGAAGTATTTGATGTGGGATTCGACTGAGTATAAACTGATCCAAAATAATTAGAGAACACATTGGCAATCTGCTGTCCATTGTTTGCAGTCATCGAATCCATATGCATTGTTTTTGGAATTGAATTTGTATTACGCAATGATTTAGAATAAGCCCAGAAAGTTTTAACATTATCTTTTATCCCATGCTCAAATAGGTTGATGTAGAATGTGTAGCCTTCTTTTAGCATTTTTTTAAATCTTTTTCTAAGAGTAGCAAACTCGGAATGGTCTATTGGGTTATTATGTTTTTCAGCCCGAAGTCTAACTTTATTTTTCTCTTTGAGGAGCATTATTAGAGATTCGCTAAACCAATTGGAATAGTGATTTTTTTTTTTTTTTTAAAGAAAGACAAACATTCCCGGGTTACGAATAACCCAACAATGTTTGAAAATTTCCTACTACCACCACAGAAAGCCGAAAATGTTGCTTGTGTTATGATGGAGGACTTAGCCAGCCGAGGAATTGAACATGCGACGCCCGGGTGGGACCCAAGCGCTATGCCCACTCAACCACTGACCGGTCAAATTTCTTACGTATGTTTTTTTTTTGGAATGTGCTTGTCTATATTATCCCATAGTGTATTGTAGAATAACTGTACTTTATTATTGAGATTACAGTTGTTAAAAAGTGAAATCCATTTTACATTTGTTAGATCATGACAACATCCTTCATAATTACGTTTTTTGAAGTTGTATTTTACGGGAGAGTGATTTTCTTGTAAGAATTTTATTTTTTCTAGATTTACATTTATTTCAAAACAGGGACGATGATGATCAATTTTTGATAAGTTAGCTGTCGTTGAAATATTAATATTGGTTTTATCGGAAAGACCAAGGTCAAGAATATTAAAATTTTTGTTAGGTAAATAATTAAATTGGTGAAGGTTGCACATTGAGGCCAAATTGACAAGGGAGTGAGCTTTGTGACTAGAATAATTGGATGGAGCTAGTATTATGTTATTATATGCTATGTCAGGTGTCCATTTAATTTAAGGTGTCCATTCGAAATTAAACCAATTTTTTTTTTCATTTATTTATTACAGAAGATACATTATTTATACAGCAAAAATAACATATAAAATATAATATTTATATTTCAAAATAATCTTTTTTTGATACAAATAAACTACATAATAAATTTTCACAGATTTTTTTTTTTTGTATGATATTTCTCTTCTATAGAAGCAGACGCTTGTGATTAGAAGAGGGACGAGTATCGGGTTGAAAAAATATTTAAAATATATTAACAAAATATATTTTTAATCTTTTGATTTAATTGTGGTAGATACTTAAAAAAAACAAATTTACAAGTTATATAAGTTATGATGATAAATTTTATCAATTTGTTATTTTATGTACTGATTGTTATTATTCAAAATTTATTGTTAATGCAACCAATCTATTGTATGATTATATTTTAATATAAGTGTAGGTATTTTAATAAGAAATATAAATTGACTTAAAAATTACTGCCTCAACACAAGATAGCCTAGTGAGGCGGATTACGAAAAACTTTAATTTATAACTATTTTCTATTCTTCAAGTAGGTACCTACTGTTCATATTTATATTATTTTCTGTTGTTAATCTTTTGTACTTACATAAACCATTCTAAATATTAACACTGAATATGTAAGTTTTTTTAGTTATAAATCTTGCAAATTTTGTTTAATAAAGATATATTATTATTATTATTAATTTCAGGTATATTAAAATCACCAATGATTATAAATTGAGATTTGGAATGGATGATTATAAATTGAGATGTTGCAAATAAATATCCTGAGTATTTTTGATTCGATTACAGTAATCATCAACAGATAAATTGGAGGGAATGTACAGTACACATATATAGATGAACGAGTTTGAATATTCATGCAGTTTTATAGCTAACCATAAATCTTCACCATCACTTTCCCAAGATGATTTTTTAGTTGTTATTAGTTTCTTGCTGACTGCCGCTAATACTCCCCCACCTTTTTCAAAAGTAGAATTAGTGGATTCGAGATCTCTCCGAAATACCAGGTAACGCTCATCAAACAATTCATTACTGAATAAAGATGAACTCAACCAAGTTTCGGTGAAGCAGATTATATCATAATTATTGATTACAACTTCGTTTTTTATGTCATTTGTTTTGGTTCTGACTCCCCTAACATTTTGGTAGAAAATTTTCAGATCCATTTTGTAATTTTGACAAGACGTATACATTAAGTTTAAAGGACGGAGGAAGACGGGTTTGGGGGTGATTTGTCGGTAAGATTCTGTAGTACCGCCTTGTTCTTCACGAGCTGTGGTGGAGACATATCATTCTTCCTTAAGAAGACGCGCCCATTTTTAATCCATACGTACTTGAAGTTCAGGACCTTTGCTGTTCGCCTAGTTGCTGCATGAAGTTCCTTGTTATAAGGTGACAGATGTTCACATACGTAGGTATATCGGAGAAGAATCTGTGAAACCAAGGTGTTGGCTGTTCAGTTTACTATCCACGTTCCTCTTGTTGAATACCTTAACTGCTGACAGCAATTCGTCACGGATTCGAGGGCTGGGCAGAGGTCAGTACAATATTTTTTGGTCTTGAGTTGGGAGTTGCGTCAGGGTGGCGTGGTGTACGATGACAGGAAATTATTTGTTCGTCCTTTACTGGGTAGTTCACTGATGTATACAGGTTTTGTATTGTAATCTTGATTTCTTCGTTCCGCTTCTCCGGAACCATCTGAATCTCCAGATTGCAGTTCCGGTTAGTTTGTTCGATTTCGTTCATTTTTTGGGATAGTATGTCGTAGTTCCGCTGCAAGATTTCATTTTCAGAACTCAGTTTGGATATTTTCGTCTCATTAGCCTTGCATGCAGAATTTAATCTATCATATTCTTTCTGCAGCGAAGTATTCAAGGGATGATTGAAAATCTTCCATGTGGACAGCTTGTTTTTTATATCCCCTAGTTCGTCCACTATTTTGGAGTTAAGGTATTGAAATAACTCATGTTTTAGGGTTTTCAGTACCTGGTCTAATTTTTCGTCTATGTGTTCTATGATTTGTTTAGATACGTCGCTTAAACTCACACTTTGTGGGGTGGATATAGAGGTGTCATTAATATTTTTTTTGGAACCTGTTGCTTCTCCGTGCAATATGGTGGGAGATTGAAGAACCAGAGTTTCTGCATTATTTCCAGTAAATTTCTGTTTACCTTTGCAAGGGAGACATTTCCAAGAAGCTCTATATTGTTTAGATTGCTTTGTGTAATTTTCTTTGGAAGTTCCTACACATTTAAAATGATAGCTTTGGGAACATTGACTACAAGTCATTATCTCGTCGGCTTTCGCGTTCAGCTTACATTCCACACAAAGATGCATTATATTTGTAGCGCCTGTTGGTAGGCAAACTTCACGACACCTTTCAATTTCTGGTGGTACTATGTATTTATAGCGCCTGTTGGTAGGCAAACTCCACGACACCTTTCTAATTCTGGTACTACGGCAAAATGTTACAGTTAGAGTTACCTACATTAATGATTCATGCAATTCACCACTTCAATTATTCAAATGATGGAATATTTCTTTAAACACAGATTTAAGCACGTTCTTAGGTTTCTATTAAAGAATCACAATTGTATAGTTATCAATCAATGTTATTTATTGTTTTTATTACTTGCTAGAGCAATCCCGATGAGTTACAGAACTCATTTTAGGACAGGAGGAAAATTCATGGGTGTGAGGAAATAGTTACAGTTTTACTTGGAAAATGGATATTAAAAATATACGTTTCACATACAACAAAGACTAAAAATAAATAATAAAACAAACAGGTTGAGTGAGCAAACAACAATAGAAAATAATTAAAGAAACAAGGAACAAGGTTATACAAATGTGGATGATTATGACTACAAATAAATGGAAAAGAAAAGAAGAGAAAAGGAAACAA
This sequence comes from Limnephilus lunatus, assembly GCA_917563855.2. Taxonomy (NCBI): domain Eukaryota; kingdom Metazoa; phylum Arthropoda; class Insecta; order Trichoptera; family Limnephilidae; genus Limnephilus; species Limnephilus lunatus. The sequence goes on from CAKJTF020000003.1 coordinate 337,274, forward strand.
GACAATTGAGACATGACAAGAAAATTTACATAGTTTCAATCTTAAACGTATTTAAAAAATATTCTTTTAAAGCATTATTCTGAACTCTTTTATTTTGCTGGATTCCCTTGTACATATCTGGAAGCGAATTATATAGTGTACCTATAGGCAACATAGTTCAGAGATTTTATCCCATATTTTGTAGTGTGTGTTTGAGGTATGCGGATTTTATTGCTATTTCGAGTATTGTGAGTGTGAATGTCTTGATTGTAAAGTGGCTTTAGGTTAGTGTGAGTTGATTGTTGAGTAATTTGTAGGATGGTGCTTGTGATTTCATGTTTAGGAAGGACTGTGATTGGAAGAATACCGGAAACTGAATAGATGTCTCTGACATGGGTGCCCCATGGAAGTCCAAAAACATTTCTGAGAGCTCGGTTTTGAACCACCTGCAGATCAGCTATCAATTTATTTGAGGCAAATCCCCAGATACAGCAGAGATATGAAAGGTGTGAATGTACCACCGTAGTACACTGATGTTAGTAAAGGAATGGGTAATAATCCTTGGAGTCTATATAGTACACCAGTTATGGGGGTAATTTTCTCGTTTACATGATTTATGTGGAGATCCCACGAGAGTTGGGAATCTACGATCAGGCCCAAATATTTTGTGCTCGTTTTCTTTTCGAGGCAGTTATCACCAACTTTGATATTAAGGCTGAAATTTTTCCTGTTGCCAAAAAGTATAAAATGAGTTTTTTTTACGTTAAGAGTTAGTTTGTTTATTCTTAACCAGCTTGTGAGTTTAGAAACATCAGCATTCATTTCCGTTTCAAGCTCCGCTAGGTTCAGTTTATTGTAAAAAATTACTGTATCGTCCGCATAAAGCTGTAGAGTTCCTTTTATACCCCACTTTGTCATGTCATTCACATAGATTAGAAATAGCAACGGTCCAAGAGTTGATCCCTGTGGCACTCCACATGTTATTTTACCCAACTCACTCGTTTTTCCTCCCAGTTCTACTGCCGAAACGCGATTTGATAGGTAAGATCGGAAAAGTTCCAGAGGAGGACCAACAATACCCAAATGTTTCAGTTTTTCGATCAATACGTTGTGATTCACCGTGTCAAACGCCTTCTTTAGATCAATAAATATTGCCGCCGTAAAATCCCCATGATCAATATGTTTCTGTAGATTTGATATAAAATCGAAAGCTGCACATTGTGTTAGATCGTCGTCTGAAACCGTATTGTTTTGACGTGAGAATTTTGTTGTCTTCGAGATATTTCAATAGTCTTTCTTTAATGATACATTCAAAAATTTTAGAGATAGCTGGAAGTATAGAGATTGGACGATAATTTTGGACATTTTTTTTTCATTCGTCTTTATGAATATGAATTATTTTCGCAATTTTTAGTCTGTCTGGAAAGATACCTTTTGATAGAGTTATCTTTTAAGATAATTAACTGAGCGGGGATATCTAGAAACACTAACGATTATCTGTTAAAATTTGAATGTTGTTTTTTTATATATAGAAAAAAACAATCACAGATGTCATTTAAGCTCGTGAAAATTCGTACATGCAGTGCACGATAATCACTTTAACTTGTACTGACACTTATTTCACTTGTACCGATTGTATTTTGCTTTTAAATTTAAAAAAGAACTAACGTAAACACTTAGACACTTCTGTCAACTAGAGGCGGGATCACCGCTAAGGACTGACACGCTCGACAAAATAGCTGGGTGCAGCCACGACTGCACGAGGAGGAGAATGTATCGAACGTGTGATGCAATCTAGATAACTCACAGCCAAATCATTATTGCATTATTATTTCTGCATTACGTGGCGGTACGAAAATATTGATATCGCAACATTTAAAACGTGAATCACCTGGCACCGGACCTACTATAAAAGCCGGTACCAAGGGGGCAGCTGCATTCAGTCACCAGTCATCAGTTATTGTGGCAATATCTCTACAGAACTTACTCGATTCAAGACGTCGCGTCAGTATCGCCGTTACAAGTTGGAACTTCAAGACTGCAGTTTCTTTAGACCGCCTACTCGATTCAAGATGTCAGTATCGTCGTCACCAGTTGGAACTTCAATACTGCAGTCTTTTTCACCTCAAGAATTCATCGGAGCGACATTGCCTGCCAATGTGTCTGAATAATACCTACAAAACGCTGACACCTGAGCCCCATGGCTACCCTCGGGTTCCTTTGAACTTGCTGATTCTTACCAAGCCCTTGAAGACACTGCGCTACCCCTGACTATCTTGCTCAAGGCTGCTAGTTTGGGGGCCCCTTGCATCGGGCCTTGCATGTCTCTGCCCTGATGATAACGCCTGAGCAAGATACATGATAAGGACTCCCGCCACGCTTAATAAAAGCAGACCGATTATCCTGAAACCAATCAACATGTGAGTGACTGCGACTGCCCCAGCAGTCCCGCTTCGCCCAGCTATAGAATGCAGACCTACCTGATGATGACGCCACGCCTGTCAAATGATGACACCATTTGGAGAGGCGTGCTATACACCCGCAGCACGCCCAATAGAAAGCAGACCGATTATCCTGAAGCCAATCAACATGTGAGTTGCTGCGACCACCCCCTGGATGCTGATACCAGATATGCAGCAATCCACAAGAACATACACTATATGGGGCGTAGCCCGTCTCGATTACTACCAACCAGCTTCCACCGCAGCCTACATGCTACGATGCAAGAGTATTCCATCTCACAATGCACGGTGGAAGACGCAATACCACTCCACCCCAATGCGCAGAAGATGCCCGTCCAGCATAGACGCTTGTGACCATGCTATGGAACTTTAACAGCTGTCAAGGCGAGAACACATCTCTATCAAGACATTTCGATTGTCGGGCGTCTCTGTGTGCCAGCTTTTATTGTCTACAGTTTTGTGCAGGCCTAGAGGTCTCGTACAACGAGCAATTGTCCATCTTTTTTTAAAGCGAAATTTGAAGCCCACGATCTTTTTACCGAGTTTAACCAGGCAATTGGTGAGGTTAATAAGTTTTTTTTTCGCGGTTTTTAAGCGGTGTTAGTCCCTAAATGTTATATATCAAACGTTGCATTTTCACACAAACGTCCTGACTGCTCGTGAAGTCAATTTTTGCTGTCGTGTTACGCAGTGACGAAACGTTTTGATGAGTTTAATGGTATGAGGAAAGATGCGCTGGTATGTGGTGTCAAGATATAGAAACAAAATTGAGTGATCCCTGTAATTTGAAATTACGAATTGTTTCCAACTCTCCCATACTAGTAAAACCATTGTGCGGCCCCTGCGCAGATAGATCTATGTGAGATTCAAGGAGACCAATATAAAAATCATAAAGTGCGTGTATCGTTATTTAGTAGATGGCGTGTTGATGACGTCACAAATACATCATTAATATGGTTGGTTTCGAGGGACCTTGAAAAATTAAAACTTTGACAATTATTTTAACCATTAAAACTAACTCTAAAAAAAATGCAGTTATTAAAGTTAGAAGGTCATTATTCATTAAAAAAATTGGACTCGACTTCTCTATTGCATGTAGGTATATTATACCTTTGCAATTTTGTGTTAATATGTATAATGAAGAATAAGGATATTGTAATAAAATATAAGGCACAGTTTAGAAATTGATCACATTTATTTAATACTAGCTTAGGTACCTAGCGTTGTCCGGGCTTTAGATCATGTCTCTAACTTTAGATCTGAATATGTATATTTAACTCATTCAGATCTAAAAGTAGTGTAAATAAACTCACCATTATTGATTCTTCCTTCCTATCTATCGTAAAATTCAAATTTATGTTAAATTAAATTAAAGCAAATCGCTTTATAAAACGCCTTTTAATCAATTGAAAATGTGGTATACTGTGTTTTAGACATTCTGTGTCATTTCGCTTCACAAGATTATTTGATTGGTGTTGCCATCCTACAAATTTAGTAGTTCCGTTTTTTATATTTTCTACTCTTATTTGACAGACTATACATTAACCAACAGCGCACCACCTATGAAGGTGGCCGCGTATAGTGTAGGCGGAAACTAAAAATACATTTACCAACAGCACCATATATGAAGGTGGCCTCGTCTTAATTTTGACGCCTGTCAAAAATATCATAGGAAAAATACTCGCGATTGGAAGTGAATTTCAGACCTGTTTACGTGTGAGTGAATACTACTGTATAGAATCTTACAGAGGGCGCCACTTCCGTTGGCCTCTGTTCTTCATTTTTAAACGTAATAATATTTCAGATAATTAAATATTTCTATTTTATCAATATTCAAATATGTATGTACAAGTTCAATTACGTAAAAGTTGTAGAAATTACAAATCTTTGCAAACTTCAGTAAGAGTTGGGTCAGTAATGTAATTCTTCACAGAATCCCCGAGTCGTGATAGATTCTGTGAAGAACTATCGTGGTGAAGCATCAAGAAAAAGTAGTGTTCTACGCAATATATATCTACAACTCTTGTTAGGTGTCATATACATAATTTTTTTTTTTTAAATTCATTAAACGCTTGCTTTTTGTTATTGGTTTATAGCCGCGCACTGCTTTTCCCACGGAGCTCAAAACCACCAGGCTCATTTGGCTGACTATCGAGTAGTAGGAGGAATCCGCCTCTCTTGGTGGAATTCTTCAGAGATTGGCAGACAGGAATCGGAAGTAAGTTTTTTTTTTAATATTTAAGCATAGTTTCAGACAAATTTTTGTGCTTTGGTCAAAAAACCAATAAAGGTGCTTTTGTATTTTCACCCAGCTTAAATTCATCCTTTCTATTTTTCATCAGTTTTACATGTAATAATATTTATATAAATAATACTCCATTTGATTCCATTAGTTACTTTCGGCATATGTGTGGATGCAACAAAATGATTTTCATTCATTCAAAGAGTCTTTAGATTGTTCTTGCTTAGATAGAACTTGCAAAAAGTTACTGTCAAATAGAGGTATCATAGTGCGCCCATTATTTTACATTTAGGATTGGTATAGTCTGGAAAATCATTACTAATGGTCTCACATTTAAAAGTCTCGGCCTTCCAAAACCCCAAGCAACGCCATAGTTCCAACATATTCCAATAACGTATTTATGTAAAAAAAAAAAACTAGCGAGTTCCCGGTACGCATTGCAATGCCACTCAATAAAGAGATTGTTTCTCCCTGCGTATCCTTTCCCATTCGTCCCGTTCCCCTTTCGCCTCCCTCTCCCTTCCCAAGTCGCCTTCCCCTCTCATGTGCCCTTCCCCTCCAGCTTCCCCTCCCCTCTCCCGCATTTCCCTCCGCTCTCCAGCGTTCCATATATTCAGTCCCGGTACATTCAATTCTTCAAACAGCTCGCGTTCCACCTATTGCTATTTTTTTATGCAAATTTTCATTTGATATATTATAAACATTAATTTGTTTAATATATTAAGAACAATCAATCAAATTTTGTACCTAACATAGGTACCTATTTAAAATACCTATAATTCTTAATTAGATTATTCGATTTGGGTGAGTATCATAGGTGAATACTTCAATTTAAATCATTAATTTACGGAGTTTATTCTACAATCGAATTTTGATTGAACAATCGATAGTTTGTAAAACGTCATTCTCAAAATGTGACATTTTTAATAGTGACATAAGAGTTTTTATAATGATTAAAAACTTTTCAAATGTATTTTCAGATGGTTGTAATAATCCAGAAACCTTCGAGAAGGTAGAAAGAAGATATTTTGAAAGTTTCAAACATCTCTTATTCTTAATACAGCATTAAACAAACAACAAACATACAAGTAAGCATGCAAACATGCATTCATTTTTACATATATATATATATATAATCTTGCAGGTCCTTGAAGTTCGTTTAAGAGAGGAGTACGGAGGAAGTATCCAACATTATGAATACGACATTGCCATTGTCCAGCTAATGACGATGTTCACTTTTTCCGACACGGTGCGCGCTGTCTGCCTGGACCTTGCGGACGCAGACCTGAACACCAGGCAGACCAGCTCGGGCAGTGTGGGCAAGGTAAAGCTTATTTAATAATGGTAGAGAGAATCACCCTGGTGAAAATCACTATTTAGAAACGTTCTTTGTAATTGATTAACTGATTATTCAAACACTTTTCAATTTCTTATCCCCCATGATCGAAGCCCCCAATTATTGAAAATATTCCAATTTTGTTTTAATGTATCTAAGAAAAATTTGTCCAAAACTGGCAGCAAATCAAACCGAGGTATTTTATATGGTGCCATATTGTGGCAAAAAGCGCTCCAGTGGTTAAAATTATAAACGAAGTATGTCTAAGTTGTTGAACTTTGTAGGAAAACAACCTTCAATTTTCTACTAAAAGTACTGCGCGTATCAAAAAATAAGTCGGAATCCTTGAGGTTTTGATTTTGATTCGCACATTCTTCTGATTGGATCCCTGACACCAGCATTAATACGCTTCCGGATAATATGAAATAAGTTGTCAAGCCTTGTTACTCTGGGTGGTATTTTGAAGTTTATTAGTTTGAGTAGGTCAGGACAGTCAATAACGTTATTGCAGTATAACAAGTAGGGCGTTGGATGACAAAATATAACATACAAAGGGTAGCGGGTGTAATATACCTACATAATATTAAGTTTACATCCCGTAGAAAATATGGTAGAGCATAATGTTATGTTACTGTGGTTCAGGATGGTGGAAGTTTTGCTGCTCTGTGGAAAGGTTTTCAAATATAACTGAAATGAAATAATAATGTCTACTGGACAGATAATTGTAAATTTTAAAAATAGGACTTTATAGTCGTTATAAAGAAATGCTCATGAGTTCAGGGCAGTTCGCCGGTTAGATATAGTGGAGACGTTATAATTCGAGAGCACATTTATGTACCCACGTTTAGGTGTGCTCATTCTGTAATTAAAGCATTTCTTTGACTGAATATTTACTTCATAGATACCGTAAAGTGGAATTCGCGGCTGTTTCTGAAGACAAATCCTAGCATGCAGTAAGCTTTATTCACAATATTCTCAATTTGCGTATTGAAATGGAGTTTGGAATCAAAAAATATGTCTAGATCTCTTACCTATATGTACAATAAACGCGTCCGAGTAAATAGTTACCAATACAATAATACGATAGCGTTGTGATTTTTAGTAAAGCTTAATTGTTTACATTTTTTTTTTTTTTTTTCGAAGAAAACTTCTTCGGAAAGGTTTTCACTTCGTGATGGCATTATTTATTTTAATAAAAAGACAAATAACTTTGTTTACATCACTTTTATTGGTACACAATCAACATGTTTCGTTAACAATGTTTACTTCATCAGGATCAAACGTATACTACTACTTGTTGTAACTTGTTAAAAGTAAATTTTGTTTCTTTGAACTGATTAAATTCCTAACAATGACAAAATTTTTTGGCAAGGATTGACCCCTGTGGCACGCCAGAAGTAACTGGTTCCCAAGTACATAAAACATAGAAGTTTGTCCTCATGATACAGCTTGCTGTCTTTTTGTTAAATATCGGCCCCTTAGGGTCAAAAAAACGTATCTCATTTTTCTCTACTTTACAGGAGAGCAAAAAAGCTTAGTTAGTTGTTGTCTACTTTTAAACATATTAATAATTTCTTCTCACTTAGTTAAGGTTTGGTATTTTGTGCTTCTGAAACATGTTTTAAATACAAATAAGTACCTAGTTTATTTTCATATGTTTTTTAAAATTTTAGTTCAGCTATATCTCAGTTACGTTTCTTTAGTCCTAACCAAAGTAAAAATTGCAATCACTGAACTCAAGTTACGAAAAACTTGCATAGGTGTTTGACTTTTTTTACATCCGAAAATTAATTTAGATGATTAATATAAATTAGGATAGTGGTGGAACAGTAATAAAAATATTTCAAGTCTAGAGATATTAATAAAAAACTTATTTAAAACAGAAAAAAAAAGAAAATATTTAGGTAACTATTTACCAACCGATACTAATGTCAAAAGAAAACTTAATATGCTACATAATATTGTAACTTACTAAAAAAAACTGGAATTTTGTACCTAAATTATTAATACCAATGTAGGTACCTGCTTTCTTATAAATATTGTTATATAACACAATTAGCAAGCAAAGTAGGTCATCGAAGAAGCATTTTTTAAATAACAACTGTTTTCGCGCGCCTGAACACGCGAAGCTCTTGCCCCGAGAGCTGGCGCTCGCCAGCTCAAGCGGAGACAAGTAGCAACAGACGGCGTGCCGCGGTCCGGTTGCCAGTGACTCGCCAGTCGCATCAAGTCGCATCTCGCATCCCCTCCCTCGCGGTGAGAACACACATCTCCGGACAGCGCTCGACGCTGCCCACTCTCGCCCGGTTTATCCGCGTTAGCAAGCATGTAAATTACGCGTGAGACCATTTAACGATCGGGCATGAGTAATTGCCACGGCCCCCGTACCGCTATGCCCTCAGGTACCATTGCCAAGTTAACTTAACATTCGGCGTGCATTGCACGGAGACCGCGAGGATCTCACCTGGATTCCTGGACTGCCTGGAAAGGGAACTGCGGCCCACCACCACGATGCCGTGAGTTAACCCTTTGAACCTTTTTAGTGTGTCCCTCGTACATTTAACTTGCGCGATGAGAAACCCCAGGCTCAGAGAGATTGTTTAGGCAAATCCATAGATAGGGTTATGTACCATTTTACGTGATTCATGTAAGCTGTACCTATTTTTACAATACAATGCTCTGTTTTACTCTGAACCACTCTTTCATTTGAGCAAGTCCACCTGTGTGGGCCTGGCGGGAGACACCCTAATTCTAACCCTTTTTAGCCGCAATCGCACGCCCTGATGATGATGAGAGGATCCTACCGACTGACTGAGCTAGCTTTCGGGACAGGTTTTGCCACGCATAGCAATATGTAACCCGTACCAATAAAAAACACTTAAGTTGTTAGGCAAATAATATAAATGAATGTATTGTTAGCAGCATATTTAAATATTGCCGCTCATCTGCCGCCAGAGGTACTGCTATCGCCTCTGGCGGCCAACAAGGAAACTACACCAGCTATTGCGGTCGGTAAAGAAGGGACGCTTCCTGGCTGGCGGCAATGGAGAAGAACTACCGACTGACACGGACAGCCAACGGCTGGATTTACAAATGGCGGAACACGGAATATAATCTTGCTGATTCTTGAATGTTGTTATTGTCAATTAACGTGGAGACAATATATTTCATCATAAATATTAACTTAGCGTTTTATTATTGCTAACAGTATATACGTTTTTAGATTTCACGGCCAAAAGTATTTTCGTTGTTTGTTTTTGGGGTGTTATGCCGTGTTGCGCTATCTCCTTCTTTAGCCAAAGTTTCGGACTATTTTTGTCTATCATCAGGGCAGATCCGTCAGATGTGTGATCTACAGACAGATATGTGATCTGCCGACACATTTGTCAGATCTGCCGGATCTGCCCTAATGATGGACACTGCAACGCAGTCCGAAACGTTGGCTAAAGTTGGTAGCGCAACACGACATAACACCTCAAAAAGAAATAACGAAAATATAAATGTATTATAAATTAATTTTATAATCATTCATCAAGAAATTGCTCAATAATGCCTTCCTCAACTTGATTATCAGTAATAATAATTCCTACTTTGATAGAGTTGCAAGTATTGCAACTTTTTAGTAGCGATTTTCATTGGGGCATTGTAAGTTCTTTGTAACTGTGGAAGTCCAGCTCATTGCCTTGTTTTAGGAACTTGTCGAATTGTTTTGCTTGTTAATTTTTGTTGTATTTGAAATAAATATGATCAGGATCTTCTTTTGAATGTGAATTTTAACTAGTATACATCCTCCATGCCATTTGTATCTGCCGTTTTTTTTTTAATTAATTGTTTCCTCAAGTTGATTTAACTGAAGAAATACTCTTATCCCATCTCGATGACAGTATATTTGGATTTTCTGGAAGCTAATCTAATTGCTGTGTACCACGAAGAAGGGTCAAAAATATATATTAATTCCATCGTGACCCGCACCCTTGTTTATACCTAGCGACTTTAAACTCGATTGCACTTCTTTTTTCGTTAGTTCAAAGATGTGCGCAAGTTCAGAGTCCTAAAATGTCTCAAGTTCATCGATGTTAATTGCGTCATTGATAGAGGAGGGTTCAAATGTTGACTTAAAGAATTCAGAGAGCATATTACAGATTTCCTGAGAATCCTTAGATTTGCGCCCTTCGAAGGAAAGGAATATGTTTGACCAAAAACTCTTGATATTATTTTGCAACGAACTTTCGATGTTGTCGAAAAATATTTTTCGGATTCACTAGTCAATTTGATTGTATGTAGTACGTTAGAAGGAAAATTCTCGATAGTCAGAAAGACCTTTATACGTCTTCCATTTTTTTTAAAGTTTTAAATATTATATATTTGTTATAAAAATACATTTAGTATAAGGAAGCTTTGACTGTCCAACTAGGAAGGTCTCCCATTCTAGGACAGTTTAATTGACATATTCATATTAGGTAGGTACATTATGATTCAAAAAATTAAGCTTCACAAATTGCATTTACATAATTATAATATACTAGCTTTTACCCGCGGCTTCGCTCGCTTTGTGGGAAATTACTGTATAAAGAATTTTTCCAGGGTAATGAAATTTTTTTCCGTGATAAAAAGTAGCCTATGTCATTTCCCATTCCTCCATGTTTAAAAAAAATCACATAAAACAAACAACAAATAACGATAAGACAAATAAAATTCTTGAGAATGACATTTTGCAAATAAAAATTCTATTTTAGAAAATATTTAAATTATGGAAATAGAAATTTATTTTAAGTACCTACTATTATTAGTATTTTATTCATATTTGAATCCAGAGTAACGTAAAAAAATAGCAAAATGGCAGTCCACGTCAAACGCTATGCTTTTCGTTCGGACAATAAACATTTTTAGAGATAGGTAGATATTAAATACGACGCCAAAAAATCACTCTTTTTAAGCACAACAAAGCACTCTTTTTGAGCCTAAAATTTAAAAAAAAAACATTGTTTCCAAGGTAACAATTTGTTTGACGTTTGCAATAACTCGATTTTGTTAGAGACAGAAAACGTATGATACATAATTTCATAACGCCACAGCTCATTCATAACGCCAGAGCTTACCAATATATTTTTTTTATTTATTTATTTTTTTTTTTTTATTAAAAGAAAGACAAACATTCCCGGGTTACGAATAACCCAACAATGTTTGAAAATCTCCTACTACCACCACAGAAAGCCGAAAATGTTGCTTGTGTTGTGATGGAGGACTTAGCCAGCCGAGGAATCGAACATGCGACGCCCGGGTGGGACCCAAGCGCTATGCCCACTCAACCACTGACCAGTCAAATATAGTCAAATATAGTCAAGTATAGCCTTTGTTACTCGCAAATAATGTAGCTTTCGATTAGTGAAAGAATTTTTAAATTCCATTCGATGTTTATTGCGTGAAAGAGTAAGGACCATCCAACCATCCACACAAACTTTCGCATTTATAATATTAGTAAGATTATGATACAGTTGAGTACTAGATTCTAGAATCAATTAAACATAAAAAGTGTATTTGAGCCAGACTTCATCTTTTTCCGTGATAACTCAATAAGTTCGGGAGCAAACCATATGGGAAATTTCGAAATTTGTCATTTCGTCGTGCCAATACTGGAATAAACTTTTGAATTACTTTGTTTATTTTAAAATAGAATCGATCTACTGCTTCTTCGACTAATAAATTTACGGTTTCAGATAACCAATCAATACCATTAATGTCATTATTAGACATCGGATTATATGCATTTGCATATTTGCATATGCATATAACTCTCTAATTACGACGTTAATGCATATTTTTGCCTTTTTTTTCCCAATCGTGCATATTTAGCATTTGAAGACGCATCCATTAAACAGAATATCGCCCTCATCTCAACACATTTCCACAAGTTACCAGATGCCATAGAAAAATTGGAAACAAAAAACCTTCCTCTATTTAAATCAATAGAAATACTGGAAACAATGATTGAACTCGCCAACGCCCTTCCCAATTCAATATCAGAAAAGATTCGTGAAAAGTTAGACGCTATTTTGTTTAAAAATCCGAGTTTTGAAGACATGAAGAACTTTAATGCCTACATCAACGGCACAGGTCATACATACCCTCTCGTATCTCCAGAAATTGCGCCAAATTTTTTAAATTTTGTCCGACGACGTCAGTTGACGTAGAGAAGTCGTTTTCGGCATTTTGGGTGCATTTTTGCACATCAAAAATTTTTGCCCGAAAATTTGGAAAAATACTTAATTATATATTGTCACAAAAACAATAAATAAAACATAGTATATCTCTATGATAAAACAACATAATTTTAAGAATATTTCGCTGCTTTTTTATCGTCTAAAATTCTAAAATATACAAAAATAAAAATGGTATTTTGATTTTGCATTGTGCATACTTTAGGCATATCAAGAGTTTTTAGTGCATATTTCGGCCTTTTTTAGTGCATATTTGCATGCATATTTTGGCACTTTGTTAGTAGTGCATATAATCCGATGTCTAGTCATTATTAATCTGAGCATAATCAGCTTCTCAGAAATGGTGCTCTTTTTTGTTTTTGATTTTTCGTTGAATCACGAAGGATACATCAAATTCAAGAATTAGGTGGTGTCTGTACTCTGAAAGAAGAGGGTTGTTGCTACGTGTAACATTTGTTTCGCGACTGTATAATATGAGGTGTAAATATTTTTCATTATGGTTAACTTAGGTTAGGTTAGGAACTTGCTCCAATTATATTGGAGCAAGTTCATCAATGACATTGTTTGAAGCAAAGTGCGATGCAGCCATGTTTGAGGAGGCGAGATCCTGACTGCAGCCTTCGGAAAATGACCAAGTAAGAGTAGGTAGATCCATTTCTCCTTGTACACAAAACATACTCTTTGGTTCAGATAAAAATACAGATTCCAGGTTCCATAAAAAATATCATAAAACGTGGGTGGTGAGATAGGAGGCATGTATATTGGACACATAATGAGATTGAAAGACCTTACCGGAATAGATACGAAGATTTGTTGGATTTGACTGTTTTCCCAGTCATCGAGCCGGGAAGCTGCGAGCTCCTTGCGCAATGCTACTAGCACACCGCCTTCGTCCATCTTACCAGTAAGTATATGGTCCCTATCTCGTCGGAACACCGTGTAAAAATCTCTCCCCTTTTCAAATATCCAATGTTTTATACGGACTTTAAAGAGAGATTTAGAATTACATGACTATATCGGCACTCAAAGCATTGTACCTATATTTTAGGAGCGATATACCAGAATTGTCGTTGAGCGAATGAGGTTTTAGTTTTAGGGACCAGGCAACCCAGGTTTGATGAGAAGCGGGTGGAGCCACCAGCAGGTTTTTTTGCCATATATAACATATGTTTATCCTAGTAAATAACTGTCGAATATCTAAGACCTTGATTTTAGCAAAGAGTTGCTTTGAGGGATGGGTAGGTTGGCATTTAAATATAATCCTCAAAATTAGTTTTGGAACTGTAATCATTGGATTGATAATGGATTTAGCACAACCACCCCACCCCACAATACCATATGTTGATATGGATTGGAAAAGAGCAAAGTATACGCTTCTTAGGGTCTGTAAATCTAGGATGGACCTAAGGGAGCAGAATATATGGCAGAGTTTGCGGAGTTTTTTTTACTGTGTCACTGATATGGGCTTCCCAACTACCATTTAACTATATAATAATAATAATCTTTTTTGAAAAAAAAAGTACATCTTATAATAGTTTAAATGTTGCATAAGTACAAAAGTAAATAAAAATTTGCATATAAACAGTAGGTACTTAAATAATAGAGATTTATAATTATAAATTTAGGTATCTCTTAACCTGCCTCACTAGGCTTTGCCTGTGTTGAGGCAGTAATTTTACATCAATTTATAATACTGTGAAACAAACCTACACTTATATTAGATTATAATCACACAATAGATAGGTTGCATTAATAAAAATAACATTGGTACAATAATAGCAGGATTGGTTCATTACTAATTTCGAATTTGGGTAAGTGCACCGGTAAAGGCTCTATCATTATTTTTTATCCAAATTTTGTATATGAAACTTCGTTGACCAAAAGTAGTATGAGTTATGGGAATTTGTAGTAGATCTTTGTAATTGTTTTGAGTACAGCGAGTATTTATTCCTTTTTCATAGTATTTATGTATATTAGTGTATAGATGAGTGAGGATTGTTTTTGCATATATCTGCCGAACGTCAAACACATTCATAATATTGAAGATTAAGTTCGAGTCTGTAATTAGAGGTAGTCTAAGAATTATTTTTATAATAGTTTTCTGTGCCTTTATGATTGGGTCTAGTGCTGATGCAGTACCGCCTCCCCATGCTATGATACCATACTCAATAATAGATTGACAGACTGCAAAATAAATCATTTTCAGTGTTGTAAGTCGAGAAAGTTTCGTATTGTTCTGAAAAAGTGCACGGTTTTTCTTATTTTGTTTGCAATTATTTGAGTGTGAATATTCCATTTGAGATATGATTCAATTGTGAGGCCGAGGTACTTCATCTGTGTAGTGCGCTCAATGTAGGGACACTGACAAGATTCATTGGAATTTAAACATGTGTGTATTCTAATAGAGGCATCATCATGAGGTTGACCTGTTATATTTATGCTTGATGTGACATATTTAGTTTTTTCGATGTTCAATGTGAGCGTATTTGTATCTAACCACGTTTTTACAATGTTTATACCCGTTTCAGCTTTTTTGTATACAGCTAACCAAGTGTCAGCTTCAAACAGTAAAACAGTCTCATCGGCAAAACTAACTATTTCCCCCTGAATATTAATGTTACATAAGTCGTTGATATATAAAAGGAACAGAGACGGTCCTAATATGCTACCCTGAGGAATCCCATAGTTAGAGGAGAACTGATCGCTAAGTGTTTTATTTACTTTAACTTGTTTCTTGCGATTGTTAAGGTAGCTTTTAAAACAGTTAAGTTCGTTACTTGTAATACCGATTTTTATAAGTTTGTTTATTAATTTACTGTGCGATATTGTATCAAAGGCTTTGTAAAGGTCTAGAAAGATTGAAATACATTTTTGCTTTTATCGAGGTTTTTGACAATGAAGTCAGTTACAGCGGCAATAGCGTCTGCGGTACTCATGTTTTCTTGAAACCCGTATTGGTTTTCTGATAATAGTTTATGGCTAGCAAGAAATTTAACCAACTGAGCATTGACAATTTTTTCAAATACCTTAGATAGACTGGTCAGTAGAGTTATTGGTCTGTAATTGTTTATGTCTGTCTTGTTACCTGTTTTATGTATAGGGATAACCATACCATGTTTCAGGTTTGAGGGGAAGTGTCCTTGACTGATACTAAGATTAATTAGGTGTTCTAGGGGCAATGTAATTTCCATAGACAGCGTTTTCAAGATCTTAGTGGTTATTCCATCAATCCCGGCAGAAGAAGTGTTTTTTAAGGAATTAATTATTTTTAGAATCTCCTCCCCCCTGAGACAGTTTGAAATTTGAATCTTCTTTTGGGAAATTGAAATTCTGCTTCAGCAGGTAGAGCATTCCCACAATTTGGTAGACGAGAAGCAAGATTTGAGCCAATATTTGTAAAAAAGTTATTGATGTAATCCGCTACGAGCTTTGGGTTTTTTGAGGTGTCAATAATTTTTCCGTCAATACAAAGTTTACTTATGTCCTGTTTGTCTTTGGTGTTTTGTGTATTTGTGGCTTCTCTTAGAATTTGCCATATTTTTTTGGAATCGTTTTTACTTTCTTGGATTTTGTCTCTATAATAGATTTCTTTTGCCTTTCTAATGACTTCGCCGCATGTATTTCTATATCTTTTGTAGATGTTTAGTGATATTATGTCGTAAGGATTTTCTTTAACTTTTTTGTGTAGTGCGTTTATTCTACGAATGCAGTTGATAATTGAAAAGTTTATCCATGATTTCAAGGGTTTAATTTTGTTAGGATTTTTTTTGTTAAAATTGTGGAATTATTAATTAATTCATTTTTCAAAAAGTCAACAAAATAATTCCATGAATCATCTGAGTTTTGTATTTGTAAAAGTTCTTGTCAAGATTTATTTTTAATTATGTTTTTTAAATTATCAAAATTAATATTATTGTATAGAATTGACTGATCTCTTTTGTTTTTTGTGGTGTCGGATTGCAATGTGAATATTGTTGTGTAATGGTCTGTAATTGTAAACGATGCTTTTGTTTTGTTTATTAGTTTTGACCATTACGTGATCAATGCATGATGTTGATTCATTAGCTATTCTTGTTGGTGTATTGATAGTACTAATTAATCTATGAAACTCTAACATGTTCAGGTAGTCGTGACATTAATGGTGAGGGTTGTCTGGAAGTATGTTGATATTTAAATCTCCCATAATTATTAAGTTTTTAGTGTAGGAAAGACTAGAGAGTATTTTATTTTATTTTATTTTATTCGTTAGAGTTATAAACAGTCATTACAAGTACATATATAACAGTGTTAGAGATAATCATATCATTGACCAATAAAATAACGACATAAAAATTTGAGACCATAATAAAAAGAAAAACAAAACAATATACGTATGTAATATAAACAGTTCTGAAAAAGTGCATCTACTCACTTAAATCTACAAAAAATGTATTTTCAAGGGTAATATATACTGTAACATTTTTGAAGAAGTTATTAAAATTATTAAAATTATTATTCAATAATGGAGTACCTACATCAAACAGTGTGCACGTCAAATTTCACTCTGCAAAAATTATCTAAATTCAACGTTTTTAAATCGTATTATTCAAAAAGATATTGATTTTTGTATAACTGTGCAACAGTAGTGAACTATCTACCACTTTAAACATTTGAAACGGTCAAGAATTACTAATCTGAAGTGATTTAAAAACTGTGAAGTAATTTGTGGGAATATTGTCGCATCTAAGTACCAACTGTAAACTGCAACTGACAGTTGATAGCAATATTACCTTTAATATAGCGATATTACCTCGCTCCCGATACCTACCGGATTGGTCTAGTGGTTAGCGTCGCGGACATTTGACCGTCTGAGCCATAGGTCCGTAGGAACGAGGTTCGATCCTCACAAAAACCAACTTTTTTTTTAAAAATTAGTAGAAGCGCAAGACTTACCCTCAGACTATACTATAACACCATCTATTGCAGAACATCAAAAACATTAATATGAATAAACAAAAGAGAGCCACAAAAAAAGCAGCATCTAGCGAATCTGAAGAAGACTATAATACAAATAAGATGTTAAAATTCCTGGAAAAAAAATTCGAAGATTTATCGGAACAATTAATGAAATCTTTCAGAGAACAGATCAAGAATGAACTCAGAGAACTTACAAAATCAGTTGAATTCTGTAGTAACAAAATTGATGAATTCGAAGAAAAAAATAAAAAAAAGACATATTGATTAAACAGCTGCAATCGGAAAACAAGGAAATAAAAATGCAAATTAACAAACTAGAACAACTTCACAAACAAAATAACATCGAAATACAGGGAGTCCTATTTAAAGATAATGAAAACATAACAAAAATAGTGAATAACATAATGGAAACTATTAAAGGCGAAACAGAATCTTCAAAAATAACCAATATTTACCGAATCAAAAATAGAAATCCTTTAAACAAATACCCAGCCATTGTTGTATCATTTCAAAATAAAGAAATCAGAGACCAAATCATCGACAAAAAAAGAAAATACGGTTTTTTGTCCACAAAAAACTTTAACTTTCCAGAAGATAACAAAGTATACATTAATGAACAACTGACACCACAAAATAAACACCTACTGTTCCTGGCAAAATCATCAAGACTTGGTTACAAATTTATTTGGGCTAAAAATGGACACATTATGATGAGAAAAGATGAATTAGCCCCAATCATCCAAATAAGACAGCCGGCAGACATTCCCGAAGAATAGAGGATCAAGTAACCACATTGCATGTGTAAATTTTTTTCTTTCAACATGTCAGACGAAAATTTTTTGTATGAAAATTATATTTGTAATGATACTAATGAACTAAATAATCACTTTAAAGATATAAACTTTTCAGTTCTTAATATGAACATACGCAGCTTAAGAAAACATTTTGATGAACTCTGTGTACTTCTCGAAAGTCTAGATTTTTCTCCGAGTATTGTTATTTTAACAGAAACACAGATGAAAGAGGTAATCCCCTATAATCTTCCAGGATATGTCACCATTTCATCTGAATGCAAACATACTGGGCACGATGGTATCACCGTATTTGTAAAAAATTGTCTTAAGAAAACTACCTTCAAAATTTTAGATTTTAAAACAGCTAATGCAATTGAAGTAACATTCAAGCACAATAACTGTAATTATCTGATATTAGCTATATATAGATCTCCTTCCTTCAATGAATCACTTTTCACTAACGAGCTAAATTCATTTTTTAAAACGGCTAACAAAAAAAATTTCAATTTTTCAATATTATCTGGAGATATCAATATAAACATTAATGAAAATAACAAAAGAACAAACTGTATAAATGAATACTTAGATTGTTTATCATATGCAGGATATCAGTCATACATAAACTCTCCAACAAGAGAAAATTTGAATAACTCCACGACTCTAGATCATATATTTGTAAAAACACACAAACACGTCAAAACTACATCTTCAACTCTACATACAAACATTACTGACCACTACCCAACATTTTATGGACACAACCTCTTAACCACTAATTTAAAAGAAAACTCTGGTATTCTAGAAAAAAATAATATTAACTACGACACATTAAACAATCTACTCCATTCAGAAAAATGGGACAATGTACGATCGACAGCTAACCCACATTCAGCATTAGAATTGTTTTATAAAACTCTACAAGATTATATATCGAAAAGCACATACAAAATTGTTATTGATAAGCGAAAATATAAAAAAATCAAACCTTGGATTACTGTAGGACTAATAGTCTCCATTAAACACAGAGATAAACTTTACAGAGAAATGTTAAATTATGAAAAAACCTGTCAAAAAAATAACGTAAGAATAATGTCTTTTATGAAAACAAAGTATTTGATGTATAGAAACTTACTAAATAGGTTAATAAGAAGTTGTAAAAAGAAATACTATTGTGAACAAATTGATAACGCAAAAAATGATACCAAAAAAACGTGGAATATTATTAATGAAATAATGAACAAAAAAAAATGGCATCAACTGATGTGAAAGAGATTAAAATAAATAACAATAGTATAACTGACAAATCGGCCATTGCAGAAAACTTTAACAACTTCTTCACAAATGTAGTAGATCAAGTACTTGAATCTTCTAGTAAAATTGATAGTACAACACCAGTAGACTCATCTTTGCATTTACTCTCAACTTACGATTCAATAAATTCCTTAGAATATTTTTCACCTATCACGATAAACGAAATTGTAAAACACATTGATAGTCTAAAGTCAACAAATTCTACAGGAATTGATGGTTTATCGGGTAACACACTAAAAAAAATAAAACATAATATTTTAATTCCATTGCTACATATTTTTAATATATCACTAAAAGAAGGACATTTCCCTGAACAATTTAAAATCTCCACCATCATTCCAATTCACAAATCAGGAGAAACGCACATATTAGACAATTACCGACCTATTTCCTTAGTTTCAAACCTCTCAAAAATATTTGAAAAATGTATCAAAAATAGAGTAATGAATCACCTAGAACAAAACAAAATTCTGTCCCAAAATCAATATGGTTTCAGAAGTAACCTAAGCACTGAAGATGCAATATTCGATTTGACTAAAAAATTGTACACATCTGTTGATAAAAATAAAAAATGCCTAGCTTTATTTTTAGATTTAAGAAAAGCTTTTGATACGGTTAACCACAATATACTTATAAAAAAAATTAATCGAATAGGTTTCAAAAAAGATACACTAAAAATTCTCACAAACTATCTCAAAGACAGAAAACAAAAAACAAAAATAGGGAATTTTTATAGTACTGAAACGAGGATAAAAAATGGAGTACCACAGGGTACTGTGCTTGGCCCAATCCTGTTTTTAATATATATAAATGATTTATGTAATCTTGTAATCCCTGGTGATATTGTATCTTATGCTGATGATACAGTAATAATTGTAAACGGAAAATCCTGGCTTGAAACTTATTTAAATGCATCAAAATGTATTACACATGTCTCATCATGGCTAAATAGTAATAGACTCTTCCTAAACAACAATAAAACATTTTACCTACCTTTTTATAAAAACAGTAAAAACAAACCCCCCAATAACCTTAAAATTAGAATTCATAATACTAACTGTAATCAAGTAATATGCTCATCTTGCTCTGAAATTGTAAAAGTTGAAAAGATAAAATATTTGGGTATATGTATTGATACAAATTTAAATTGGCATTCACAAATAAATAATACCGTTTCTAAATTGAGATATCTTACATACATATTTTACAGACTCAAAGAAGTATTGAATATTGACAAATTGAAAATGATTTATTATTCTATGGTGCAATCTTCACTCATGTATGGAATAATAGGATGGGGTGGTGCCCTTGATACTTTTATAAAACCTTTACAAACAACTCAAAATTATATTATCAAAGTTATGTATAATAGAATTAAAACATTTTCGACAGATGCTTTATACAAAGAATCTAAACTATTCAGTCTCCGTAAACTATTTATACTGCAAACTATGAAATATATCTTTAAAAACGTAAACAAATTCGAAAAAAATGTAAACAGAATCAACATTAGAAATAATAATGTATTCTATACCCCCCAAACACACACAAAACAAATGCAAACTCACAGTAGTTTTATTGGACCTCGTACCTTCAATAGTTTACCAAAACATATTCAAGTTGCAACAAAACTTCCGCATTTCGTAAAAGAGTTAAAATTATGGCTAAACCATACAGATGTAAAAACTCTATTTATTTAGTTTTATTTCACTTTATGTTTCTAAAAACTCTATTTATTTAGTTTTATATCACTTTTCTCACAAACTTTACACCTATTATTACAATGTATATCATTAATTACACTTACACTTATTTAACCGTACACTATTGTATACACTTTTTGTACAAAATGTTTTAAACAATTTTTGTTTTTGCTTTATATACCCCTGTTTGTTTTTTTCTAGGTACTAAAAAAAAAACTTTTTTTAAATATATTACCCACGCACAGGCTGCGCCTTAGTGGGTTCCCACATTATTGTTATGATTTTCAAATATGTAAATATAAATTGTAAAATATGGGAAAAATAAAGGAATTAAAAAAAAAAAAAAAAAAAAAATGCAAACTGCTGAAATCAAAAAAGAAAATGTAATGAAAACGAAAAAAAAAATTAAAATGAAAAATGAAAAAGAAAGATAAGGAATTAATGAAATATTAAGTTTTCCATTGAATATTACTTTTTACGAATTTTATTAAGTTAGCAAGGTTCGTGTTAAACACGTCAACGTCTGTGCATAATCTATTGAAGGTGCTACAGCTTCTTCTTATAAACACATTTTGAAGATAATTAGCATTGCTCTTAGGAATATAAAATATGTCTGGAGATCGGGTAACTCTTATTGGACATCTGAAATTAATATTTTGTAATAGGTAAGGGCTATCAATAAAATTGTGGATTATCTTATAAAGCATTATGAGGTCTCTGATATCTCTGCGTTGATCAAGGGTTTTGAGGTTCACAGAGACATAATTTACATCATTTCGCACGCGAAACGAAACATATTTCAAAAACTTTTTCTGGACTCTTTCTATATTTGATTTATATTTAGAACAATGAGGGTTCCATACTGTTGAAGCATACTCTAGGTGGCTTCTGACGTATGATATGTAAAGAATCTTAAATATTTGTGGATTTTTGAAAACAGAACTTACTCTAAGTATAAATCCTAGCATTTTCAAAGCCTTAGACGTGATGTGCTCGACGTGAGATTGAAAAAGAAGCTTACTGTCTAATAGAACTCCAAGATCTCTAATTACATTTACCCTATTTAAAAGATTGTTTTTAATTATGTACGGATATAGTATAGTGTTTTTCTTTCGAGAATACGATATGACGGAAAGTATGCTATTTAGACTGTTAAGAAATGGTGTTATATTGCGAATAGATGGAGAGCGGTATATTGCTAGAATGCACGTATCATAAATATATACATTATTTGCATACAGCTCGCGTCAATAATGTTTATTTCAGTTACAAAAGAGTTTAGGTTTTTTTTTGTAATACCACAACTCCATCGTTTTAACTATCATGTTTTGACGAGTTGAAGGAAGAGTAGTGAACTACTACTATATTTAACTAACTTTGACGATTTAAGGACAGAATAAGTGCAATTAATATTAGGTGTGGTTTCGGGATTGTGCAAATTGAGTGAACATGAGTGAATAATTGGTTTAGGGCAGGTTGGTTGGTTTATTATGTTGACGTATGAAAAATGTCATGTATTGTGTTTTGTCGTTGTTAAGTGTGAGGAAGTTAGTGTCTAGCCAATGCTTTACTTTTATTAGGCCATTATTAGTTTTTTTAATAACTGATTGCCATGTTTCGTCTTCGAATATTAAGACCGTGTCATCGGCAAATGATTACATCTTACCTCCAATATTCATGACACAAAGTGAGTTAATAAATATAAGAAATAAAATTGGTCCTAGTATATTGGTATAAAGTTATAGGGATATTGCGCAGTAAACAAAAATATAAAGCAGCTCTGAAAAACAAAATTCATTAGCACAGAATATAATGAGTACCTACAGAATACTTGGAGAAAGCGGGCATCGAAGACAGCAGTAGCATGTTTATAGTAGGAGTCACATGTTTTGCTGATCATGTGTGATGATCTTATGAAGGTCTCCCTCACGACGAAAGGTGACTTCCCGAGAGAGATCATGATCATTAAAAGTTATGAAAAAAAAAGAAAAAAATATAACTCACCTAAATTTTTATTTTATTTTCAACTTTATGAGTAAAATCTCAAATTATAATATTTAATTAAATGAAGACAATATAAGCGAAACTCAATCGAAAATCTGGAGCCAGAAAAATTCCGAAAAAGATATTGGTTCCACTGGGACTCGAACCCAGGGCCCTTTGTTTACATGACAAGAGCTCTACCAACTGAGCTATGGAACCCATTTCTAATTCGGTCACTTTTAACTGTATCATACTTCGACTAAGAACTACCAACACTATCTTAATTTTCTTAACGCACATATTATTGGCTGCTATCTTTGTAAGATTCAACCCGAACTAAATGCTATCTAGATAGTGTCTGGATAAATATATATATTTTTTTTTATTCTTGGCGGAGACGGTTTACGATTAGTTCCCGTGAGCACTTAGGCCATAGGCCCATTGTGCTATCTCCCATTTTACCTCAATCCTTTAACAACAACCCAGTCCCTTTAATAAAGTTCACCAGAGTTGTTGAAAATGAAGCTGTATCTTCTGGTTCGACAATGTGTCTTCCCAGGTCTCATGTCCCCTCTTCACTCCTCCTTGGTTCTTCGAAGGGCTTCATCTCTCCTCTCCACACCTTAGTTCCCCGAAGGCTCTACGACGGAGAGTTCACCACCCCTTGGTTCCCTAAAGGCCCCACAAGGGAAGAGTCCACCCCACCTTAGTTCTCCGAGGGCCCCAGGAAGGAAGAGGACTTCATCTATCCTCTTCATTCCTCCTTGGTTCCACAAAGGCCCCAAAAGGGAAGAGAACTTCATCTCTCCTCTTCACTCCTCCTTGGTTCCACAAAGGCCTCAAAAGGGAAGAGTTCACAGAGATGGTCTCATTTCTCCTCCTCACTCCTTCATGGTTCCCTAAAGGCCCCACAGAGGACATCATCTCTCCACCTCACTCCTCCTTGGTTCCTCGAAGGTCCCAAGCTGAAAGAGTGCCCTTCCCCTTGGTCTCCTGAAGGCCCCACAAGGGAAGAGTTCATGGAGGTGGCCTCAACACTCCTAGGTTCTCAAAAGGCCCCTAGTTTTCGAATGGTCCAATTTTTTGTCCCACGAGTTACCAGGGAAACAGAAGGTCCACTCCAGCAGAGCCCCGAGTGCTGGTGTAAGGTCTAAATACTCCGAGATGCGACCTTGTTTCTCGGAGGCACCGTTCGTGACACTGTTCCCCAGGACATTCAGCCTGAGCACGGTAGCTCACACCTTGGCTTAGGATAGCTATTGCAGGTTTGTGTTTCCACTCCCTGAGCGATGGGTTCGCCACACTCCCTACGCTACGTGTCTGGATAAATATTTATCCATTTTATTTTAATATGCGACATCTATTGACATTTTGTGCAAGTCTAAATATTTATCCATTTTATTTTAATATGTGACATCTATTGACATTTTGTGCAAGTCTGGGATGAATATTTTTATTTTTATTTTTAACTTTATGAGTAAAATCTCAAATTATAATATTTAATTAAATGAAGACAATATTAGCGAAACTCAATAAAAAATCTGGAGACAGAAAAATCAGAAAAAGATATTGGTTCCACTGGGGCTCGAACCCAATAAAGATAGCAGCCAATAATATGTGCGTTAGGAAAATGAAGATAGTATTGGTAGTTCTTAGTTGAAGTATGATTCAGTTAAAAGTGACCGAATTAGAAATGGGTTCCATAGCTCAGTTGGTAGAGCTCTTGTCATGTAAACAAAGGGCCCTGGGTTCGAGTCCCAGTGGAATCAATATCTTTATCTGATTTTTCTGTCTTCAGATTTTCAATTGAGTTTCGCTAATATTGTCTTTATTTAATTAAATATTATAATTTTTTTTTAATATTTTTTCCATCACTTTTAACAATTTCTCAGAGAAGGTTATGAAGTTGCATGATTCGGAGATGTCCGGTCACTATTTAAAACAACATAAAAATGGATGTGACGTTTTTGCCCAAATGTGAATGATCCTTCTTGTCCCTGCAGATTGCGGGCTGGGGGCTCACGGAATCGGATATCCCATCAGACACCCTCAATTTCCTGGGGGTCCCTGTAGTGGCACGTGTGGAGTGCATCGAGAAACTGCCGTACAGCTTCAAGTCTTTCTTTACGTCAGATAAGATATGCGCGGGGTTGACTAACGGTAAGTACACTAATTTTGCCGTTGTCAGTAATCTCTGCCAAACCAACACTTTCCATTCCCTTCCAGGATCAGCCGTGTGCCCGGGAGACAGTGGGGTGGGCTGGTTTTTCTGCAACTGAATGCAAGCGCACACTCCAGCGCTAAAACCTGTCACAAACCACAACCGTCAATAATTGCTGCCTACCCAACACTTTCCATTCCCTTCCAGGATCAGCCGTGTGCCCGGGTGATAGCGGGGGCGGGTTGGTGTTCCCGCTGCAGAACGCAACAACGAGCCTCCAGCGCTGGTACCTACGCGGCGTTCTCAGTAACGCGCCGTACGATGAGAAAAATCCCTGCCGAACTGACGTTTTTGCACTCTACACAAATATATTCAAACACCAAAAGTGGCTGTCCACAAAAATGGCGAACATTCTACCACGAGGTAAATCTAATTTCCTGGAAGTTAAACTCACATTTAGACCACAACTATTTTTTAAGTTATGGTCGGTAGTCATTTTACGAAAACCTCATTATTTCTGCTTTTGATGTTTACTTTTGAATATACGAGTACTAAAGTGACAGATATCTGACGAAGAATCACAGTATAAAATTTTTAACGTGGCTGAGTTGGTATCGCGTTTGGACCCCACCCTGGCTGGCTAAGTCCTCCATCACGACACGAGCAACATTTTCCGCTGAGTGTGGTGGTAGTAGTAATTTTCCCAGGTTATTCGTAAGCCGGGAATATTTGTCTTTCTTTAAAAAAAATATATATATATAAATTCTTATCTCTCATCGTCTTCTTCCGGTGAGGTCACGCTATCGGTGTCATGGCCAGTCACTTATGGCTCTCAGCTATAATGACAGACTTGTATTTCAGAGGATCGCGCTAGCTGTGTGCGAACCTAGCGCTTTAGGCAACTCGGTCACAAATCGATTGTTCTATATATGGTTCTTTGATGCATGTAATGTGTTCTTTGATATATTTATGTTTCTTTAACGTGTTCCAACATAATTATGTACGTAAATAATTATGTTGCAATAATTACCAGCCTGAAACACTAATCTACATTGAAAAAATCTTCCGAGAAAAGATATATGCCGCCAACGGGACTTGAACCCGTGTATTTCTGATTACCGGTCAGGTGCTCTACCACTGAGCTATGTCGGCTTATCTAATACCCGCCAAATAATTCAATATATACTAGTGTTTCATTCAACAATTACTGTTTATCAGGTGGAAAAATGTACCTAATAAGCAGTAATTGTTAAATGAAACACTAGTATATATTTATTTATTTATTACACGCCCTAGTGGGCTTTTATTATAATTTTTTTACAAAATATTTGTATCAAAGTAAAAACTTAAAAATTTAAACAATAAAGAAAAATATAAAGATAATGACAAAGAACGTTGAAACAAAACACAAAACAAAATACATAGATAAAAATGTAAACAGAAACTAATAATCCTCACAATTGAATTTAAAAGATTCTACAAAACAAAATAGTAGCAGCATAGAAGTTATTTGGTAGTACGAGTATGTACCTACCAAACAACTTCTATGCTATGGTCTACTTGTGTCTTAAAGAATAAAAGTGATAAAATAAACAACATTTATACTGATTAGTTTTGAGATGAAATATATCGCCCAGATCAGAATATTTATTTCCGAGACTGTGAAGTCTCGGAATCGGAGAATTTTGATAAGCTAGTGTCCTGGTGTTATTGAAGTAAAAGGGTAATAAATGTCGGCATGATTTTTTAGGAACATGGATATTGATATATTGAAGTAATTCAGGACAGTCAATTTTGTAATGCAGTATTTTATGTAATAGTATTAAATCTGTGCTTAGTCTTCTTTCTGAAAGTTTCAATAGTGAAATTTTATCCAGGAGGTAATTGTAATCAATGTTTTGTATAGGAATATGCAATTTAAAGTTTATAAACCTAAGAAACTTAAGTTGAATTTTTTCAATGTTATCTGAATGAATATTGTAAAAGGGAGACCATAACGTAGAGTTATACTCAAGTTGGCATCTGACAAGGGTTTTATATAACATGATAAATGTACCCAAATAATTGAAATCTTTTGCAGCTCTCAACACAAACCAAGAGTCTTGAGCCTTATTGATAATATTATTAATATGACATACAAAGGTGAGTTTACTGTCGAATATAATGCCTAGATCAATAATTTTTTAATTAATTTTAACACAATTTAAGTTTTCATCATTTAATGAATACTGAAATAATATAGGATTATTTATTTTGGAAAAACAAATGAACTGACATTTATTTATGTTCAATGCTAGTTTGTTGACAGTGCACCATTCAAAAAGATATCTCAAGTTAGTTTGTAGTGTAATGCAATCATTAATGTGGTTAATCTCTTTATATAGTTTCATGTCATCTGCAAACAGTAGAAAGTTTATATCAGTAAATACATCAACAATATCATTTATGAATATTAAAAACAAAGTGGGCCCTAAATGAGAGCTTTGTGGCACTCCACTTGTCGCCATAAATTCGTATGAATTTGTGCCATTTATTTTTACACTAATACTTCTTTTGAACAAATAACTAGCAAACCAATTTAGTAAATTACCGTAAATTCCAAGTTTTTCTAATTTATTCATTAATATTTTGGGACACACCTTGTCAAATGCCTTGCTGAAGTCAGTGTATACTGAGTCTACCTGGCATCTGTTTGCTAAGGATTTAGATATAAAGTTTTCATATATTAGTAAATTAGTTAATGTTGATTTATTTGAACGAAAGCCATGTTGGTGGGGAGTTATAATTTTGTTTATGTATGTAGATATTTTATCGAGTACTATTTTTTCAAAAAGTTTAGGTATCGATGACTGGATACATATTGGTCTGTAATTTGTAACATCCGTTTTGTCTCCCTTTTTAAAAATAGGTGTAAGAAAACTATGTTTCCATATATTAGGGAAACAACCTGTCTTTAATGATTGGTTAAAAATTAGACAAAGAGGAACAATAAGCTGTTTAGACATTATTTAATTAACACAGGTGGAATGTTGTCAGGTCCAGCACTTTTTCTAGCATCTAACAAATTGACATGCTTTTTAATATCATTAATTTCAATGTGTATTTCAGATATGTTCAGACTAAGATTAGTCGAGAATTTGGGAATTTCATTATCAGGTATATCCTTTTCATAGACAGACTTAAAATAATCAGCGAATAAATTTACAATATTTTGAACACTACATCCAATTTTTCCATTGAAATTCATAGAAGTTGGAATACCCGAATTATTATTTTTTTGTGAATTAGTGTAGTTCCAAAATTGTTTAATGTTCACATGAATATCATTCTCAATTTTATCAATGAAATTTTTATAACACATTTTAGACATTTTACAACACTCCTTTCTGAATAATTGAAATTCATTATAATCACTCGACAATCTCGATCGCTTGTAATTTTTATGAGCAATTTTTTTATTGTATATTAAAGTGATCAATTCAGCACTAAACCAATTTGGAAAATTAACAATTTTATTTTGTCGGAGGGGCACAAAATTTGCAATAGCATCCTTTAGAATATCATAAAATTTATTTACGTTGTTATTAATGTCTGTGTTTTCCAGAAAGGACCAATCAGTTGTATTTAAGTAATCAGAAATATTTGGAAAATTTGCTTTAAAGAAGTTATAACATGAGTTGACATTTTTATGATCATAATCGTTAACGAGGGAAATATTTATGTCCAGAGGAGGATGATAGGCGTCTACAGGTAATAGCTCTTCTACAGATTTACATACCGTAGCAGAAGTACTGCAGAAAACTAAATCAAGAACACGGTTATTCACATTAGCGATAGTATTTAATTGTGGGATTAATAATATAATATTAAATTATTTGGCGGATATTAGATAAGCCGACATAGCTCAGTGGTAGAGCACCTGACCCGCTATCACAAGGACACGGGTTCAAGTCCCGTTGGCGGCATGTATCTATTCTCGGAAGATTTTTTCAATGTAGATGAGTGTTTCTGGCTGGTAATTATTGCTTATAATAGTTGTTACCCTTTGTGCTATGCATACAAATCTTATCTTAAAAAACGTTAGTTTATCAATTAAAAATAATAATTATGTTGGAGTTTGGAGTGATAATTCCAGAATATCAGTTGTATGTTTTACTGTCTGCAGGAGCTGGCTGTAGAGTAAAGGGATCCGTTGGCGTCTGTCGGAATTTTTCTGACTGTCTGATAGTAAAGCAAGAGATTTTGCTTGGAATTCCACCAAAGGTAGATTATTTTTTATATTTAAACACCCAGAGGGCTTTCAATATATTGTGTACGATATCTTTTTGAGAAATAAGAATGAGAAATAACAAATAAAAATGCACAGTAGATAAAATACAGGAACTATAAAAAGTAAATAAAGTGAAAATGGGTAATCCGCCAATATCCACCAAATCAACTTTAATATTAATTAAAATAAAATTCAAAATAACTAGTATAGTTTTTACCACTTTTATTGTTTACTACCAGACCCGGTCACACGTTGCTGTGGCTGACGAAACACAACACCATTACCTAAACTTTATAAAATCCACAATCCCGCTTGCCAGCTGCCAGCTGCCCGCTGCCCTCTGCCTGAATTGAATATTTGACATATAAACCTTTCTCTTGAATCACTCTATCTATTGGTGAAAACCGCATGAAAATCCGTTGCGTAGTTTAAAAGATCTAAGCACACATACATTTTGAGCGACTTCATTTTATACTATGTAATGATGCCTGAATTGAATATTTAAATTTCTCGGCTTTTCTCTAACATAATAAGCATGTTTTATACATATAAACTTTCCTCTTGAATGATCCTATCTATTGGTGAAAACCGCATGAAAATCCGTTGCGTAGTTTAAAAGATCTAAGCGCACAAACATTTTGAGCGACTTCATTTTATACAATGTAATTGTATCGAACGTGTCGACGAAAGCGTATGACAACCCTGAGAATTCAAGAATGGAATTTACGCTTCCACATAATACCGTGCCGCTGCACGTTACCCCTTCCAATAACCTACGAAACAAAGGGAGTGCTCTCATTGGCCAACGAAACACTGTGCATTTGGAATGATGTCTACAATGCTATTACTTTCTACAATTAACTTATCAATTGATAAAATAAATACATGCTGCAGCATCATTGGACTCGAAAACACATCTGAATAACCACGTAATACTTCCACCAGGGACCCCAGACAGCAATGATCAAAATCAAGGAAATGATTGAGTATTTACGTTATCCCAACCCTGCTACCAGACACGGCGCCATTGGTCAATGCTGAACAAAGGAAATGTTTGAATCGTAAATATTTACGACAGCCAATTTACATTCCGAAAAACTCGGAGCTAAATTTCGGGAAATCGGGAATAATTTGAATCAAGAAATATATATCATCACCTAAATATAGGTATATACTACAATAACACCTCAAAAACTGTCGTCTACCAGTGATTATTGCACTTTAAGAAAATATTTACTTCTAGATATTGTATCTTGTATCACATTTGTAAACTTGTACCTTTTCTTGTTGAAACAATAAAAATTATGTGAGGCTTCGGTTTATTGGAACAGGACTGTCTTGGTAAAGGTTATCACACAGATTTTTAACACATCTGCTCGAAAATCATAGCGATTGGGAAAAATACGTAAACGCAAGCACCCTTCAGAAACAGGGAGGTTCTGTGTTCCAAAAGTCCAACCCGGATTTGCCCTATAAAACAAACGGCTAACCGGTAGGAAATCAGTTCAAAAAACTACCAGCCAAGAAGTCACAAGTCTCCAAGAAACTGAAGTCTCCAAGTTCTAACCTACTTTAAAAGTGTTTTTTAATCAGTTTAAATTCTGTTCTACCTTTCTCCCAGTATCCCATTATCCTGACCCCAACAGTCTCCAAAAGTCTCCAAAAGTCTGCAAGTCTTTTAAGTGTTTTTACAACAGTTATAGAGTCAGTTTTTGCTAATTTAACTTAGAATCATTAAATCCAGAAGTTAAGGACATTGGCGTGCCAAGTTGTGTCCAGCTCCCTATTTTTGCAATTTGTGTACAAAACGTCTAGTACAGTAATAATGATAAAAAAACTGACGTGTTTCATGAGCAACGCTTACTTTTTCAGGGTTTACTTAAAACTAATTATAAATAAGAGACAATGGTGTCAATGGAAAGGTGAGAATGAGTACATACTTCTATGGATAACCGTAAGCAAACAACAGCTGATTCTGACAGCTCCAAACTTTATACCAAAATAAGTGACAATTAAGCAAATCAACACAGTAATCCAATAAAAACCAAAAAACCAGTGTTACGTAAAACAAAGTGACAGTTTATCCGGTAGTGGCAGTGTAAAATAACTACACATTTTGTTAAAATAAATATATGCCAAATTACAAGTCATTGTTAACCAAAGACAATTTATGGTTTTTGAATTTGTGAAAAACAAGTGCCGTTTTTGTCATAGACTAAACAACTAAATTATATATTTCAAATTTTAATTATTTTAATAAGGGGCTTTTATGAACAAAAAATTGAAATTTTCCTACGAATTAAATAATTAAATATAACATCAAGAAAATGTCCAAATCTCGCAGCAAGTTCTCGAATGTGAAGAAAGTACTGACAACATCATCACCACTAACAAACGCGCCTGGCACAATGGACTCTGCGTCGGAGGCTCATCAGTCGATGATTAACATTGACAGCGACTCCATCTTGGAATTTATCAATTCCAAATTTGAAGAAATGAAGGAAGTTATGCTCAACAAAATTGCATCAGAGCTACAAGAAATAAAAAGCTTTACTAACTTCGTTAACGAAAAATACGATGACATAATACACAAACTGTCAAAAATCATGGATACACCAAATCAAGTAAATAAACTCAAGGAAGAACTAGCCGAAAAAGAAAAAAGATTGGCTGCAGTAGAAGTTCACCTGGCAGATCTGGAACAATCAGCACTATTGAACAGTGTAGAAATAAACGGTATAAAATTTCAAGACAACTTATCCCCAGTCCATACTGTGACGCGGATTGCGGAGCTCGCGGGCGTCAAAATGGCACCAGAGGATACCTACAAAATAATAACCAACAAATTAAATGATCAAAAAAAATCACGATTAATTTCGCAGACATCACAAAAGCAAACACCATGTTAGCTGCTAGATATAGTGATCCGATAAAAAAATTTAACGGGGAAGGAGCCCAATTCGTTTACCTCAATGCAGCACTAACACCTTATTATAAAAATCTACACTGGAATGTCAGAAAAAGGGCACAAGAAAAAGAATTCAAGTATGTATGGGTAAAATCGGGAAAAATTTTGGTAAGGAAAACAAATGACTCAAAGGTGGTTGAAATAAGACACCTAAACGATTTACCTACAAAGATGATTTAAAAAAAAAATAGTGCACTATTTACTCAATATTATGTTTATTATGGCTTCTACAAAAATAAAAACCAATTTTTTAACGGTAATTAACCGTAATATACCAATACCTGATATACCAAAAAAACTAGCATATCTGAGAAATGCAACTCCAAAACTGATTATAATCAAATTTAAAAATACAAATGGTCGAGATGAGTTTTTGGAAACAGATAAAAATTGCAATAAAAAAACAGAGAAAAATAAAGAGAGAAGGAACATTAACAAAACAGGATACGAAAGACGACATGAACCTATACACATAAATGAACATCTAGCCACCCACACTACAAGAAGACTATATCTCTACAAACTATTTGCAAGAAACTACCTTTTCTCCTACTTATGGAGTACAACAAGGCGAGTATATATTCGCCTTCGATCAATCGACTCGCAAGCAACTCAATTAAACTCAGAAAATACCACCAACCTCATTGAAGAACAACTAGAGGAAAACCAACCAGAAACTGTTCCTGAAACAGGCGCCAAACTGTATCCTTATATTACTTCGTACTTAATAATAACCCTAAACATTCCCAAATCTTATGTACGTTATCATGTATGGCTTTCCATCCAAAACTTCTATTTTCATCCTGTAATAAATGGTTTCTGCACTGAATTTTGACTTAGAAACAATAAATAACACAGAATACACTTTTAACCAAGCAAAAGAATACAAAATCCTTGTCTCAGGAAAACACAGTTTAAGCATAATATGTCAAAACATAAGAAGCATTCAAAAGAACTTTGATAGTTTCTGTGTCCTACTAAATGAAATAGATATAAGTTTCGATATCATTATCCTAAGTGAATGCTGGTTAGGTGATTCTCACACCAACTTAAACTTAAAGGACTATACCACATTCCAGACCACAAGACACCAAAATCAAAATGATGGTATAGTAATCTTTGTCAAAGACACAATAAAATCTTCCATATCAGAAATTAACATAACTGAAGCAAACTGCATTCAAATATCACTTGGCCCATGTCTTTCTATATTCGCTATATACAGACCACCATGCTACAACAATCTCACCCCTTTCTTAAATTCATTAAATAAACTTCTTGAAAAACATAAAAAAACTCAACAAATAATTATTGCTGGTGACATGAACATTAACATATTAAACTGCCAACCAAAAACTACGGAATTCTTAAATGTTTTTACTCACTACGGACTTAAATCTACAATAAACTCGCCAACAAGAACTACATCACACTCCGAATCCTGCATCGATCACATATTTGCTAAAACTAGAAAAAAAACTTTTTCATCCATTATTCGCTCAACTGTCACTGACCATTTCACAACTACATTAAACATACTTCTTAACAAAGAACAAAGTAAAAAAAAAATGACAACATGAAAGACAAAATAAATTTTAAGTCCCTAAAATCGGATATTCACGATGAACCTTGGACTAATGTACTAAATGAAATAGACCCGAACACAGCGCTGAACACATTTATAAATACGGTTGAAACCTACATAACCAAACACACCACAAAAAATCCACAAAAGAACTACACACATAAAGAAAAAAAAATAACACCATGGATCACGAAAGGAATAGTCAACAGTATTCACAAAAGAGATGCAATGCATATGCGAGTCCATAAAAACCCGAATGATAACAAACTAAAGCAAGATTACTTACTGTATAGAAACCTGTGTAATAAGTTAATTAAACAAGCCAAATACAAATATTACAAAAAAGAAATAAAAATCGCAAAAAATGATCCAAAAAAAATTTGGGAAATTGTAAGAAATATTACTTATTCCACTCCGAAGAAAGATTCACATATCAAAGAACTATTAATAAACGGAGACAAAGTCTTAACAAACAATGAACCTATTAAAATAGCTAATTTTATTAACACAGAATTCGCAAAAGTTGGCTCTACCCTAGCGGAAAAAATTCTTCAAAAAAACTGTACATCAGAAGACTCTTTACACAAACTTTGCTCTTCCATACGACCAAATCACTCGTTCAATGCTTATCAAGTAAATACAAAGGAAATCTCGGATCTTATTAAATCTCTCAAACCAAATTGCGCGATGGGACCGGATAACATTTCCAATCAAATACTGATAAATCTACGAGAATACATACTTATACCGCTTCAGCACATTTTCAACCAAAGTTTTAGGCTCGGAATTGTCCCTGATCATTTAAAAATAGGATGTATTACTCCAATACATAAATCGGGAGACAAAACTCTGATATTAAACTACAGACCAATCACTCTGCTAAACTCACTATCTAAACTTCTAGAAAAAGCCATGAAAAAAAGATTACTTGCGTACCTTGAAAAACACAACCTGCTCTCAAGCCGCCAATTTGGATTTCGTGCCAAAATGGGTACAGAAGACGCTTTATCAGAATTAACCAACTACATAGTGAAAAGCATAGATGGCGGATCAAAGGTGATAGGGGTGTTCTTAGACCTAGCAAAAGCTTTCGACACTATTTCGCATAACTTACTACAACAAAAACTCAAAAATATCGGTATAACTGGTCAACCGCTAAAATGGTTTGTCAGCTACATTGAAAAGAGACAACAAATAGTAAAAATAAATAAATACAGCAGTTGCAAAGCAGATATCAGGTATGGAGTACCGCAAGGCAGCGTCTTGGGTCCCATACTATTCCTCATTTATATAAATAGTCTAACTGAGATAAACCTAGGAAAAATTGAGTACAAAGTAATCAGTTATGCAGACGACACTGCAATTTTGTTCAAGGCACAATCATGGGAAAAGGTATTCAAAAACACAGAAACAGGGATGACTGTAGTAAATAAATGGCTACAAAATAATCTACTAACACTGAACATTTCAAAAACCAAATATTTAACTTTTAGCAAAACAAAGGCTGGTCAACCACATAGCCAACCACAACTACATCTTAACCCCTGCACCAATATTTCGTCAAATAACACATGCTGTACTTGTGACAAAATTGTTTATGCAGACAATATTAAATATCTAGGTTTAACTGTTGACCATAAACTAAAATGGGATCTCCATATTAATATATTATCAAAAAAAATACGAAAATTATCATACATCTTCAAAACAATACGAAACATCATGTCATTAAATCAACTAAAAAATATATATTTCGCACTCTGTCAAAGTATTTTAACGTATGGAATTTCAGTTTGGGGAGGAGCAGCAGATACTTACCTCAATTCTCTTAAAATAAATCACAAAACAATAATTAGAATTATGTTTAAAAAACCTTACCAACATCCGACGGAACAGCTAATGATCAAAAACAAATTACTAGACGTAAATAAACTATTCATAAGGAAGATCATTCACAAAAACTGTATCAAAACTTCACATCTCCACATACCTCACTCGCAAAACACAAGAGCAAAAATTAATAAGCACTTTCAAGTTCCCCATATCAAATCAACTTTTGCAAAAAAACACGAATCTTACCTAGCACCACACATTTTCAATACCTTCCTAACACAAACAAAAACTTACGTCACCCCAAATAATTTGAATTGGCTGTTCAAAAGATTTATAATATGGTTGAATGAAAAGGAAAGAACAGACATTCAAAATTTTCTAAATAAATAACATTTCATACAAGTTCTCACGAAATTATATAATATTCAAATAAAACAAACACGAGAAACTGCAATTTTGCAATATTTAATTATTATGTAACCGCTATATTCAACTGTCACAAAATTTTAATTTACTTTTATCTATATAACATATGCAATCTTCTCATGGAAATGTAACTAATAAAAAAAAAAAAAAAAAAGAAAAAAAAAAAAACAAAGTATGTATGTAAATATTTAATATACCAACATATAATTTATCTTTTTTATCTTTCCACATACATATATATATTTGTTTAAACACATTTCTTTTGGAACAAACATAGATGTGATTTACCCGCCTCGGAACAGACTTTGTCTAGTGAGGCGGGTAAAAGAAAAGAAAACAATGTAAATAACCATGAAACTAAATAAACGCCCGGGTTGCCGGCACTGAAACTGAAAAAAACTGAGTAGAGGGAAGTGGGGTAATAGGGAACAATTTGTGGTTAAGACTAAGTAATCTATTAATTTTGAAAAAATGGTGCCAAAAAGTAAATTGGCCGTGTTTGAAGAAGAAAAATAAAATTGTTTTGAACATTGTTAAGTTAAATTAATTATTTTTAAATATAAACATAGTAGAATTTAATAATATATTAATAATAAGTTCGGCGAGTATTTTAGTTTATTATTGTGACTGCTGTTAAAGCTATCGCCAAAGTGTGGTCATGCTTTGGGTCTTGGAAATTATTCATGTTCAGGGTTTCTAAAATAATTAGATTTGACTTTCAAAAGGTATTTTACCAAATTGAAGCTGTCGCTCGTACTACCCCAAATGCTGCGTGAAATGGACAACTGCACCTCAGGTTAATAATACCGAAATATAATTATCAAAACTGAGGTTTTGTATTCCACATTTTTCTCCAACAAAACTGGACTGATTTTTAAGAAGGTAGGACCCTCCAAAAATCGTTAAAATTGCCTGGTTTGAACGCCATGACCAGATGTTCAATATTAAAACTAGACAATATATTTAAATAAAATAGGATGCAGAACGTACTCACTTAGAGTTTTTTCTTCTAAAACATTTACTAAAAAAAAAACTTTAAAATCAGTCCTGTTTAGTGGTAAAACCATGTATGATCGTGTGAGAAATGTGGATATCCGCAAAGAATGTAAGACTGGTGGAATCATATTGAGAAAGAGTAAGAAAAGGACCCTCAGATTTCTTGGGCATGTAAAGCGAATGAACGAAAAAACTTGTGTAAGAATAATATATGACGCAAATGTGAATGATCGGGTACGCCCGAGGAAGGCATGACACGATCAAGTGAATCAGATATTTAAGGCCATGTCAAAAGTCAGAATAATAGAAGAGTGCGTATGTGACAATGTATGAATGTGACGGAGGCAAAGAGTGTGTGCCAAGACCGAGTTGTTTGGCGGTTCGTCCTCTCTGCCTACCCATGCGGAGAAACGGCGTAATGGTTAGTAGTTATATTAGTCCCGTTATGAAGAGTGTGAACCCTGATCCACTTGGACATATTTGTTATGTATAAAAATGTCTATGACAAAATTGTCTTTGTCATGTATTAAAGTCTATGTCAAATCCGGAAACGGAAGGCCACTTGGTTTACTCTCTCTTTTCAAGAATGTCGACAAATCCTAATAAATGTTATCTCAAATAACAAAGTCTTTTAATGTTTAAACCAACATTATAATAATATTCAACACTGGTCTATTGGCTTTGTGTTGCAGGGTATGTAATTTATGGTTCCATGTCAACTCAGAAAGAAACCAACTCATAATAACTCAGAAAAATCTCAGAAAGGTCATTAAAAGCTATGAAAATATAATTTTTAAATAGCCGGTAACCCTAACCTAACTTAACCTATTCAACCTATTTTTTATATTTTTTTATTATCACTCTTAATGACCTTTCTGAGGTGCTTCTGAGTATGTTTCATTCTGAGTTGTCTGGTCACCGTAATTTATGTAGGTATGTGAATGTTAGCTGCAATTCAAACGTCCCCTTTTGATTTTTCCCACAGCACTTTTCCCAAAGTAATATTATCTTAGAGACTGTTTAAGCCTTCTTTGTGTAAAGACGGTTGCGTCACATTTTGTAGGATTTATTCAACTTCGCCACTTTTTATAGTAGTCTTTAATTAGAGTGGTTTTGATCTGTAAGCGACATGTAGCAGTGGACGCGACAGTCAAAATTGTTGAAAAATAATGTTGGTATCATCGCTGAATTGAGAATTTTTTTCATTATGGTCAATTGGTTAGGGAGTTTCACTAGAATATAAATATGTTAAAGATTTAAGGTGACATTGGTCCTCCTTAAGAGACGCCAGTTTTTAGTGGACGTTCTGAGGAAGAAGTATCGTATAATTAAACTTTAAAATATGATCTGTGATTTGAAATGTGAATGTGGCCATTTTGTTATCCGAACGTGTTCATTCCTCACAAAATTAAAGCTGCAGTTATGCTGGTCAATTCAAAAACAGGTTTTTTTCGGTAATCACAGTTACTTTGTTTAAAAAACATTGTTAGGATTCTTTTCTTAGATTATTATGAATAAAATAACCCCCCAAAGTTCCGCGGAACGGGCGTAAAACACCGCATATATTATAATAGTATAGAGTGTCTGTTTTTCCAGTACTGCTCACCCCCTGGTCCAGAAGTCTGCTGTGAGGAGACCTGCCCGCCTCTGCCACCTTCGATTGTTAGCCAGAGGAAGACTGGTTCGAAGGCCAACGACTGTAAGTTCCATAGCGCTGCACATGCTCTTCTTATAACACACAAAAATTTGAGAAACTTATTTCATGTTTCGTGTCATAAACTCAATCACAATTTCCATTATCTAGTGCAGGACAGCTGTGATCCGCTTTACAGGCTTTGCGGTAGCTTTTTGGTGCAGCCCGCGAGCACTTTTGGTGAATCGTGATGAAAGAACCACAAAAAAAAATTCAGAATGCGAGAACGGTTTTCTTTCATGGTATGTTAGATGCATTTTTAAGTTATCCACTCGGACCACTAAGTCCACTCGGACCCATAAGCTTATTTACACGACAATGTAACATTACTAGACATACGAATCACATATGAGGCGTACCTGAATTATTACATAAAAATAAAACCATCTTAATGTTCACTGCGTAATTATAAAAATAAGTGCAACCATCATTTAAGCTGATAGCCTGGTGGCCTTATTATGTTCATCGAAAACCAATCTTGTGTTCAGAACGTACAAAAACATTATGTTTCGGATTATTTATTTGTTGAAGCATTACAAATGTTGTATGTAGTGTTATTATCGAGTATTAGATGTAGTGTCAATCCTGGGGGATTGCAAACAGATTCACTCTAAAGTGAAAACCAGTTTTTTTTTCGAAATGCCAGATGAAATTCGAACCCATTTTATTATTATTCAAAAACCATTCGAAATTGTCTCAATAGATACAATTGGGGGATTTGGTGGCTCTCGATCAACCAAAAAATACTTGCACCTTTAAATCGACCATTTTACTCGATATGCTTATATAGTAACCTCAAAGACACAGAGTGTAAAGGTGTCGCGTCCGATGACACGACAATATGATGTTGTGGACTGTAAATCGATTTCGAAAAGAATATGACCAATGAATTGTGTTTTAAAATACAGATCACGGGAAATGGGGTATGACGGAATAGTCTCTTACCTTTTGACGGTTTATTCGGCTGTTTCAGGATCGATCCTAGATATTGGAGTTTCCCAAGAAACGGCACAACACCAGTTACACTTATAATCCATAAAAAACGGACTTTTGCGATAATTGCGATAGTTCAACGACAGAGAGCTGTGTCCCATAACACTGCGAGATTTCAACTGTTGTGTAGGTAACTTAGATTAGGGCGACAATATTATTTTCCACTTGTTCACAGGTAGGTAGTCGACAAACATCTTCTTCTTCCCCTGGTAGAGACTTTGAGGACAGGAGGACGAGGAAGGAATATATGATTTATGAAGGACTTGGGGAATGTTTCAGAACCAAACATTCCGCCGACCTTGAGAAAATGTGATATTTTCTCAACAACTATAAACGAAAGAAAAGCAACGAAAAAAAACGAAAGCAAAGTAACTGATTAACCTAGGAATTGAACAAGACAAAATAAAAATGAAATTAATTAATTAATTAATTAATCAATCGATGGGTAGTTTATACAATTTAACCACGGGCCGCTTAAAAATGCCCTGAGGGGTTCTTACAGTAGCGACACGAACCATACCATCGGCACCGGGGAACAATTCAACCACCCTCCCGACAGGCCATCGCATTGGGGTAGCTTGTGAATCATCTAACATGACTAAATCGTCAACTTGCAAATTAGGAGTTGATGTTGCCCACTTGTTCCGTTGTTGAAGAGTATGTAGATATTCTTTCCGCCAACGATTCCAAAAATGTTGGGACATTTTTTTCAATAGTTGCCAACGCGATAAACGATTCATTGGTACATCCACAAAATTTTCTTCAAGAACAGAAACAAGAGGAGCCCCAATTAAAAAATGTGCAGGAGTTAACGGATCCATTTCGGATGGATCCGACGACAGCGCTCCAATTGGTCGCGAATTTAAAATGGCTTCGATACGAGTCAGGACAGTAGTTAATTCTTCAAACGTAAGGATTTGATCTCCCACAACCCTCTTCAAATGGTGTTTAGTTGACTTAATACCAGCTTCCGACACACCATTGAAATGGGGTGCGGAGGGCGGAGAAAAATGCCAAGTAATTGAACGAGCGACAGTTGCGTCAACAAGTTTGTCAGTGTTTTCAGATGCATGTATGAATTTAGCAAGGCCAGTATGATATCTATTAGTTCCAATAAAATTAGTTCCGCAATCGCTATAGATATTCTGGCATATACCGCGTCTAGAGATGAATCTATCTAATGCTGCTACGAATGCTTCAGTAGATAGATCTGATACTAATTCAAGATGAACGGCTTTGGTCGATAAACAAACGTAAAGACACAAATAGGCCTTATAAGTTTTTGCGCCGCGACGTCTACTCTCGCGTACCAAAAAAGGACCTCCAAAGTCTGTTCCGACATTCAAAAATGGACGACCTTCTCGAAAACGGGAAGCGGGTAAGTTACTTATCAAAGGGAAATTACCACGCGGGTTATTTTTAAAACAAGAAATGCATTTACTCAATCGATGTCGAATTACGTTCCTGGCCGAAATTATCCAATATTTTAATGATATTATGGATTGGAGTGCACGAGGACCTGGATGAAGGTACATGCTATGGTAATAATCAATTATTAATGTTGTCAAATGACATTGCTTCGGTAGAATAATAGGATGTCGAGCATTTTCAGAAATCTGTGCAAGGCGAATTCGACCACCGACTCTTAAAACCCCATTTGTATCAATAAATGGAGCGAGTTTTTGCAGCTGCGTTGAGCATATACGATGGGAAGAGATATTGTTGGATATTTCTGTGTTATTAATCACTACCAGATAAACAATTCCACAATATCCTCTTTCAGAGGCGTCCGCAAACCCAACAAGGATGCATCGACTGGTTGGAGAAGTTGCGACATATCGATCAACTTTTAAATTGGCGAGTGATGGAAGCTCTTTTATATATTTCTTCCATTTCAAATTCATGTACGAAGGGATTTCTTCGTCCCAGCCAATTTGAAGTTTCCATAAATTTTGCATATAGCATTTAGCAATGAAAACGACAGGATTAATAAAACCTAATGGATCATATAGACGTGCAATTGTCGATAAAATTATACGTTTGGTACAGTGGTCACTAAAAACATTATGAATTTTATATGTAAATTGATCAAGCGTCGGTATCCATTGAATACCTAAAATATTAAGGTTTTTCTTGTCAGTATCCGACTCAAAACTTAAGGGTACTTCCCGATAGCTAACAGGAATATCTTCCAGTATTTCAGGATGGTTACTCGACCATTTTCTCAATTCAAAACAACCCTTTTGAAGTAATGCAATTAATTCCACTATACAATGTCGAGCGCTTTCCAAAGTTTGCGCACCACTGATAATATCATCTACATAAGTGTTTTCAATTAACGTACTAGCAGCCTCTGGAAAATTCACTTTTTCATCATTTGCTAATTTATGAAGTGTGCGAATAGATAGGTATGGCGCACTAGACGTGCCATACGTTACTGTTTGTAATTCAAATTCCTTTACAGGAAGATCCGGAGATTCTCTCCATAGAATATGTTGATATCGGCGAGATTTCTCATCCACAAGTATTTGCCTATACATTTGACGGATGTCAGCTGTAAACACGATTTTGTGTATTCGAAAATTACACATTAATTCGACAAGGTCCCTTTGTAATTTGGGACCAACCAAAAGTATATCGTTCAATGACGTACCCGAGGACGATTTGGTACTGGCATCAAAAACGACCCTTAAACGAGTTGTAGAACTGGTTTCTTTGATTATTCCATGATGTGGTATGAAATAGTTACCAATAGTTGGCGATTGAAGTGGCACTTCCATCATGTGCCCTAATGTTGAGTATTCTCTCATAAACGAAATATATTGAGATTTGAGATCAGAATCTCTATTCAATCTCCTTTCTAAATGCGCGAGGCGTGACAATGCTATGTCATATGACTTTCCCAATTTTTCCGGGCTTTCCTTAAATGGCAACGAAACGACGCATCTTCCGTCTTGGTTACGGTAGGTACTTTCAGTGTACAATTTTTCACAACGAATTTCATCAGGCGATTGAATTTTCTTCAACGGTGGAACATTTTCAATTTCCCAAAAACATTTAAGCTTTTCATCAATATTTTCCTCCATTGACGTGAAGAATGAATTTATACAATTATTTGATGGTCCAACATTTCCCATCAAAATCCAACCCAATTTAGTTTCTATGGCTATGGGTTCATTTTCTTTGCCCATCAATTTTCCTGAGCATAGCAATGAGGCAAAAATATCACTTCCAAGCAGTATATCAATAGCTGATGGTAGGTAAAATGTTGGATCTCCCAATTTGAGACCTACGATGTGTTCCCAATGATGATCGACGATACGATTTGATGGCATATTTGAGCAAATATTATTTAAAATAAGGAAATCTGTCAAAATACCAGATTCCTTCGAATCGACAGGACGAAATTGTGTTTTTATTAATCCGTTAGAATTAATTGTAGGAGTATTTCCAATACCTATCACGGTAAGAGGTTGTTTCTTAAAACGAGTGAATCCTAATTTTTTCACGCAATTTTCCGATATAAAATTTGCCTGGCTGGCGCTATCGAGCATGACACGAACCTTCTGGAAAACTCCATTTTTGTCCAAAACTTCCACATAGGCTGTGGACAGCAGTACCGTGTTGGGTTTATTGTAAAATGTTGTCAACGCCAAAGGCTCCGACGAGTTTTCTTGTTGGTCTGAATTTTCCACGATTTTTTTTGGAAAATGTAATAGGGTATGATGTCTTGATTGACATTCCCTACAAGTGAAACGAGATTGACAATTCTTAGCTTTGTGTTTTCCTTGTGTGAGGCAGTTGAGACATAAATTATTTTCCTTTGCAAACAAGTACCTATCTTTTGGAGTAAGGCGTAAGAATTGTTCACACTTGTGCAGAGAGTGTGACGATTTACAAAGAATACACTTGACTTCAATCTTTAATACAAATGCATTAAAATTATTGCCAGATCGATGTATAGCATTATACGATTTCGATTGACCTTTATGAGTCTGTATCAGGTTTTCAGGAAAAACCCCGAGTGCCATTTCTTTTGCCAAGCACTGTCTATCTAAGTACTTTAATAGGTGATCAAACGTTGGAATATTCTCTGAACTATGTTGAATTTCAAAATCAATACGCAATTCTTTTGTTAATTTACGTAATACAATATGTAATAAAAGAAAACTCCATTGGCGAACTGGAAAATTCAAAGCTTCTAAAGCAGCAATATTTTCTTTTAAAATAGAAATAAATTGTCTGATATTATCCTGAGATTTTACAGGTTGAATCGACAGAATTAATTCTACATGCCTATCAGCGATGAAACGTACGTTTTCATACCGTTCCTTTAAAAGGTTGTATGCAATAAAATAATTTTCTTCAGAATTCGGCAAATGTTTAATGTGTGTTAATGCCTCTCCTGACAGGCTACTTATTAAATAATGCATTTTTTGAACA
Organism: Limnephilus lunatus; assembly: GCA_917563855.2. Classification (NCBI taxonomy): domain Eukaryota; kingdom Metazoa; phylum Arthropoda; class Insecta; order Trichoptera; family Limnephilidae; genus Limnephilus; species Limnephilus lunatus. The sequence goes on from CAKJTF020000003.1 coordinate 381,626, forward strand.
GGATTTAAGGCATTATTAGAATCGATCAACGAATTAAAGGTATTAATATAATTTGTCCAATCTGTTGATATTCCCGAGAAAATAATCAATTTTAATTTTGGTAACGAAACATTATTATTTGCCAGTGAATGATCCGATTCAATTTTCGAAACTTGTGGAAATAATTGATTATAATACGACTGAATCTCGTAATACATGTTTTGAATTTCAGTATATTTTCCTTGTAAAACTTCAATTTCCGATTCATCCTTTTTATTGGATTCTATTGAAATATGTGATGCAACAAAAGTTTCTCTAATATTTGATATATCCGAAAAACGCGCTTTAAATATATTTTTGTCAACAACATTCAACGAAGTTATAGCTTTCAAGGCAGCGGAGCGAATGCTTTCCATGTCTAACAGAGCTAATTTGTACTTCACAATAGTAGCCGCCATTATGATTAGGTATTTTAACCAAACTCTAATAATAACACCGCAAACAAACGTCAAACGTCAAACTTGTAAACAAACAGAATGTCCGCTGTGATAACAGCTGACCGATGCAATCCGCGATCTTCTTTACCGACACTCAGTGCGGGTATCAATCCAACGACACGAGAATGCTTGTATTTAAAAACTACCGACGCGGCAATAAATACTTTGTGTAGGTACAAAGTATTATCTACGAATATTAAGCTACCCACGATTTAAAATTAATACCAAATTAAATTTAAATATGCTAATCAATATTCACGATTGAATGTGTAATTCTGAAACAGCTTTATAAAACCGGAAAAGGTCAACGAATGGGATGATCTATATTTCAAACACAATGTCTAGTTTCGAAATTACGACTATCAAAAAACGACAAAAAACGAGAATTAATCCGGCGAATGGACCAAAAATGTCGCGTCCGATGACACGACAATATGATGTTGTGGACTGTAAATCGATTTCGAAAAGAATATGACCAATGAATTGTGTTTTAAAATACAGATCACGGGAAATGGGGTATGACGGAATAGTCTCTTACCTTTTGACGGTTTATTCGGCTGTTTCAGGATCGATCCTAGATATTGGAGTTTCCCAAGAAACGGCACAACACCAGTTACACTTATAATCCATAAAAAACGGACTTTTGCGATAATTGCGATAGTTCAACGACAGAGAGCTGTGTCCCATAACACTGCGAGATTTCAACTGTTGTGTAGGTAACTTAGATTAGGGCGACAATATTATTTTCCACTTGTTCACAGGTAGGTAGTCGACAAACATCTTCTTCTTCCCCTGGTAGAGACTTTGAGGACAGGAGGACGAGGAAGGAATATATGATTTATGAAGGACTTGGGGAATATGGATTAAGTTTTTTTTTAAAAACTGTTTCAGAACCAAACAAAAGGGCTTTATAAAACTTATAAATATTGTACCAAATTGTAATGAAATTGGCATGGTTCTCACCGACCAATATCCTGGAATTGACTCAAAAGAGTTTAAAACTTTTTAAATGAAAGATCAATCACACTAATCTTCACTGCAGTAAATTCGCTTTAATTTTCTTATGGACTGAACGAAAGGCTAAACAAAACACTCGTAAATAAAATAAGGTGCAAGATAAATGCAAATCTAAATACTTTAGCATGGACGACTATTGCTCATAATTGTGTTGATAGATATAACGACACGGAACACTCAATAACAGGCTTTGCACCGAGATACCTATTGGATGGTACAGATGTTTCATCCATACCAAATAAACTTAAATTTAAAAAAGAAGCAGATGACTGGATAAGAGATAGAAAATTTGCATTATAAAGAACAATTAAGTCACATGAATATAATAAAATGTTTATTGATAAAACAAGAACAAAATTAAATGAATTCATAATTTTGAAATAGGCGATATGGTATATGTTGAAAATGGTTACAAACTAAATAGAAGAAAATTAGATGAGTTAAGGATTGGTCCATTTAAAATCGAAGATAAACTATCTCAATCAATACACAAGATTAATACAGGACATAGAAAGATGGAGTCAAATTTTTTCCATATTACAAAACTTATTCCTGCCCCCATACTAGAATAACATGAAGATTAGAAAGAAGAAAAAGGTATTGAAAGAAACGAATATCTTCAGAGAAAATTTCTAACCCTAGGGGGGAGGTTTGAAGGAATACCTACCTAGAATATAAAGGTCCTACCTAGAAATGCATAGGATTCCTTTATGTTCGAATTCATTGAGGTTTTGTCATGGGAACAGAAAATAAAACATTATTGTTTTTGACTAGCTACGTGGCAGACATTGAAATAATCAAAATATAGAAAAATAAGTATATAATTGTTAAAGTGTTACAATGTTTTTAAGATCGACAAATAAACTTCAACTTTAGTTTCTTTGTTAACAGAGCAACAAACGACTTATTTTGTTATTACCAATAAAAAAATACAACAAATAGACAAAATGTCTTATATAATATATATTGTTGCATATTTTTTGATATGATAAAATTAATATTCAATATTTTTTTCAGCAATTGCGAGAATTTTTTTATATACCTTAAAGTTGTTTTTGTCATTTGCTATATGATTAACTGGAAATGTCATTTTATATTTTTCGTTTTGGATGCAACAGTTTTTGCAAATTATTTTATTTTTATTTTGTTTTTTTAAATACATAAACGGCTATACTGCCTTTTATAAATAAACATATAATAGAGTACAAAAGTAAGAAAAATAATATCATTAAGTACATAATAGTAGTTTTATACTTAAAAATAACATACAATCATTTTGTGCATCACAACAAAAAATAACAAAAAAGAACAATGAGAAATATCATCATTTTATTTCAACATGTCCATATTGCGTATATAAAGTTACATTTTGGAAAAATAATTTTTGAGTGCATGTTTATATTACGCTAATTTTAAAATTTGGTTGTTTATCCTTGTTCCCGCAATCGCCGTACGAGCGATCGAGATCAAACTGCAACTTATTACGACCTATTTATATACGAGCCGATTTTTTTAAATAATCACATTTGACGAGTATTCTTCCAACGAAAATCATGTTTATAAATTCTTCTACAAAGTTTATAACTCCTGTCGAAAATCGAGAAAGGTATCCATATTAAAGGATTTCGCATCTCGAACATTTACACCATGTTAAGAACGCAAGGCAGGTTTTAACTTACGATTGATTCTGCGTTAGAATCACCAAATAATAGTTACACACGGCACAATCAATTTCTCGGAATTTTGAAGCATTTGGTATGCAACTCAAATGTTAAGCTTCACTCGGTACACAATGAATCTGCAACTCGTTATTTAATTTATCGTTGTATTCTGAACACAAAACCGTTTTGTATGCGGTGAATTAAAACTGCACTCAGAACATGAAAATGGTGTTTTTCTTTGATTCTGGCATTAAATAAATAGTATGCAACTAGAATTTTAAAATTGCATATCGAATACATAAGATAATGTTTTCCTTAGAAATGTGTCAGCAGATGAATCCAACTAGAATTTTACATTCTGAACACAAAACTGGTTTGAATTAAATTTTTTACCTGGCGAATTAAAACTATACTCAGAACATGAAAAAGTTTTTTCTTTATTCTGTCAGCACGTACATAGTCTGCAACTAGAATATTATAACTGAACTTCGAATGAGAGAATGTTTTCCTTCGAAATGTGTCAGCAGATGAAACCACAACAGAAATTTTACATTCTGAACACAAAACTGGTTTAAACTATACCTGTATGCGGCGAATAACTGCACTCAGAACATGAAATAGATTCTCTGTGATTCTGGCAACACATACATATTATACTATACATAATCTTCAACTAGAATTTCATAACTGCACTTCGAAAAAGGTAATGTTTTCATTCGAAATATGTCAGCAGATGAATCTACAACTGGAAATTTACGTTCTCAACACAAAATTGGTTTAAATTAAGTCTGCATGCAGCGAATTAATACACTCAGAACATTAAAATCTTTTTTTCTTTGATTCTGGCAGCACATACATAGTCTGCAACTAGAATTTTGTAACTGCTCTTCGAATTAGATCATTTTTTCCTTCGAAGTGTGTCAGCAGATGAATCCACAATTTTAAATATTCCTTTTTATTGGTTATTTTTTACACACCGCGAATATTCGAATTAAAGTACTTAAAATAAAATAAACCTAAAATTTTTAATCTGCAACTTAAAAATATATAATTAATGACATTTATAATAAATAATAAAAAGAAGAGTTGGATTCGTAAACGAAAGTATCGTAGAACATTTTCAAATAGTTATTATATATTTTTAAAAAAATAACTCTTTACTGAAACTAATTTTTATGACTTTTTTTTATTCATAAATTAAAGCTTGAATAACCAATCAGATAGTAAAACATACAATTATATCAATAAAAAATGTAAATAAAATATTTATTACTCACGTCGCTAGTCACTGATGATCTAGCAATGAATACAACTTTCTTAGAATTTTCAATCACATCACATCGTCGATGGACCTCTCTCAATCATTCACACTGAAAATTAGTTATAAGCAATCCAAGCGCAAAACAAAGTACGGGGAACTCTTGCAATTCTCTGAGGACGGTGTTGTCAGTCACTACAGTGATCAAGATGAGATTATTTTGTATTCATTTAAAGAAATGAGATTCCCCGGTTTCATCACAGAATAAGTAATGACAAATTCCGTGCTCATTTCAATCGGTCCGACCTTACTCCTTTCTTGAACGTGCAAAAATAAAAGAATTGTTGCAATCATTCCATTTTTTCTTTTTTTTTACATTATGAGTGATATTACCTAGAGATGTGAAATGCGTAGAATTTTGTCAATTTTCAGAAAAACTTTTTCGGTCTTATTTGTTGCTTGCAGACTGCGTTGATCTGGCCGAAAATCTGTACCCCTGCCAACGGAACGATTCCAGCTGGAGCAGGGGAGACCTCTGCGGACCCCAACCGGATCAACGCGAGTCAGCGTACATGATAGTCCCCCTAGTTAAAACTACTCCCACAGAGGTTCAGCGATATGTGAGTCAAAATGTTTGTGGAAATATAATAGGAGAATATAACATTTTCGTTGAAAGTCAATTTCTTAATATGTTGTTGCAATAGACAAGAGAGAAATTAGTTTGTTTTATACAATCAATATGCATTCATATTTCATAAGTTGACCAGTCTTCCTTTGACTACAATTTCATTAGGGCTGAGGGATGAAGCGGTAGCGATAGAGACGAGGCGTAGACGTGATGAGTGATGAAGATCGTGCTGCTATGGCCATGAAGACCACGGGTCTTCACTTGGCCAGCGAGTTGCCCTACAGTGTGGTTGGTGGTGATGACCTGCTCCTCCGGGCTTTCGTTCGACACCACGGCGGTAGAGATGAACGGTGATGACTCGTGTGAGTTAGAGTAATTTGCGGTGCGGGAAAAACCTTGTGAGGCGAAAAGGATCACAGTGGCTGCGAGGTGTGGCGAACCTCGGTAGCCTGAGATGTACCTGATCAGTGATCAGATCACTAAGCTGAAGGTGCGGTGGACCTTATAAGCTGCGAGATGTAAGTCCTCGAAGGTAGAGTTCCCTCACAAGCGCAGGTCATCACTGTGTCGCGATGTCCCAAATTTCGTGACAAGCAAGGGGTCTAGAACGGCCGCAGGCCCTCACTTACTACCACACTTGAGTTTATTATGATTACTGATTAGCAATGTACACTGTTACTTTTTGACCGTCTGTGTAACTTGATAACTTGATGACTTAATGACTTAATGACATAATGACTTAATGACTTAATGACTGACTAGATGTATGCGGCCCGCTGGCGTATTATATAGCGTTGTCGACTCCGCAAGTTACGTCCAGAACGTCGGGCAATTTGAATGCGCGCAAAGTTGAGAAGGCCACCGAACGTTATCGCTGCCGCGCTGCAAGGCGTTTTAAAGAGTCAAGACCTTTTCAGAATACGCCCTACAATTCATCGGCGCTAGCTGATGTACCCGCCATAGCGATAGTACCTATGTTTTTTTCGTAATTTCTTCGCAGTACCAGTGGCGGCGCAATTAGGTTTGCAGGAAAGGGCACGTATTAAAGTGGGCGCGAAGCGGTCGCTATAAGGCGTTAACCCTTAGAGCGTTTTTGGGGAGATATTTATCCCAGCCTGACACGAAATACGGTGAGATGCATGATTTGCAGTGTTGGAAAGAGAAAACACCACCCGAAAAAAAATTACAGGATATCGTTGATACACTTGTTGACTATTTTTCCAAATAATCGCCAACCCGTTCAATGCATGTGGCGAGCCGTGGCACACGTTTTTTTATGAAGAATTCCTCCTCGAAGAATTCTCCTGCCAGCTCCATCCCCCACTTAAGGACCACTTTCTGCACTTGCTCGTCGGTTGAAAATGTATTTTCATCCATACATGCCTGCAGGAAGATAAAAAGATGATAATCTGAAGACACCAAGTCAGAGTATTACGGGGGTGGTTCAAAACATCCCAACCAAATGAGTTCAAAAGCGTATTGGTGGCTAAGGCTTATGAGGACGGACAATTTCGTGAAATATGCACACTTCTTTGGCCAGAATTCCACTCCTTTGAATTTCTTTTGAATGTTCCTTTGAGTTTTTTAAGGGTATCACAATATTGTTGTGCATTGATGGTCTCAAAATTAGTCAGAAATTCGACCAAAGTTATGCCTTTTCGGTCCCAAAGCACTGAGGCCATAATTTTTTTGCCCGAAATTATGGTTTTCAATTTTTTGACTGATGGGGAATTGGTGTGACGCCACTTTGACGACTGTTTTTTTCCCAGGCATGAAATGAGTCACCCACTATCATCTCCAGTCACAATAGAGCTCAGAAATCCTCACCCTTTCTTTTTGTAGGTGTTATTCCTTCCGTGGGTAAAAAGCGGATCACAGCACTTGGCGGGATTTTTTGCCGACATCTTTCACTCAACTGAACACTACAACGCGAGTTTACGTACTACAAAATTCCTGCGATGTTCGTTCTGGTCAAGAGACCTCTTTCTACCACTCAGCACGGACGTATATAAGGGGGGGGTCTTGGGGGTCCGGACCCCCCCCATTGCACCGCGCCGATTGTAGAAAACGATAGTTGCTTAAGTCCGCCAATAAGGAGCGATAATTATGTTATGTTTATTTTTAGTTCAAATATCAGAGACTGAATTATTTATATATATAATATTTAAAAATAAAGGCTGATTGATTAAGACTGACTATTTTTTTCACGAAAACATGACCTTATATATTTTTTTTTAATTTGCGGACCCCCCCCCTTATCAAAGCTATATATACGTCCGTGCCACTCAGTGTTGCTAACCCTCAAAAAACTGAAAACCACCACCCGTTATGGTCACAGTACCTACACTTACTTTCTGAACATGCGAAGTACAAAGCAGTTATTTTTAATAGCACCGAAAAAACTTGAGAAAAAGTATTTTGACATGGTTTTTGAAAACAGTTATTGGTTAAAGAGGGGTTCACGGGATGGGGAAGGAAGGAAAGCGGCAAAGGAGGAAGGGGAACGCGGGAGGAAGAGGATCGTGGATCGGGAACGGGAACAGTGACACATGGGAAAGTACACTCAGGGGAGGGGAGGGGGTTCGAAATATAGTAGTGGTAGGGGAAATTTGGAAAATCCATGCTTCTCTCACGGAGAGTATGTGGCCTGTCCATGCGTCGGAAAGCCAGACGAAAAAAGAATAAACAGAATTGTATCCGAAAGCACTTCAATAAACAGAATTCAAACACAAACACTTCATGCCGTGAACCGTGAACTTGCTATGTTATAATGAAAGTTCACATTATTCGTTCTGAAAGGCAATGATTTAATTATTTTCAGATCCTACAATAGTATTTTTTATCATTGTTCATGGGTCTGCGCTCGTATTTTAGTAAAATAATAAAATAGATTTAGACTAAGAATTCATAAATTTCATCTTTGTTTTTCAGCAGTTCTGATTTGAAAATATCGCAGAACCATCTGTATATTATTATTTGATACTTATACTATAATATATTTTTATAATATAACGTTTTCCAGACATTACTGAAGCTGGAGCTTGAATTTGAGACCCACGTCTTCCTGGTGAGTGAGCGCTGGCTCCTTATCAGTGCATCAGGCATAAGAAATTTGCTAAGGTAAGTTCCTCTTCTAAATTCCAGAGTGCTTGTGTTGTGGGCGGGCTGCAAAATAAAATAAAAAAGGAGCTTATATTTCTTGGGTAGTACTGCGCTTGCTGGTACTGTACAGTAAATAATATTATTTATAATTTTATGAGTTTAAACAAAATCGTTTTTTTCTTGTCGGATAATAATTAATATAAGAAGGCTTGCCAGTTTTATTCATTATGGTATTTTTTGTTACTCACAAGATCTCTTCTGTCTGCACAATGTAAAGACAGGGGACCCACCAGGCTGGGCAGTGTTGTGAGGCGGATATTAAGATCCCTATGCATTAGAGATGGCAATCAATTAAAAATATTTTAAAATTAATCAGCTCTAATTTAATTATTTTAGGAAAAAACACTTTCTGAAAGTTGTGCTCTAAAATATTAAAATGAATTATTTGTTTGCACCCGTACATACGATATATGAATATATCGTATGTACGGGTGATGATAATAATAATGATGTGATAATATTATCTGTATAGGTACTTCCTGTACTTACTTATGGTTGCCAAACTTGGGCACTCACAAAAAATCATAATGAGAAACTCGAAACTTGCCAAAACTCCATGGAAAGAAGTATGATAGGGAAAAGACTGTCCGATAGAATAAAAATTGAATCCATTAAGAGACAAACAAGAACAAAATATGTCATAAAAAAGCTAAATTGGAAGTGGTCAGGCCACACAATCAGAGCAAGTGAAAAATGGTCAAAATTAGTCATGAATTGTTTCACAAGTGACAAGAAGAGAAAACGAGGTAGACCATTTAGACGGTGGATTGACGACATCAAAGCCACAGCAGGTGGTACATGGACAAGGGTAGCTAATGATAGAGATAAATGACGACAGTTGGAGGAGGCTTTTGTCAACTAGTGACATACAGACAGGGAGTCGATGCATGATAAGTGTTATATATAATGTAATTTTATTTGCTGTCTGAATAAAGGCTATTATTATTATTTATTATTATTATTATGTGTAATAGTATATAAATAGTTTTATCCGTATAAAAACTCAATTCTTTCGAGAAAGGCATACAAATACAATATTGGATAGAATCACCGATACAATATTGCATCTGTGTGCTATCCACAAACGAGCAGTTTATGGATAATTTTAAATTTATATAGAGATAGCAGCCAATAATATGTGCGTTAAGAAAATTAAGATAATGTTGGTAGTTCTTAGTCGAAGTATGATACAGTTAAAAGTAATCGAATTGGAAATGGGTTCCATAGCTCAGTTGGTAGAGCTCTTGCCATGTCAACAAAGGGCCCTGGGTTCGAGTCCCAGATGTCTCCAGATTTTCGATTGAATTTGGCTAATATTGTCTTCATTTAATTAAATATTATAATTTGAGATTTTACTCATAAAGTTAAAAAAATAAAAATATTCATCCTGGACTTGCAGAAAAAGTCAATAGATGTCGCGTATTAAAATAAAACGGATAAATATTTATCCAGACACAATCTAGATCATAGGTTCTCAACGTGGGCGATAACGCCCCCTTGGGGGCGTTTCAGACCTTCAGGGGGGCGGTAGAAGACCAAGAGAAAATTGGGGGGCGTTTTAGACTTTCAGGGGGGCGGTAGGAGACCCAGAGAAACCCATCCCACCCCATCAGTGCTCCAGATAGTTCGCCGGCGGGACGTACATCTTTTTCGCCACGCGCGTAATTTAAAAATTATTAAAATCATTTACAAGTTTATCCTAATGGATATCAACGAGGAAACGAGTGCGCTTCGTTTGCTAACGACAGTGGTGGTGGTCGCAAGTAACCGAAGTGGTCCCCGAGAGAAGTCATCTCGAATATAGATATCAAACATGCCCTCATAGGCGTTGGAAAGTTGGAGGTCTTCAGAATGAATACGATCTGTTAAGTTTTTAAAGTTAGTTAAGCGCGAGGTTCGAGTGGCCTATCGAGCTTACGTATCTGAAATCGAGGAAAACATCATGCATGATCCCAAAATGTTTTGGCACTATATAAAATCCCTTCGGAAGTATGGTGGTCTGAATACACCATGATGAAAGGTAATCAGGAATTTCGTGGCTTGGGTGTGGCTTACGCATTTGCTGATCGTTTTCAATCGGTCTACAATAAAGACCCTCCACTTCTAGACATTAATAATGCGGCTATATTTAATACCAGAGGAGCTTCAAACGTCGATTTAGATATATTAATGGAATCTGACCTTATGAGTGCCACAAGTCTCATGAAGAACTCACACTTCGTCGGACCAAACTTCGTACAGGTATTTTTTTATTGAAGGGTTCGCCGAGTTCCTAAAAACGCCATTATGTATTATCTTTAACTTAACTATGTATTAGCACTTCCACTTTTCATGAAGTATGGAAAACTTCCAAAATACATCCTTATTTTAAGAAAGGTTCGAAAAAGTTAATTGAAAATTATAGACCAGTTGCCATACTATCAGCTCCTGCTAAACTATTTGAAAAATGAATTCATAAATTCCTTACGCCTCAGACATTATCCCCGGAACAGCATAGTTTCAGGAAAGGAAGATCCACTGAAACCAATCTGAAGGTTTTTACCGACTATATTGCTAGGTCCCTAGACAGTGGATACCAAGTAGACTGTTAGGGCCTCTTTTCATGGAGATACTGACAATCTACGTAATTGTGACGCAACCACAAGTACCCTGCTGATATACAACTTTTTAATACTGGTCTCCGTACACGGCGCTACCCGAAATATACTGAACTTAATCATTTTTCACGTGCAGCTGCTCAGTAAACACGATGTCAAGCGATTCTAGCGACTAAGATAATAGAATAAAATGCGATGTAATAGGAGATTTTGGGTTCACCCATACATAGAAAAAAAATCTGAACTGTAGGGCATTCGTTGCCGCCAAGGAACTGTATGAATGATGACAACAAGTTTAATTGAATGTCGAAGGATACTTACTTAAACTTGGTGCAATTATTGACCCCTAGTATTCATTACAAAAATACAACTATGCGGGAGTGTGTCAGTATCGAGGGAACATATTAATAAAGCTCAGGTAAGAAAAGCATAATATATGTTTATTTATTACTTATACATAGTGGGTAACTTAAGATAAGTCAAATTTTTCGCCGTTTATATCAGATTCTGGGATCACAATTTCTGAATCATCGGGTTCTGGGATTACAATTGGTGTAAAGTTTTGATAAAATAGAGCCACCTCCGAATTTTCCATTTAATAAATTGTAGTGTAAATTGCATGACTTCATTTAAATAGTAAGGTTTCTTTTTCTTCGCTGCTGATCCACTTTTTGCAGGTTTCATATATCGGACAAAAACACTGCGAATATTCCTCCGTGTTTCTTTACATTCGGGCCCTGAAAAAGATAACAGAAGTTTTAATTTAATAATTATTTTTTCCAGGTACTTAGTTGAAGGATCGACATTTACGAGCCTGGCTTTTTATTTCACGAGAGGAGAATGTACAATTTAAAAAGTCGTTGGAGAAACGGTTATCATTATATGGAATGTATTAAATGGATGCCAATCCCAAGTATGAACGATTATTTAGCCAACTATTTTATCACTCCTCGGGCTTCGCTACCTTGGCAGTTCAATTATTGTGTTTGATATTATTTGTGACAAAAGTAAACAACATTACATACCTGTCAAATTGACTTTTATTCCAACATCAATCCATGCCCTCTCCACTAAATCCTTCCTTACGTATTCTGGTTAAGCATAGTTGTATAAACACGCATGTTTTTCCACTTCCAGATCAAATCTAATATTACTTTCTTGTTCAGATTTCCGATGCCATTTCTGTCAAACGTCAAACGAATTAAGTAGCTGACATAAATGACGCGACGCGTCGCGTGCGACCAGCACTGTCGGTATCGTGGAACTGAGTGGAAACCGACACTCACCGCGTAGCGCCGTGAGCGGACACCAGCAAAATCGTACGGGGGGTACTTACGATCGGCGCATATGATACGCGCACGTGGATCGAGTCGCTTGTAAGTTTCTCAATGAAAGGAGGGCCTTAGGCCTTAGGCCCTCCTTTCATTGAGAAACTTGCAAGCGACTCGATCCACGTGCGCGTATCATATGCGCCGATCGTAAGTACCCCCCGTACGATTTTGCTGGTGTCCGCTCACGGCGCTACGCGGTGAGTGTCGGTTTTCGGTTTCCACTCAGTTCCACGATACCGACAGTGCTGGTCGCACGCGACGCGTCGCGTCATTTATGTCAGCTACTTAATTCGTTTGACGTTTGACAGAAATGGCATCGGAAATCTGAACAAGAAAGTAATATTAGATTTGATCTGGAAGTGGAAAAACATGCGTGTTTATACAACTATGCTTAACCAGAATACGTAAGGAAGGATTTAGTGGAGAGGGCATGGATTGATTTTGGAATAAAAGTCAATTTGACAGGTATGTAATGTTGTTTACTTTTGTCACAAATAATATCAAACACAATAATTGAACTGCCAAGGTAGCGAAGCCCGAGGAGTGATAAAATAGTTGGCTAAATAATCGTTCATACTTGGGATTGGCATCCATTTAATACATTCCATATAATGATAACCGTTTCTCCAACGACTTTTTAAATTGTACATTCTCCTCTCGTGAAATAAAAAGCCAGGCTCGTAAATGTCGATCCTTCAACTAAGTACCTGGAAAAAATAATTATTAAATTAAAACTTCTGTTATCTTTTTCAGGGCCCGAATGTAAAGAAACACGGAGGAATATTCGCAGTGTTTTTGTCCGAAATATGAAACCTGCAAAAAGTGGATCAGCAGCGGAAACCTGACTATTTAAACGAAGTCATGGGAAAAAATTCGGTTTAGTGGCGAAATTCCTAAAAATACAAATTAGTTATTTTTATACTAACTATGGGCCGGGGAATACGAATCTGAAAGAATTAGGCGGCGGCAAGCAATATTAACTGAATTATACGACTTTAAAAAATTTTTTTACACACATAGGAAAATGGCCATTTTGGAAGCATTCTGATTCCTAGAAAATCAAACTAGTTATTTTTATATTAACTTTGGGCCGGGGAATCCGAATCTGAAAGAATTAGGCGGCGGCAAGCAATATTAAATGAATTATACGACTTTTAAATTTTCAATATATACATACGAAAACAGCCATTTTGACACATGAAAACCATAGAAACCATCAAATTAAGTGTTGCCATTAAGCAGTAATATCAATAACGTAAAACTTTCCGACACGATAATTCTTCACATGATAATTCATCACATAACACATTAACCTGATGAATTATGACTATCTCAACGGCCGTATTCTTAAACCAAAAGTATGAAAATTCGTAGTCTTAAAAAGTTGTTACCTAGACCAGTCACCAATATCAATGTTATTATATAAAACCTAACCTAACCTAACCTAATCTAACCTAACCTAACCCAACATGGTTTGTGCCCCTTTATACCGCCTGCTCGCGTCAATTTAAAAAAACATCCCAGTTTTCAAGTAGTTTAGCGGCTACGCTAGGTTTGTGTAACATGGTTTGTGCCCCTTTATACCGCCTGCTCGCGTCAATTTAAAAAAACATCCCAGTTTTCAAGTAGTTTAGCGGCTACGCAAGGTTTGTGTCACATGGTTTGTGCCCCTTTATACCGCCTGCTCGCGTCAATTTAAAAAAACATCCCAGTTTTCAAGTAGTTTAGCGGCTACGCTAGGTTTAGGTAGCATGGTTTGTGATACAAAAGTGAGTAAAATTTATAAAAAGTAAGTACTTAAATTATAAACATGTTATTTTACGTTATTGATATTACTGCTTAATGGCAACACTTAATTTTATGGTTTCTATGGTTTTTATGTGTCAAAATGGCTGTTTTCGTATGTATATATTGAAAATTTAAAAGTCGTATAATTCATTTAATATTGCTTGCCGCCGCCTAGTTCTTTCAGATTCGGATTCCCCGGCCCAAAGTTAGTATAAAAATAACTAGTTTGATTTTCTAGGAATCAGAATGCTTCCAAAATGGCCATTTTCCTATGTGTGTAAAAAATTTTTTTAAAGTCGTATAATTCAGTTAATATTGCTTGCCGCCGCCTAATTCTTTCAGATTCGTATTCCCCGGCCCATAGTTAGTATAAAAATAACTAGTTTGTATTTTTAGGAATTTCGCCACTAAACCGAACTTTAGCCCATTTGTAATCCCAGAACCCGATGATTCAGAAATTGTGATCCCAGAATCTGATTTAAACGGCGAAAAATTTGACTTATCTTAAGTTACCCACTATGTATAAGTAATAAATAAACATATATTATGCTTTTCTTACCTGAGCTTTATTAATATGTTCCCTCGATACTGACACACTCCCGCATAGTTGTATTTTTGTAATGGATACTAGGGGTCAAAAATTGCACCAAGTTTAAGTAAGTATCCTTCGACATTCAATTAAACTTGTTGTCATCATTCTCATACAGTTCCTTGGCGGCAACGAATGCCCTACAGTTCAGATTTTTTTCGATGTATGGGTGAACCCAAAATCTCCTATTACATCGCTTTTTATTCTATTATTTTCGTCGCTAGAATCGCTTGACATCGTGTTTACTGAGCGGCTGCACGTGAAAAATGATTAAGTTCAGTATATTTCGGGTAGCGCCGTGTACGGAGACCAGCATTAAAAAGTTGTATATCAGCAGGGTACTTGTGGTTGCGTCACAATTACGTAGATTGTCAGTATCTCCATGAAAAGAGGCCCTTAGTATAACGACTTCTCCAAAGTCTTCGATACTGTGAATCACGATTAGTCATAAAATTCATTAGTCACAAAACTTCCTCAGATGTTAAAGTTTATTTAAAGTTACCTAAAGAACAGAAAGCAATTTGTCGCACACGGAATCTTCCAATTTGCTGAATTTCTTGTTTTTTCTGAGGTTCCCCAAGGATCGATCCTGGGGCCTCTTCTCTTATCCATTTTCATTAATGACATTGTTGGAGTCATCCGTTTTTCTCGCTTTTTGCTGTTCGCTGACGATCTAAAATTATATCTTCTAATGAGAAATATTGAGGACTGCCTGCGCCTTCAAGCTGAGGTTGGTAATATTTCAGAATGGAGTCAACGAAACCAGCTTCATTTCAATGTCTTGAAATTCGTAGTTCTGACTTTTAACAGAGCATTTAGTCTCACCTACGACAGTTACACTATGCTCGGTCATAATCTCAGACGAGTTTCTAATAAAAAGGATCTTGGGATTATGTATGAAAGTAATTTGACATTTCGCCCTCATATCGAAGGAGTTTGCCAGTCAGCCTTAAAAATATTAGGGTTTGTTCTCCGAACCGTCAGAGTTTTTCGGGATACCCGTTCTCCGAAGATTTTATACTTCACCCTGGTCCGAGTAGGCTGGAGAGTGGTTCGCTTATTTGGAATCCACATGAGGTGGGGTGCTCCCTCTTGTTGGAGAGGGTTCAAAAAAGTTTCTAAGATTTATCTACATGAGGAAGTATCCCGAAATCTATATACGGCTCTACCCTACGAACTTTCTTCTGGGCATGCTGGGACTCACCCTGCAGCTCAGAAGAGAGGGGTATGCCGCCACCCATTTATTCAGACTGCTGCGAGGCTATATTGAGAATTCAGCCATTTTGGAGCGCGTGAGTCTCTATGTTCCAAATGACTATCTTAGACAGCGTCATCATAGATTATTTTATCTTCTTGCCTATAGGTCTAACCAGCCAATGGTTCTCCCGGTAGGGAGGAGAATATTGCTCCTAAACCAACCAAATCTCCTCCGAGATTGATACATTTGGCGTCAGTGACGACAGATTCAAAAAGGAAATTATTTTGATTCTTGAAAAAATTTCTCCAAATTTTCAGCACCGCCTAAAATTTTTTTTAAATTGCAATTTTTCTTGGAATTTCTTTTATGTATAAATATTTGTACACATTTTTTTGTAAAATATTTATATGGCGTTATTTCTTATATGTAATAAACTCAAATTTGTAATGGTGTAAGAAATTAATATAAATAATTATTATATCCCATCTTTCCCCATCCCATTACGCCCCCCCCCCCCCCCCCCCCCCGTTGTGGTGAATATACGACGACAATTGCTTTCTTTGCGATTTAGGGGGCGCTAGAAACAATAATAATCTCAAAGGGGGCGGTGGGCAAAAAAAGGTTGAGAATCTATGATCTAGATCATTGATTTTCAAAGTTAGGGGCGCGCCTTCCTAGGGGGGCGCGAAGATATGTGGAGGGGGGCGCGGGCGTAGGCGGCGGTCACCACTCCGCTCTTCATTCCAAATCTTGTCAAAAACATGCAAGCTCATCCGTCGCATTGACTTTTCTTACAAGTGTGTAAAATAAAATTTTTATAATAAAACATCTAAAAATGTATTTTTGGACTTTACTACCTACCCTTATTTTATTTTACAATTGCTTGGCGAGCCCACTTGCTGTTAATTGCTGGGCCCTGGGCAGAGGGGAGGCGTGGGCATATTCATTTTAAGGTGATCCACTAGTACAGGAAAAAATCGAAATCGGAATTCACGACCTTTTATGGGAGGAGTTTAAAAATACTTGAGAAAAAGCTTTTGGAAAGGTTGGAAAAGATATTTGAGTTTTTTTTTTACATGTTGATTTCGTAAAGGCCTGTAAAAAACATTAATTCCCTTTTTTATGCATTGTTTATTGTAATAAAACGGAATTTTTAAATTGATTTCATGAAAATAAGCGGCGCATAACACGCCTTCTCTCCCCTCCGTTCGGAGGAGTAATGACAGAAAATCGGGGCGGCTGCCAGTCATTCTTCGGTGGACGGTGGATATAACAAATTCGTCGACTGCCGTATTGTCGCCGTGATGTCAAAAATACCAACGCGAAAATGCATATTATATTTTATTTTGTGAGGTTCGGGCGTAAATATCATTTTTTTTCGCGATAATTATATAAGAAACTGAATTTTCCACATTATGCGATAAAACCATATCCGAAAAAGTGTTTATAAGTAGGAGAGTTTTCAGTTAAAAATGTTTTTTATAGACTTAATACTTTATTTTTTTTTAAGCTTATTAAAAGACTTAGAAAATTACCAATATTTTTAAGGGCCAAGGTATGTTCTACACGCAGTATTTAATTGAAGCATAAATTACAGGAAAACATACCCCCAGCCCATACTGTAAGCCAGATCGCTGAGCTCGCAGGCGTTACCATATCACCAGAGGACACCTTTAAAATTACAACTTCCAAACCAAACAACAAA
The DNA here is from genome assembly GCA_917563855.2 of Limnephilus lunatus. NCBI lineage: Eukaryota > Metazoa > Arthropoda > Insecta > Trichoptera > Limnephilidae > Limnephilus > Limnephilus lunatus. The sequence goes on from CAKJTF020000003.1 coordinate 399,036, forward strand.
AAAAAAATCACAATTAATTTTGTAGACAATAAAAAAGTACACATCATGTTAGCTGCTAAATATAGTAACCCAATAAAAAAATTCAACGGGGAAGGAGCCCAATACGTCTATCTAAATGCGGCATTAACACAGTACAACAAAAATTTACATTGGAACACCAAACAAAGAGCCCTAGAAAAAGAATATAAATATGTTTGGGTTAAAGATGGAAAAATTCTTATAAGAAAAACTAAAGACTCAAAGGTTATCAAAATAAGACATCTCAACGATATACCTATTAAGATGATTTAAAAAAAAAAACCCCTATATACACTCCATCTACTCTATATCTTTATAATGGCCTCTTTCACAACGGAAACACTTGAAAAACTGATACCTCAACCAATAATCACCACAAATACCTGCATGTTAAACCGTATACTCCAGGACGAGTTCCCGATCCTGAACATAATTCATCAAAACATTCGAAGTATTAACAAAAACTTTGAGGATTTCACTGTGCTGTTAAATGAATTAAATTTAGAACCTGACTTATTAATCCTCACAGAATGTTGGATAAATTCCTCAACATATGTGCATAAAAACATCAACAACTACAAAGTCTTCAATACTAAACTTCACAAACATCAAAACGACGGAGTAATTGTATATTGTAAAAATAAGATGGAATGCAAAATAGAAGAAATTGAACTACAAGACGCAAACTGTTTGAAAATAAAACTCGATCAAGATACATGCATCTTCGCTATCTACAGATCGCCTTCATCTGCAAATTTATCACCATTTCTTGGATCACTAGACTCCATACTACTTCAAGAACGAAACATCAGGAACCTGTTCATTATTGGGGATATTAACATTAATATACTGGATACTGGAAGGCAACATCCACAAACACAGGAGTATCAATTACTCCTCCTCTCCCACGGGATGTCTGCCGCCATAAGGGAACCAACAAGAGTGGACCACAAAATGAATAAATCAATCCCCTCGCAAACTTGCATTGACCACATAATGGCAAAAACGAATAAAAAATACTCCACAATCATACATCAATCCACCATCACTGATCACTACACTTTAATTCTTAACATTCATGCAAAGAAAAATCGACCATCGACTCAAAATTTAACGTGGAATAAACGTGTTATAGACTATACAAAACTAAAAAAATCACTACAAACTGAAACCTGGGAGTCAATATATAAAGCTGAAGACATAGAAGTTGCTTGGAAAATGTTTATTGAACACTTGCAATTAAAAATACAAAACCACACTTCAATAAAAACTTACACGTATTCACACAATAAAATTATCAAAAAAGCTTGGATCACACCTGGCCTACTTAAATGTATAAGAAAAAGAGACAAGATCCATCAGCAAGTAAAAAACAATCCTTATGACTTTTCTTTAAAACTATTTTACAAAAACTATAGAAACATCTGCTCCAATCTTACTAAATCGGCTAAACAAAATTACTACAGATCTAAAATAGATCAATCCAATAATAATCCAAAACTTATCTGGCAAATAATTAAAGAAATCACCTACACAGATCAAAACAAAACAAACCCATTGGAAGAAATCAACACAGATAACGGTACACTCTCGGTCAACAAAAACGTACATAAACTAATTAACTACACAAACAACTTTTTTGCAAACATAATCTCGAATTTAGCGAACAAAATAACCAAACCTCAACACTTTAACCCGAACATAAACAAACACCCAAATCCACAAAATATTAAATTTGCCCTAAAACCAATCACTAAACAAGAACTAACACTAATGTTATCTAAATTCAAATCAACATCCTCATCTGGTAGTGATGAAATCACAATGAAAACAATAAAATTCTTACAAGATGAAATTACCGAACCGATACTCTTTCTAATAAACAAATCTATCACAGAAAGCAGATTTCCATCTCAACTCAAAATAGGGACTATTACACCAATCTTTAAATCAGGAAATCGTAAAGATATCAATAACTACAGACCAATCACAATTCTAAACACATTATCTAAAATCTTAGAAATAACAGTTAAAACTCAACTCGTCGACTACCTAGAATCAAATAAACTATTATCACCAAAACAATTTGGCTTCAGAAAAAATTTAGGAACATCCAACGCCATAGCCTTAGTAATTGAATATATTAAAAATTCTCTAGACTCTTTCTCGACCTTTCTAAAGCGTTCGACACAATAAATCACTCACATCTTTTTGAAAAACTAGAGAACATAGGAATTACTGATAATGAACTAATATTTTTAAAAAGTTACATGGGAAATAGAAAGCAAACTGTGAAACTTAACAACATAACCAGTGAGTGTATTGATGTCAAATTCGGGGTGTTTTTTTTTTCAAGGAAGTATTCTGGGTCCGATTCTGTTCCTTATTTATATTAATGACCTACGCCACATAGAATGTGACGGAGAAATCATCAGTTTTGCGGATGATACTGTTCTCCTAATAAATGAGAAAAATTGGGCAGAAACATTTAAGAAAGCAGAAGACATACTTAAAAGAATTAAAAATTGGCTAGACTACCATTCACTTACACTTAATGCTAATAAAACCAAATTTATCACTTTCAAAATAAAAAATAAGAAAAACTCTGAAGAAAACCTGAACTTGAAAATTCATAGTCAGCATCACTTAAATGAGCATTGTAATTGTCCTTCATTAGAAAACGTTGACCATATAACGTATCTGGGTCTAAAAATTGACCAAAACTTGAAATGGAACGAACACATTACCTATTTAAATAATAAAATTAAAAAACTAAGTTATTTTTTCAAAACTATCAGGAATGTCCTCATTAAAAAAGACTTAATCAAGATTTACATGGCTCTCTGCCAATCACTGTTAGAATACGGTATTATCGGATGGGGCAGTGCAAATAAAAACATACTAAATCCACTAATTAAAACTCAAAAATCCATAATGAAAATTATACTGAAAGTTCCTGTAAGAACTAGCACTGATGAAATCTTTAACAATCTTAACATCATGTCAATTAAACAACTGTATTCTAAAACTATGCTCATTTACATTCATAAGTACAAAACCCAAGAAATGACAACTTACACGTACATTAGAAACACTAGATCTCATGGTCAAAAACATATCCAACAAGTAACTACTAACACAACATTTGGGCAAAAAAGCTTCTTGTATTATGGTATTAAACTTTACAATAAAATACCACTCTCACTTAAAAACCTCAACAGTATAACATTTAAATCTCAAATAAAAAGCTGGATACTAAATATAGGGAGAACAGAAATAGAAAATATACTGATATCAAATACAGACTAAAACCGAATCTACTGATCTGAATTATAAAAAAAAACACAATTTTATTTAATTTTTAATTATTTAACCAAATACTACACGATACCTATACGTTTATAACAAATTCATATTAATTTCTTATAATTAAATTATAATATGTAAATGAAATCCTCAGCACGGGAAATCCCAGTGAGGATATCATTATCTTTAGATGTTTGTAAAGAAAGAAAAACAATAAATCATTATTTTTTTATTACGGTGCTCCAGATTTTATGTCCGGGTTGAATCTTTCCCAAATGAAAGACTAAACCCTTCCACACACTTTTCCACAAATGAATATCTAGTAAATTAACGCAATGTAAGTGCACTATATAAGAATAAAACAATACAAGAACAATACGTCAATCCACCAGAAACATAATGGGAAAATATTTCACCGACTCCAGATATTTTCATATCAGAGGGTTCGGCTCTGATGAATTCCTAACTGGTCCGATAAATCCTACTGATCCCTCAATATAAATATTTAAAAAATCTTTCGTAATCCTACATGTATTTAAAATGACCGACTTTTGCATTTTTATGTACAAATTTTTTGACAAATCTAATACGCCTAAATTTTGAATGAGAGAGCTAGGTATAATGCCAGTAGCCGAAATAACAAATGGTAATATTTTTATAGTCTGAGAATGCCAAATTCTTTTAATTTCATTTCCTAAATCTGTATATTTTCTTATTTTTTCAGAAACAGTTTTCTGAATATTACAAGAATTTGGAATAGCGACATCAATGATATAAGTTATTTTCTTAATTTTGTCATGTAAAACTATGTCGGGTCTATTATGACTAATTGTTCTCTCTGTCAGAATAGTTTTATCATAATAAATTTTATAAAATTCATTTTCTAAAAATGAATTTGGTTCATATTCATAATATGGTACATTACGGCAGTCAATCAAGTTATGTTTAATTACCAAACTTTGGTGAATTATTTTTAAACTTGATTGTGCATATAATATTTACGGTGCTCCAGATTTCATGTCCGGGTTGAATCTTTCCCAAATGAAAGACTAAACCCTTCTACACACTTTTCCACAAATGAATATCTAGTAAATTAACGCAATGTAATTGCACTATATAAGAATAAAACAATACAAGAACAATACGTCAATCCACCAGAAACATAATGGGAAAATATTTCACCGACTCCAGATATTTTCATATCAGAGGGTTCGGCTCTGATGAAATCCTAACTGGTCCGATAAATCCTACTGATCCCTCAATATAAATATTTAAAAAATCTTTCGTAATCCTACATGTATTTAAAATGACCGACTTTTGCATTTTTATGTACAAATTTTTTGACAAATCTAATACGCCTAAATTTTGAATGAGAGAGCTAGGTATAATGCCAGTAGCCGAAATAACAAATGGTAATATTTTTATAGTCTGAGAATGCCAAACTCTTTTAATTTCATTTCCTAAATCTGTAAATTTTCTTATTTTTTCAGAAACAGTTTTCTGAATATTACAAGAATTTGGTATAGCGACATCAATGATATAAGTTATTTTCTTAATTTTGTCATGTAAAACTATATCGGGTCTATTATGACTAATTGTTCTGTCTGTCAGAATAGTTTTATCATAATAAATTTTATAAAATTCATTTTCTAAATATGAATTTGGTTCATATTCATAATATGGTACATTACAGCAGTCAATCAAGTTATGTTTAATTACCAAACTTTGGTGAATTATTTTTAAAACTTGATTGTGCCTAAATGTATACTCGGACGGCGCTAATACAGAACATCCCGATATAATATGTTCTATAGTTTCCGGAAAAGCCAAACATTTTCTACATAAATCATCAATTTGATTTGCATCTTTGATGATATGCTTCCTATAAGTTTTAGTATTAATGACTCTATCTTGTATGGCAAGCATAAAGCCTTCTATTTCTGCGCTCAACTCTCCAATACTCAACCATTTGTTTGACGAAAATTTGTCAACATATGTTTGGTTGAGATAATTGAAGTGTTTTGCGTGAAGAATTTTATTTGACCAGGAATCTAATAATTCCTGGTTGGTATTTATAAGAATGCTGGCATTCTCGTCGTATAAATTTAATGGTGAAATATTTCTATCGGCCTTGCAAATAATTTTGTGCATTTCTGAACTATCAGCTTTCCTATGGAAAAAATTTCTTAGCATTTCAACCTGATTATGTTTTAAAGATGTTATTTTGACTATACCTCTACCTCCTAAATTTCTGGGTAAATTAATTCGTTCTACAGCTGAATTTGGATGATGGCAATGAAATTTAGTTAATGTAGTTCTAATCAATCGTTCTAAGCTATCTAAATCTGTATTAGACCATTTAATTATGCCAAATGAGTAAGTTAATAGAGGTATTGCCCAAGTATTTATCGCCTTTACTAAATTTTTAGCAGATAGATTGCATTTCAAAATTTTTCTGATCCTAATTTTAAATTTAATCCTAATATCATTTTTAATACTAGTATGATCTAATCTATTTGATTGCGGATATCCTAAATATTTATAAACCTCACCCCCTTTCATACTTTCAATTTTGAAATTTCTAAATATACCCTCGTCTCTATTATTATTATTATTATTAATACTTCTAAGCGGTCAAATTTTCAAAACTAAATCATACGATTTTGTATGATTTTTCATTATTTAGTATGGCTTCATCTTAAGCAGTAGGGAGGCGTGATACTCATAAGTTTGGGAACCCCTGATCTAGATAGCATTTAGTTCGGGTTGAATCTTGCAGTCATTTATAAAGATAGCGGCCAATAATATGAGCGTTAAGAAAATTAAGATAATGTTTGTAGTTCTTAGTCGAAGTATGATGCAGTTAAAAGTGACCGAATTGAAAATGGGTTCCATAGCTCAGTTGGTAGAGCTCTTGCCATGTCAGCAAAGGGCCCTGGGTTCGAGTCCCAGTGGAACCAATATCTTATTTCCTTCGCTTATGCTTATTTCGGTTTTTCCTGTCTCCAGATTTTCGATTGAGTTTCGCTAATATTGTCTTCATTTAATTAAATTTATTTATTTACCCAATTTACAGACTCGACTGGAAATTTGTCATTTTTAAATCAAATTTTAGAACTTAATTTGATTTCGAAACATTCTTATTTTGTCTAGTAAAGTTACTTTTAAAATTTTGAAAAAACATGTATTTTATAATTATAATAAGTTTATACCGTTGATCGTTGGCAGAATTGTTAAATATTCAAACTAAATGTTAAATTATACAACAAAATTTCAAAACATATGATCATACTGTATTACAAATCAAAAAAAAAATACACAGGAAACCTACTTTTCAGAATTTTAATTTTACTACTAATAAAGTCACTAAAAAAATCCGAGCACTGACAAAAAAATTTCTATTTGTATTTATTTACAACTTATATATTTTAGAACTTTTTACATATTTACCTATTTAGCTTATACTTTATTGAAAAATTACAAACAATTTTGACAAAAAATAATTGTAATTATTTTAACATCTCGCGGTTGAGAACTTATTTGGCTACATGAAACCTATTTTCCCTGTTAAACAGCAAACCACATTATGTGCCGAACCTTGGACTCCTTCGCGGCGCACGGCGCTCTGAACAACAATTTTTTTTGTTGTAATTATTTAGTTAAAAATTCACAGAAAAAGTCCATATGAGGAAATTTTAATACGTTTATCTTGTTTGTAGCGTATAATGTGTAAGGTAATCCCTATGTATCAACTTTTTTAATTAGCTCCTCTTTGGAGGCCCCGAAGAAAATAATTCCCCTTTAGGGCCTATGTGATCTTTGGGGATGCTGTGTGAATGGACTTTTGAGGAAAGGAAGAAGAGGAAGTTCTGGAAAGGAAAAAGGTATGAGGGGTGTGTAGGAATCTAGGGGTCAATGTCTCTAGGAGAAACGGACGTACGAATCCATTCCTCCTACTGAGGCGATGTTTCGAGAGAGATCAAAAGGTTTCCCTCAACCAGTCTTTCCCGATCCGGCCTGCCATGCAGCTGGTGGGTAGATCCATACACCGCTAAGACCCGGAAAAACTTCACCCAATGAACCCGGGCACCTCTGCTAAATCTCCCAACGTAGCGAGCCACCATATGGCAGAGGTGTAGGTTATCCAATAGATGGTTCCCAAGGCGGCGGTACCCATAACCGCCTCCCAAATTTATATTCACTAAATATTTTTATTCAACATGTAGTTTTCAAGAGGTGGGTAAGAGTACCGCCGCCCCGGGAACCATTTATTGGATAACCAACACCCCTGCCATAGATCACCCCAATCACTTTTGATGATTTAGCAGAGGTGTCCGGGTTTTGGGGGGGGAAGTTTGTGTAGGTCTTGGTGGCGAATGCGATTGCTCACCTAAAGCGTGGTGGGACGGATCGGGAGAGACTGCTTGAGGCATTCATAAACTAGACTTCTCCAGCCGGCTTCTTTCGACCCATCGCCTTGCACCGCAGTGGGAGGGGTGGATCTCATTCCTGGACATATTGACGCCCAGATTCCTACCCACCCCTCATACCTTTTTACTTCCCAGAACTTCCTCTCCCTCCTTTCTCTAAAAATACCCCCTCCACATAGCATCCCCAAATATGACATAGGCTCCGAGGGAATTTTTTTCCTCCTGTGTGAAGATATTATGGCAGTACTTATTCACATTACTTATTTTCACGCGTATGGTATCCCAGATGACTGGCACTAAATGTCACCGATTGCCCCGAGATGCGATTAGATTATTATTCCGATTCTAGTACTCGATCCATCCGGTTGCACGGCAATTTTACCTCACTACCAGTTCGTGCGCGAATGTATATTCGTTGTAAATAATATTTTAAATAAAACTTAATATCGTGGATAATTAAGTGTTTTCAATTAAACATCATCATTATTATAAGCCTGAACACAAGATCACGGCTTGGAAGTGCCGTGATCTCAAGGAGCATTTTAACCTCAATATCGGTAAGGTATGAAGGCAATCCTGCCTGACGTGGAGAGGATCTCCTCATCAAACACTCTCCATTCACTCATACATCAACTAATAAACACTTCCAACAATTTTGTAAAAAAAAATTGTATGTTTTATGTGAGTTACCAATATTTTACCAATTCTCCCAATATTTGTGTTTTTTGCCTTTTATACACGGTGACCAGAAACTCGTGGTACAAGCAGGAAACGGGTGACACCAATTTGATTTAAATATTTCTTTGCACGAAGATTATTCTCTTTTGATTTCTTTTGCGGTTTTAAGAATTAATGTTGTTATTAAGCATAATTTGTAAGAATTTAGATTGCGGCTTCGAGTTTAAGTGTAATTTGCTTCATTTTTTTTATTTAGTCCGGTACAGTACAAAACATTTCAACTCCTTGCAAAACCGTAGGGTAATTTTAAATTTTTGATTTATCTTTTGGGTTTGCCCGTTACCACAGTGATGTAAAAACCTATTTTCAAACGTCCAACGTTATCCGGCAAAAAAACCGAGCTCTCAGAAATGTTTTTGGACTTCCGTGGAACACCCATATCAGAGATATCTAATCAGTTTCCGGTATTCTTCCAATTACAATCATTCCTAAACATGAGATCACAAGCACCATCCTACAAATTACCCAACAATCAACTCACACTAGAAATGGGTAATTTCTGCATTTTGCTGTAGGCCTCCGAGACCCAGTGGCGTACCGTGGGGGGGGGGGGCGGGGGGGGGCGGCCCGCCCCGGGCGGCACTTTTGGGGGGGCGGCAAAATTTCACAATCAATAATCATCTTGTAAAAATTTGGATTGGGGAAGTCGCGGGTTCTATTCTCGCGTCAGGACTTAAAAGTTTTTTCTAGTTTATAGTTTCTTAACATCTTTCTTAAGTTTTATATACTGTTAAAATCAAAATATTAATGACAGACGTTTTGTTTTTATTTCTAACACATACATTATTTTTAAATAAAAATGTAAATGGCAACAGTATCATTTTAGCTCTAATTGATAGTCGATTTGTGTTTTATATTCGTGAAGCTTTGTGCGCCCTGCTGAAAGCGCACAAAAAATTACACTTATACGGTTTTCTTCCACGTATATATCACGGTGATATATTTTAAATTTATTATCACAGAAAAGTTAAATAGCTGACAGGTGTGTGCATACTTATTCGAATTGCAGTTATAAAATTCTAGATGCACACTATCTATATGCTGCCAGAATCAAAGAAAAACCATTTTTATGTTCTGAGTGAAGTTTTAATTCACCGCATACATATTAAATTAAAAGCAGTTTTGTGTTCAAAATGTATAATTCCAGTTGTGGATTCATCTGACGACACATTTCGAAGGAAAACATTATATTATTTAAAGTGCTTTATAAAATTCTTGCAGACAATTTATGTGCCGCCAGAATCAAAGAAAAAACATTTTCATGTTCCGAGTGTAGTCTTAATTCACCGCTTAGAGATTTAATAAAACCCCTTTTGTGTTCAGAATGTAAAATTCCAGTTGTGAATTCATCCGACGACACATTTCGAAGAAAAAACTTATTTGAAGTGCTTAATAAAATTCTTCCAGACAAGTTATGTGCCGCCAGAGTCAAATAAAAACCTTTTTCATGTTCTGAGTGTAGTTTTAATTCACCGCATACAGATAAAATTTAAGCCAGTTTTATTGTTCAGAATGTAAAATTCCAATTGTGTATTCATCTGCTGACATATTTCGAAGGAAAACATAACTTTTTTCGAAGTGCAAATATAAAATTCTAGTTGCAGACAATTTATGTGCTGCCAGAACCAAAGAAAAACCGTTTTCACGTTCTGAGTGTAGTTTTAATTCACCGCATACAGATTTAATTAATAAATATTTTTAAAAAAAAATTTAAAAAAAAGGATCACTACCCCCCCCCCCCCTCCCTGAAGAAGTACCTATATAGGGGGGGGGGCGGCAAAATTTTCCTCCGCCCCGGGCGGCTGATACCCACGGTACGCCACTGCCGAGACCTGATTCCTTTTTAAAGTACTCGAGTTCTAGGAGCAGGTCCCGAGTCCGAGTTCTTAGGTGCGGACTGAGCACTGGGTGTTGTTGCGGCGCACCGAACCGGGGTGCACGGGTTCAAAGACCTTGGAGCCAGGACCTAATCGTAGAACCCGCACAAGAATTCAGAACCCCGGAGCCGGACAAGACCCGCACGTTCTCGGACCTGTCTCCCGTAAACGGGCTTTTATTGAGAATTTAAATAAGTAAATTAGCTGTAAGCTGTAATGCTTTATTGAAAACTATTATTTTATAATGCACTTCACCCGTTGATTAACAATACCAAGATAGGTTCTAATTAAAAACGACTCCGTTGGACTCTAGTCGAATATTCAAAAATCGAATCTACTAAACAATCCCGCGGTGACGTGACACATGAGCAGGAAGCAGGATATTGTTACGTCACGCACATGTGTGTGGATCGGCAACAGGCGACCGCATAAATATACCAATCCCGGCGACCGAGTGAATTTGTCGCAGTTCGCAGTTATCGAGTTCCGTCTCGCCACTCGCCACATGGGCAACCGGCGACCGGTCGCGAGAGTGTCGTGGGTCACGGGGTGCGGGGGACGCCGGCCGGTGGTTCCTAGTTCCTAGTGTTCCTACTACTCACTAGTACCGGAGAACTCGCGATTTGCGAGTAGAACGGAGCGCGAACACGGGGACGCCGGCCGGTGGAGGCATTCGGGTTCCCGGTCCGACTTCGAGTTTCGGGTTTGGGACCGAGCCCGAGTTCCTCGACCGGGTTCTCTTGGAGTAGTCGATTTTAAAAAAGAATAGGAGTAGGAACCGCTTCCCGCAAAGAAGCGGATCACACGAGCCCATTCCAGCTAAACCGACACATCGCTAACTCACACTAACGTCAAGCAACTTTACAATCAAGACATCCACACTCATGACGCTCGAACTAGCGATAAAAGCCATGTTCCTCAAATACACACTACAAAATATAAGATGAAATCTCTGAATCATATTGCATACACACTATATAATTCGCTTCCAGATGTGTACAAGGGAGTCCAGCAAAATAATAAAAAATCAGAGTAATGCTTCAAAAGAATATTTTTTAAGTACGTTTAAGGATGGAACTATGTAATTTTCTTGTCAAATTCTGTTCTGTACTGTTTCCTTTTCCCTCCTTTTCTTTTCCTTTTATTTTTATAACCTTCCTTTTTTTCTTTACTTTTTTCTATTAGAGTTCGTTCTACTTAAACTGTCTTTTATTTTTCAGCTATACTGTATGTAAAACTTTTATTTTTAATATCATAATACCTATGTAAAATTGTAAATATTACACTTATGTATTATTAATCCCTTTATGTATTGTTTATCTTCCCATTTATGTATTGTTAATCCCTTTATGTATTGTTTATCTTCCCACTTATGTATTGTTAATCCCCCCGTCCTAAAATTAGTTCTATAACTCATGGGGATTGCCGTAGCAAGAAATAAAAACAATAAAAAGATAAAATTTAAAAAAGCCGTTTGTCAACGCTTTTCCGTTGGATTACAATCAAATAGTGATTGTAAATATTAATTGTTTATATTCTTCGTTAAAGTTTACTTCTGGAATTAATTTTTTTTTTTACTTTCAAAATATCTTTTTTTTATTGGTGCCCTTTTTTACTCATTTAAAGTACGCTCTAGCGTGTTTAAATCGCACTTTATGGAACGCGCGTTTTTTAAAATTACCATGGCAACATCAAAAAATCAGTCTAAATGTCAACTTTTAACTATAACAACTCGTTCATCTACATCTACTACGTTTTGCTCCTCCATCCATGTTATGAACCTTTCATATTCTTTTTTATAAACGTCTTTGGATTTTTCAGGTATTAACCGCGATTCTGCTTTGGTATTTAAATTATCAATGTTAGAACTCATTTTACAACACACAATAACTAGTAAAAACTGTGATGTCAACTATTAATCGTATGTGACAGATTGCAAATTAATGTTTGTGTTTTTCATTTCCATGACAACAAGATATTGTGATGTCACATCACGAATTCATTTATAGTTCTTATTTCCAAATTTTTAATAATAATATCAATATTTATGTTTTCAAAGTGTACCAATAAAAAAAATAGCGTAAAGTATTCGTGGATAACTGGTCTTTATAGCCCAGTCAATGAACGCATTGAACTGGAACAAATTCGGGGAGAGCTGATTTTTTGCAAGTTAATAGTACTTTCTACAGAGAGTATTTTCCAAAAAGTCCCCACCCCTCCCCCGCTTGCTTCCCCCGCTGCACCCCCCCAAACTTTGAAATTGTAGAGTTCTACAAAATCCATTATATCTCCTAAACTATAACACATATCTGAAAAAAAATTACACCGTTATACTTTTAAGAAAGCTGTCTAGAAAAAAGATGTAAGGTTTTTTTTGTTATCTACTACGGTTTGGCAAATAATAATGAAATTGTCGCCCAAAAAAAAATTTTTTTCGTAAAATTTTGATTTAAGGGTGAATATTTTTTTTGTCTGAGGAATCACGCAAAAACGTTTCAAACAAACTATTTGCCAAATTTAATAGGATTTAAAATGACATATAACATTGTTTACCTTTATCCTTAATACTGGTCAAATTTTGACTCAATCGCAGGGCGGCACGGAGTGCAGGCTATGAGGCTTGGCAGTTGAGCCGGGCCCGCAGTGGTGCAGGTGACCGATTTGTGTTTAGGTAGCACTATTTATAGTTTTAAATTAAAACACTGAGTACTTTTTCATAGTTTATGATATTAAAACACTTTTAACATTAAAAAGTATTTGCAATAAAAGAATGTAAAGAATTATATTGCAAAAATTATAGGGTAGGTTTTAGGGGACTATTATTATTATTCACTGGGCATCACAGTCGTCTTCAAACATTTCATCAGTATTTTTAGATGTGTTACTGCAGGAGAGTCCATTGCATTGGCCACACATATCATAACACTCTAGTCCTGCCCTCCGACAGCTGCACCACTTTCCGCACGAGGTTTTACAGTTACAAGAAATCAGCATGAGAAGTTCATTTGGAGCCGCGGGACATGTCATTGGAATAGGTGTTAACTTATATTCTCTTCTTTGCCATGTTTGAATTTGGAGGTACGTCCTAAGGAGATGCTGGCGGGCTGCGTTCTTTGTTGGTGGAAGTCTTGCCAAATCAAACTTAGGTTTAAGAGACATCTTGGCATTTAAATGCTTAAACTTAAAATATCTAGCCTCATCAAGATTCTTGTATTTTGCCAATCCGTACAAACTTAAAAGAAAGCGTTCACCATTTTGGAAGAGCAGGTCCTTTTCCATGTGGGGCTGAATGAAATTATTAGCCGCATCTTTCAAATCTGTCAGTGTAGTTATTAGACTTACAGCCTTCATTTTCCGATACCACACAAAGCAGAGGTTGTGTCACATCCTGCGACAGCATGAGCAAATAATATGAGTTTCCTTTGATTACCATACATATGTACAAAAAACTGAACAGAATACACATTACTGGTGTTAGTAGAAGTGGCTATTGGTTTCCAAAAAAACAGCTTGTTTTCCATTGGAGGGGCCAATGCTACTAGCAATACTAATAAATCTGTGTCTGTTCCAATAACCACCACAGTGCTACCAAGCTCTATAGACTTAATTGCCTGACCCACTATCTCCGTATCAGCATCATCGTTTGCTGTTATTGTCTGTATGTTTGCAGCATGACACTTAATTTTAACAGCTTCTATTAACCTCTTTTTATTTTGAGAATTGGCAAGAAATTCTACCTGAAGTGTTGTACAGACAGTATCATCAGAAAATACAATTTCACTTGATGTTCTTTTTGCAGCTCTTCTTGACTGCTCCTGCTGTTTTGTTGTAGCGTTCTCGGGATAACCATAAAAAACTATTATTAAATTTGCACCATACTTTTTAGATACATAATTAACATATCTTTCGGTAATATCATGGAAAGTAGAGACTTACGGCCACACTACTGCATGTAATAGGTATCCACCATCAAGAATAAACGCAGCTTCATCCTTTGTGGAATTGATATAAATGATACCATCGTTAAATGCTTTTACAATGGAGGCTTTCTTACCTTTCTTTAAAGAAACATCAAATAAAGAAGGTGGATGTTAGTATAGTTAATAGTTCAAACTCAAAGTAGGATTTGAGCTTTGCAGGACTGTCACATACGCATAATATTCTATTGAATATCTGCTGAGGGTTGATTACAGCTTCTTTGTTTCTAATTCAGACAGGCTTGAGTAACAACCCCGATCTGTGAAGCTTTAGTTCAGAAAAACTTTGCCCTGTCATTTTCTTCATAGCTTTGAAACCTATCTCGTAGGCATCGTCACATGTTACGGTTGAGTCTGATACTAATCCCGAAGAAATGCAAATTAATTCACCAGACTTTTGACCAAAAGGGTTGTGTTGGTTTAACCAGTTTACAAATTTTGATAAGTCTTGGTTGTCCCGTAGCTGGCGGCTCTCCCTAAGCTCAACATTCTGCTCACTTGTCTTGTAGCTTAAACCCAAGAAATTATGAAATGCTAATTGTGTGAACGTGTCATCTTTGATTGTAGGAGGCCCAGCTCTTATTAGAGATCTTTGGTATCTGTCACCTTCGTGATAAGATGAACAAATGCCCAATGACGACAAAACTTCTATTAAATGTTTCGATCCATACATTCTTTGTAGATATAAACACAAACTTGTTTGTATTGATGATAAAAAAGACCTAGGCCTTGCAGATGCTATTATGGCGTGGTTAATTACTAAACGTCTTCTCATAATATCAGGTCCATTATCGTACAATCTCTTCTTTGTTTCAGGAACTAAATAATCACCCCCACGACTAATTTCTGGAATATCAGTATAGCTTTCACAATCATATGGCATTTTTTGAATATCTTCTCTGATTATTTCTGCGGCAGCACGTACAATTCTCAACGTTCCAGATTTACATTATTTTCTTTATTTCTGTACCAGTCATCGAGAATCTTATAAGTAGAGTGAGACATGCATATGACAGTCTTTCTGCCAAAAATATACGTAGGTATATATCCGTTCTTGAAAATAGTCAATAAGTTGTTTTTTCAGAAATTTATCTGAGTACGGAAGATCAGTGCCACAGAGGTCTATTACTATTTCCCTTAATTTCTCTAATGTAAACTGACATTCGTCAGAATTTTCTAAGAAATTACAGAGTTTAAGAATTTTTTTGGTGAATCTTCATCTTTAGGTCTTCCTACATACTGATTTGATTTACTTTTACAGAACTTCTTGTAGCAACTGCCGTGATAGCGAACTTCTGCAGCAACCAAATCAAACACACTTAACAGTTTAGATTTAACTTTTGCACCCCATTTATCATCTCTTGTATTGCAAGCATTAATCAATGTTTCTCTTATTTCCAGTGTTAACACCAAATGTATTTTTTCACGATATTTTTGAGGTAGTTAGACATTTAAAACTGTTTTTTTGTCGCAAATAATACAATTCTCCAAGAAATTAAACGTGTTTTCTAAATGCCTTAGGAATGGTTGAGATGTACTGGTCGATGGGCTACACTTAACATTTGTAAAAGCTGTACTTTTTTCTACAATCTATATGCACGGTTACGCTATTCAAACGGGTTAATTTAACGTGATTATTGTCATTTCTTTCAATACTAGCGTTAATTAGCATTTGTAACCCTTTCGTTACTTTAAAAACATTTCCAGTAAGGTCTATTTTGCATAAAATACACCATAGGTTCACTTCAGACATTTTCAGATTGAAAATTTCTTTTTAAATATTATTATTTAATATATTTTTTTAAATATTTCTCAATATTTTTACCTGATGAAGGTGGTAAAACGCACAAAAAACTTGATTAACTGAACGCTTGGCACAACAACGTCAAAACATAACGCACAAAACTGACATACACCTCAACCGAGATCAAACTGGTAAAAAAATATGCAGCGATGCGACGAAACAATGCGCGATGCGTCGCTTGGCTTCACGCACGCCATTGCGTTCATCCACTTTTTTCAATAAAAAATAAGAATATAAGTAAATACTGTTATACATGTTTTTAAAGGTTATTAAATTTGGCAAATGATTTGTTTGAAGTATTTTTTAATATTCTCTCAGACAAAAAAAATATTCAACTTCAAAAAAAAATGCAGATAATAAAAAAAATGTAACATACTTTTTTTAGAAAATTTTGTAATAAGTTCAGTGATGAAATTTTTTTTTGATATATGTTTTAGTTTATGAGATATAATCACTTTAGTAGGACCCCACGTTTTAATGTTTCGGAGGGCACAGGGGGGGGAACAAGCGGGGTAGGAGTGGGGACTTTTTGTTAAAATACTTTCTAGAGTATGTACTACTAACCTGCAAAAATTCAGCTATCCCCTAATTTGTTCCAGTTAGGGCCTGTTTTTAGTCTAGATTGACTGGGCTATTAAAACACTTGCTTTATTTCGAGCACTCGGCTACGCCGTCGTGCTCGCGTGTTTTAAAGACCTGTTTATCCACTTATATTTTAATATACTATTATACATGTACACGGGGTTCTTTTTTCTTCATATTTGAATTTATATTAGCTTACTATTTTTACTTTATTCTATTACATCAATATTTACCTTTTAATTTTTTGTCATATGAATATTTTTTCTCATCTATTTACATATATTCTGTGTCCATATTTGAAATTATTGTAAATCATACATATGTAAAAGCCGTTAATAGGCGTTAATTCATAATAAATAAATAAAATTTAGGCACCAATTTTTATTTATGCCGTATATTTCAAAAACAAAACGTCTATCGAAAAAAATGTTTATTCCTATTTGAAAGCAGTGGTTGAAAATTTTAATAATTCTATTGCTTGAATATTGATTGGTTGCAGGCGGGCTGGTAAGAATTTCACCTCACCTCCAGAGATGGTGTTCACCATCACCAGGATAGTGCTCCATCCTCATTACCACGCTAGTAGCATATATGAATCTCGAACTACTAATGATATAGCATTGCTGGAAATGGACAAGCCGTAAGCATTAAACATCAATAATAAATTACTTTCCAATTATATCCAGTTGATTCCGCATAATTGGTAAACCCTTCAGTTTATCGGGACAGAAGTTTATTTGAGATAAAATCCAAGGAATTGTTTGGTAACGCTAAATTGTATCTCGATAGCTTTGTTCTTTCACATGGCTAGGCCAGAATTCAAACTTATTGGTTGAATTCACACACTGGGTGCCAATCTTCGATCAATACGTCAATGGTGCCAATACTTGCTGATAACTGTCCACTGACAGCCGTCATTAAGGAGACGAACAGTGTTTTAGTCTTCTCATCATAGTGTTTCTGTCAACATCTTATCGTTTTTATCGTGACAAGCTAATCGACTAGCAAATTGAAAATTCCGCCGTTATTCATCTAAATTGTTATAAAACTGTTTGTTACTACTGGTGGTTCATATAGACAATAGCTGAATCAACCACGAGGGATCTCAATCCGAGCAAGATCGCCAATCTATCGGAAGTGCCCTTGTGAGACTACCTTTGCTATTTGGTTCATAAAACATACCAAATCGATATCCACAGGCATAGCTCGTAAGAGTGGACATTCAGCTCCACTCTAATCCATGTAAGGTGTTGGCGTCATTGCGCTTAACCTTACAGAAACCAAATAAAGAACTAATTTACTTTGGTTATCTGGGACACCATTCCATTTAATTGGGATAAATTCACACCTGAAGTCAATTCAAAATGTGTCTCAGTTAACGAATTTGAGTTAAGATTAGGTTACAAGTAATTAATAATGTGGAACAAATAATATTTTACAGGAGAGTGAAAAAAAAACAATTTTGAAACAGGAAAATGAAGGTGGGCCTACAAATAATATTTGTTTTAAATAATAATGATTATTGACATGCACAAAAAATAAAAAATCCACCGTGAAAAACAAAACTAAAAAATATATAAAACACACAAAGTATGTATGTTTGTATGTTTTTAAATTATGAAATAATTATTAAAGATTTTGATTTTTCATGATTTTAGAGGGAAATTTGGAAATTATTTTTGAGTTAATGTTAAATTAAAAAAAAATTCAACCATGAAAATATGATGAATTATAAAATAAAAATATAAAAATGTTGAAAAAATCATTTTTAAAGGCATAAATTTAAATTACAAACGACCGATTTAAGCTGCGTGCTGGCGCACAAATCAAAGTATGTAAATTAAAATTCGAACCTTAAAAAAGTCTATATGCGGGATCTGCCCTGATTATGGACACAGAAACGCTGTCCAAAATGTTGGCTAAAGAAGGAGATAGCGCAACACGGCATAACACCCCAAAAACAAATAACGAAAATTCTTTTGGCCGTGAAAATCTAAGAACGTACCTTAAAAAAAGTTTTTATTTTACAATGTTTCCTTTTTTATACGACTTCGAAAAGGAGGAGGTTTGTTACCTCAGAACTTTCGATTGGGTAAACCGATATTGATGATTCTGCTGGTGCTTTCCGTGTAGTCTCATTTTAATTTGGTCCAGTTCTGACAGTGGTATTCATGAGAAAACCATATATGTCTTAAATTTGCAATAAGTATGTGCGCGACAAATGGACGAATAACTCAATATTACGCCAACAGATTTCGATGATTCTTTTTTTGAAGTAAAACTTCTTTACGAATGCTCGTCACTAAAAATCAAAAAATAAACAAAAAATTTAACAAAACAAAAAACGACTTAAAAAATGCACTAAAAAGTAAAAAAATAATTTGGTACGATTGTTATTTTTGGAGTCGGTGTCAGCCATCACCACATCTCACCTATAACTACCTATGTATGTATGTAGTTACCTTTGGTGACACCGACTCCAAAAATAACAATCGTACGAAATTATATTTTTACTTTTTAGTGCATTTTTTAAGCCGTTTTTTGTTTTATTAAAAAAAAATTAGTTTTCATTACATTTTATTTGTATAATATTAAGGGATTTTTTTTTTCTAACTGTAACTATATCAAAAAAACAATGGCTAAATTGCCTCTAAAATCATGCAAAATTTAATTTAATTGCCTATATAACTTAATTTCAAATTAAAATAAATAAATTAGCACATATACATCTTTGGAATAAAAAAATATTATTTGGTTTGGTTGGGTATTTTGGCCTCAAATTAGAATTTTTGTTTTGAGTGGAAATTCCTTTGACAGCCATGCCTCTTAAACTTCTCTTCGGACAGCCGCTTATATGGATGTTTTTCGGTACTCTCAGTATCGCCCCGCTGAAAGATGACTATTTAGAATTTAAACATTATTTGATATTGTTTTAGCCGATTATCATATCTGAATAGGTACTACTACAACTTTCTCTTCTTAAGCTGCTTCTCCTCCCTTTAAATCTTCAGCCTCAATACATATCCCAAATTGCGGATGCTATAGTCGCACTGGCTCCGGGCAGTTGTGACCCGCGTGAAATAATCCAATAAAAAAATATTAAAAATTTTCTCATTAAATTTGTCATACCTAAATGAATTTTTCAATGGAAGTATAATTTAAAAATGTTTCTATGCTAAAATATAATTCAACGTTGAGTAACTCTGAGGTGGTGGTGTTGCAGGGTCACCTTCAGCGAGAGATTTCGACCGGTTTGCCTCCAAACGCACCAGGACTCTTTGAGAAGCCTCAATCTCACTAAGTGGGACAAATACAATAGGAGGGTGAGTTCACCATCAATCGTCCAATATTGTTACATTTCCTGCCCATTCTGCGCATTTTACTGAATGAAATATGAAGCTTTCAATCACTTCGGTGATAATGCCCAAGAAAAATAAATAACTGGCTGAGAGAAATACAGATTTTAAAAAACAAAAAATTAAACATCAAAAACAATGGGGACGACTTCACCACTAAAACGGTTTGGTATAAAGAATTGTGTTAAAGATTATTTTCACTCTAATATTTTTATTTTTGATACTGACAACTCGTGGTGAAATTCCATTATCTTTACGTAGTATAAAGCAAAGTCGCTCCGGCTGTCTGTAAGCTTAGATCTTTTAACCACTGGAGCGATTTCGGTCGAAAAATGGACCACTTTAATTATTCTGCGATTGATTTCGGTCAAAAAATGAACCACATTTTTCTACCATTCGTAAAACATTCATTAAAATGATACTATCTACGAAGCCACTGGAAATGATAAGGAAGCTATTAAAATTCAAAGATTCACAAACAGCAGGAAAAATGATAGGCTACGAAATGTTATTCTGATCGTCAAAAAAGAAGTACATTCGGCTATGTTAAAACAAGAAAGAATAAATAAAGGTTTCCAGCGAGTCCGAGTCGAAGACAGCTGCCCAATCATGCAGTGCTATAAATGCATGGGATACGGTCACTTCGCCGCGAGATGTACTGAATCAAAAGATCGTTGTCTACGTCTACACTGTGCTGGCGAACACAAATCATCTGACTGCACAAAGAAGGAACAAAAAGAAGAATTCCGTTGCTGGAACTGCTTTAAAATGGCCAAAGGGAAAATTGAGGCACCAAAACATAGATCAAACGATAGGGACTGCCCCTACCGTACCATAATGATGTTACGCACAATGGAGAGAGTTGACTATGGCTAACTCAACTGTAACTACAGCATCCGGGTCCCAGGCCAGCATAAATGAATACAAATATGAGAAAATTGAAGATTATAAGCCAAAAAAAATAGCCTTCGAATAATGTATCTTAACGCGAGAAGTATCAGAAATAAAATTGACGAGATTGAAGAAACTTTAAAGAGCATCACACCGACTGTACACGTACTTGCAATATCCGAAACCTGGTTGGAAGATGGTGAGGAGTGCTTCTTCAACATCGGCGGCTACCAAAGTGCATTTGCGTCTCGCACCAATGAAAGAGGAGGAGGGGTGATTCTCTACACACACCATTCACTAAATGCTACAACTATTGAAAAACATTGTAGTGAAAATTCCTTCTTAGGAATTAATATCCGCAATAGAAATTTTAAACCGATAAATATCTATGTTATCTACAGAAAGCCTACCTCAAACATTAACGAATTCTTAATGTATTTTGAATCTATTTTAAATAACTGTAGAAATGATACCCTTATCTTTGGTGATTTCAACATTGACATTCTTCAAAAAAATAATACATCTCTTAAGTACATCAACACGCTAGACTCTTACAACTGCTTCATATGTAACACATCCTATCCTACACGAGTAACAGATACCTCTACTTCTCTAATAGACCATATCATCTCAAACAGACAAAATATTTCCTCAACTACTGCAAATATAGATACCTGCCTAAGTGACCATAACATTTTGATATTAGATTACCAAAACAGCTTGAAACATCACACTAATAATAGAATACATTCTTCTTCAAACAACACCAAAACCGATAAAAACATGTTAAAAGCATATTTCGAATCCCACAACTTTCCACACGAAACCACCAGTAATACCAATGAAAACTTTAATAATTTTAATGAATACATCAAAACAGCAATAAAGTCATCCCAACATAAATCTGAGTTACGTATAGGAGACCAACGGAGGGGTAAAACTCCATGGTTTGATGCAAAATTAAATGCACTTATCAAACAGCGCAACAATGCGTTTAAACTTTGGAACAAAAATCAGCAAAGTGATATATTCACAGCACTGAGAAATAAAACAAGAAATCAAGTTACCAACTATAGAAGATATGCTAAAACTAAATACTACACGAATATATTTAAAGAAAACCTGCGTAATCCGCGACAGACATGGAAAACAATAAATGCAATTCTTACAAATAGTTCGACACCCCAGAAAGATGAAATTAATTATCTTTTGATTAAGAATGAAGAAATAACATGCCCAACACAGATAGCTTCAACTTTTAACAACTTCTTTATATCAGTTGGGGAAAACTTAGCAGCTACAATTGCATCATATCCAGATGATTCTATCACTATAAACACGGATCAAAAAGCAATCCAGTCCCTATATATGGCCAAAACAAATAAAACAGAAGTTCTCAGTATCATCTCTCAACTAAAGTCTAATGCATCTCCAGGTTTAGATGGAATTACACCCGTGCACCTGAACTTTTGCAAAGATATATTAGCTGACCACCTTGTTTTTCTTATTAATCAATCCCTGGATAGTGGAATCTTCCCAGATCAACTAAAGATAGCAAAAATAATTCAGATTTACAAAGATGATTGCAAAAAAAATCCTTCTAATTATCGTCCTATATCCATCCTCTCTGTTTTCTCTAAAGTTTTTGAAAAGGTTATTAAGCTTAGGCTCACTAAATATCTCTTATCAAACAATTTACTCGCATCCCAACAGTATGGATTCAGAAACCAATCTAACACAAAATGTGCTGCTTTCGATTTTGTATATGCCCTCCAAAAACATATAGACCAGGGTAAGCATACTGCAGGCTTATTTATAGATTTAAAAAAAGGCTTTCGATACGGTTGACCATGAGATACTACTAAAGAAGTTAGAACACCTAGGCATAGTAGGCACTCCCCTGAAGTTACTGTTAGACTAGGAGACGAGGTAGGTAAACCCTACGTCATCGAGTACACGGATGAAACTACTTTTTAGTGATAATGGACACTTAGAAAACCTTAAAAAAGTTGGTCTGCCGGTGCGCCTCTTGGCAGGAGCCGCGCTGCCATGGAAATAGTCAGCGTTTTTTTTCGAAAAAATTACGTCATCGAGTACACGAACGGGAATGGTGTCATATGATAAAGGTCGATTAGAAAATGAGAAAAAAGCAGGGCTGCCAACCGGCAGCCTGGCAAGTTCGCAGGCAGCCGGCGTCAAAGTGGGGTAAAAAATAGTAATTTTTACGTCATCGAGTACACGAATGAAACTAATGAATAACTATAGTCCAGATCATTCCGTTTAAGAATTTCTTGGTCTGCCGACCAGCAGCCTGGCAAATTTTTGTGTACGATTTTTTAAAGTTTTTTTTTTTTTTTTTTAATTTTTCGTTTATCTTTATTATTATTTTTATTTCATTATATTTTTAAAAACTTTGAATGCCGTATTTTAAAAATATGAACGGTTATGATAAAAAAAAAATATTTGAGAGTTCCGAGTGTACCCATCCGTCAGGTGAGCCGTTCGACGCCAAACCACTTACGAAACCTGCCGCGGTGCCCCTCACCGCTGTCGCGTGTCAATATTATTGTAAAAATTTATAATATTAATAGTCCTTTTAAAATTGCCTAATAGTCCATAGTAGTTGGAAGTTCGAAAAACCAACGCACCATCGCTGTAAGAGCTGCGTTCGTCCGTAAAACGACGGAAATTTCTGAAACCCCGTTCGTTTCATATCGGTTTCGCTTGCCCTGCTGCACCGATTACATCGAATACAAGTTCGAAACTAATGAAAAACTGTAGTCTAGATTATCTCATTCATGACTTCTTTGGTCTGCCACCAGGATGCCAGGCAGTTTTTTGTGTACGATTTTTTTTAATTTAAATTTTTTTTTAAATTTTTAAATAAATTTTTCCAATTACTTTATTATTATTTTTATTTCAAAATGGTTTTAAAAACATAGAATGCAAAATTTTAAATAAAATAAGTGGTAATGATAAAAAAATAAATTTTTGGTATTCCGAGTGTACTCATCGGACGGGAGAGCCTTTCGACGCGAAACAACTTACTGGAAACCGGCCGCGGAGCCCTTCGCTGCCATCGCATGCCCATATTATTAAACAAATTTATATAAATAATATATTTTTTAAGATAACCTAATAGTCCATAGTGGTTGGAAGTTCGAAAAACTACCGCACCGTCGGCGTAAGAGCTGCGTTCGTCCGGAAAACGACGGAAATTTCCGAGCCTCGTCCGTTTCATATCGGTTTCGCTTGCCCTGCTGCATCGATTACGTCGAATACAAGATCAAAACTAACCAAAAGCTGTAGTATAGATCATCCCATTCATGACTTCTATAGTCTGCCGACTAGCAGCCTGGCAGTTTTTTGTGTACGATTTTTTTAAGTTCTAATTCATTTTTTAATTAAAAAAATATATTTTCAATATCTTTATTATTATTTTTATTTCAATATGGTTTTAAAAACTTAGAGAACCAGATTTTAAATAAAATAAGTGGTAATGATAAAAAAAATGTTGAGTCTTCCAAGCGTACCCATCGGACGGGAGAGCCTTTCGTTGCGAAACAATTTACTGGAAACTGGCCGCGGAGCCTTTCGCTGCCATCGCATGCCCATATCATTATACAAATTTATAATAATTATAGTATTTTTAAGATTACCAAATAGTCCATAATGGTTGGAAGTTTAAATAACCACTGCACCGTCACCGTAAGTGCTGCGTTCGTCCGGAAAACGAAGGAAATTTCCGGGCCCCGTCCGTTTCATATCGGTTTCGCTTGGCCTGCTACATCGATTACACGAGTATAAGATCAAAACTAACGAAAAACTGTAGTCTAGATCATCTCTTTCATGACTTCTTTGGTCTGCTAGACAGCAGACTGGTAGTTTTTTTATGTACGATTTTTATTTTTTTTTTGTTATTATTTTCAATATCTTTATTATTATTTTTATTTTAATATGGTTTTAAAAACTTAGAACGCCAGATTAAAAAAAAAAGTGGTAATGATAAAAAAATACATTTTGAGTGTTCCGAGTGTGCCCATCGGACGGGAGAGCCTTTCGACGCGAAACAACTTACTGGAAACTGGCCGCGGAGCCCTTCACCGCTATCGCATGCCCATATTATTATACAAAATTATAATAATAATAGTCTTTTCAAAATTACCTTATAGAACATAGTGTTTGGAAGTTCGAACAACTACCACACCGTCGCCGTTAGTGCTGCGTTCGTCCGGAAAACGACGGAAATTTCCGGGCCCTGTCCGTTTCATATCGGTTTCGCTTGCCATGCTACATCGATTACTCGAGTACAAGATCAAAACTAACGAAAAACTGTAGTCTAGATCATCCCATTCATGACTTCTTTGGTCTGCCGACCAACAGCCTGGCAGTTTTTTGTGGTACAATTTTTTGAAGTTATAATTTTTTTTTTTTTTTTAATATTTTAAATATCTTTATTACTTTTTTTTTATTTCAATATGGTTTTGAATACTAAGTATGCCAGATTTTAAATAAAATAAGTGGCAATGATAAAAAAAAAAAATTTTGAGTGTTCCGAGTGTACCCATCGGACGGGAGCGCCTTTCGACGCGAAACAACTTACTGGAAACTGGCCGCGGAGCTTTTCACCGCCATCGCATGCCCTTATTATTATAGAAATTTACAATAATAATAGTCTTTTTAAAATTACCTAATAGAACATAGTGGTTGAAAGTTTGAACAACCATCACACCGTCGCCCTAAGAGCTGTGTTCGTCTGAAAAACGACGAAAATTTCAAAACCCAGTGCGTTTCACATCGGTTTCGCTTGCCCTGCTGCATTGATTACACTCGCAACACTCAAAATTTATTTTTTTATCATAACCACTTATTTTATTTAAAATTTTGCATTCTATGTTTTTAAAACCATTTTGAAATAAAAATAATAATAAAGATATTGGAAAAATTTATTTAAGAATTAAAAAAAAAATTTAAATTAAAAAAAATCGTACACAAAAAGCAGCACTTACGGTGACGGTGCAGTGGTTATTTAAACTTCCAACCATTATGGACTATTTGGTAATCTTAAAAATACTATAATTAGTATAAATTTGTATAATGATATGGGCATGCGATGGCAGCGAAAGGCTCCGCGGCCAGTTTCCAGTAAATTGTTTCGCAACGAAAGGCTCTCCCGTCCGATGGGTACGCTTGGAAGACTCAACATTTTTTTTATCATTACCACTTATTTTATTTAAAATCTGGTTCTCTAAGTTTTTAAAACCATATTGAAATAAAAATAATAATAAAGATATTGAAAATATATTTTTTTAATTAAAAAATGAATTAGAACTTAAAAAAATCGTACACAAAAAACTGCCAGGCTGCTAGTCGGCAGACTATAGAAGTCATGAATGGGATGATCTATACTACAGCTTTTGGTTAGTTTTGATCTTGCATTCGACGTAATCGATGCAGCAGGGCAAGCGAAACCGATATGAAACGGACGAGGCTCGGAAATTTCCGTCGTTTTCCGGACGAACGCAGCTCTTACGCCGACGGTGCGGTAGTTTTTCGAACTTCCAATCACTATGGACTATTAGGTTATCTTAAAAAAAATATTATTTATATAAATTTGTATAATAATATGGGCATGCGATGGCAGCGAAGGGCTCCGCGGCCGGTTTCCAGTAAGTTGTTTCGCGTCGAAAGGCTCTCCCGTCCGATGAGTACACTCGGAATACCAAAAATTTATTTTTTTATCATTACCACTTATTTTATTTAAAATTTTGCATTCTATGTTTTTAAAACCATTTTGAAATAAAAATAATAATAAAGTAATTGGAAAAATTTATTTAAAAATTTAAAAAAAAATTTAAATTAAAAAAAATCGTACACAAAAAACTGCCTGGCATCCTGGTGGCAGACCAAAGAAGTCATGAATGAGATAATCTAGACTACAGTTTTTCATTAGTTTCGAACTTGTATTCGATGTAATCGGTGCAGCAGGGCAAGCGAAACCGATATGAAACGAACGGGGTTTCAGAAATTTCCGTCGTTTTACGGACGAACGCAGCTCTTACAGCGATGGTGCGTTGGTTTTTCGAACTTCCAACTACTATGGACTATTAGGCAATTTTAAAAGGACTATTAATATTATAAATTTTTACAATAATATTGACACGCGACAGCGGTGAGGGGCACCGCGGCAGGTTTCGTAAGTGGTTTGGCGTCGAACGGCTCACCTGACGGATGGGTACACTCGGAACTCTCAAATATTTTTTTTTTATCATAACCGTTCATATTTTTAAAATACGGCATTCAAAGTTTTTAAAAATATAATGAAATAAAAATAATAATAAAGATAAACGAAAAATTAAAAAAAAAAAAAAAAAACTTTAAAAAATCGTACACAAAAATTTGCCAGGCTGCTGGTCGGCAGACCAAGAAATTCTTAAACGGAATGATCTGGACTATAGTTATTCATTAGTTTCATTCGTGTACTCGATGACGTAAAAATTACTATTTTTTACCCCACTTTGACGCCGGCTGCCTGCGAACTTGCCAGGCTGCCGGTTGGCAGCCCTGCTTTTTTCTCATTTTCTAATCGACCTTTATCATATGACACCATTCCCGTTCGTGTACTCGATGACGTAATTTTTTCGAAAAAAAACGCTGACTATTTCCATGGCAGCGCGGCTCCTGCCAAGAGGCGCACCGGCAGACCAACTTTTTTAAGGTTTTCTAAGTGTCCATTATCACTAAAAAGTAGTTTCATCCGTGTACTCGATGACGTAGGGTTTACCTACCTCGTCTCCTAGTCTATGTGTAGTTACCTCTCTAACCGACACTGTCAGACCTTTGTTGGAAAAGGGACAAGCAGTATGGGAACGATAAAATGTGGTGTGCCTCAGGGCTCCGTACTTGGACCATTACTATTTTTAATATATATAAATGATATTGCTAAATGGGGACTTAAGGGTACAATACAACTTTATGCAGATGATACAGTGATTCTTTATCACAATAATGATTTAAATAAACTAGAAAAGGAAATGGAAAGGGATATATCTTGCCTGGCAAACTGGCTGCGATTAAACAAACTTAGCCTAAATATAAAAAAAAACACATTACATATTGTTTGCAAATAAAAAAAATGTAAGTCTTAATATAAGTCTTGATAATAACCGCCTTGAAAGGGCTGATGTTATAAAATATCTTGGCCTTTTCATTGATTCACAACTCACATGGAATCACCAATTTAAACATGTTCTATCCAAAATTACTCCTATAACTGGTGTTTTATATAGACTTCGCGGGCTACTTCCTCCCTCTCTATTAAGATCGATTTACCATGCTATGATTCACTCACATCTAATATATCTCGCCGGAATCTGGGGATTTGCTACAAAAAAAATGATTTCAGAAGTCCAAGTCGTCCAAAATAGAGCCCTGCGAAATATATTCAGTTTACCTTGGGATACACACGTCAAAGACATCTACAGAAACACCCAAATACTTCCTTTTAACACCATTCCCACTTTTGAAATAACAAAAACTATATTACAAGTAATTCAACACTCGGCACATTCCAGCACTACACTCAATTACAATTGCGACGTACATCAACACAACACAAGAAATCACAACAAACTTCATATACCAAAAATCAAATCAACAAAATATGGACTAAGATCCCTAGAATACATAGCTTACACAAAATATAATCAACTACCAAACGAGATCAAATGTGCAAGTCAATGTAAAAAGACCCAAACTAAAATGCTCAAACTTCATTTTATGAATGACTATCTGAAATAATAATGTTGTGTATGTCCTATGATATGTCCATTTAATACATACAGCTATATGTTTCATGTAATGCGTATCATTCCCGCAATGAGTTTATTAACTCTTGGGAGTACATTGGAGGGTGTCCAACCACTTTCCCACGGCGTTCTAAGGAAACATATGGTTTCCTCCTTCACCGTACACCTCAGGACTCTATTTTATTGAACGAAGCTACATTTATTTGAACGACTCTAGACCCTCCAATGTCCATGCATACGGGGTTAGAAAGCAGTATGCAAGTACTTACATTAAAATAATACCAAAAAATAATAAATGTTGCAGCCTGTGGAATGATTCTTCTGAAATGTATAGGATAAATAATATATGCAGATAAAAGTGTTAATAAGTAAAAAAAAAATATAAAAAATAAGAGCTGCGCCCGGTTGAGGAAGCCTGGAATAAGAGAAATAAAAAAATAAAATAAAATAACAGTAATAATATAATGCAAGTATTTACAATAATAACAGAGGGATAATAAAATGCATAAAAAGAATATATTCAGAGAAGGTATTCCACAAACCACCAGGCAGTCCCAATGACAATGTGCATGGCTATCGGCCTAACCGCAGACGAAACCCGGAGTCCGCGCCCTTTAGCCGGCTCCCCGATTTTGCCTCGAAGAAATATATGTGGGAAAGAAGAGAAAGTTTTAGAAGACTCTGGGGAAAAGATGAGCGTCGGGTTGTCGGAGGGGGGGCGGAAGGACGTCGAGATCACGCGGCTATTCCTCAGGCTTACGCATATCATTGGGGGAGGCGCGGGAGGATTGCGGGAAAACCGCTCCGGTGTGTGTTCGCCTGGCTGTATGCATGGACAGGGTCTATCCCACCCCCTTTTATGGGGAGTACAATGTAGTTTTCTTGGGAGTACAATGCTTTATATAATATACTATATTCTGTATTGTATACTTTTAATAAATAAATAAATAAATTGTAATTATTTGAAACATTTCCTTGGCCAGCCGTTTATTTTAAAACGAAGCTGTTGAAATGTTTTATCTATAATGACCATAGATGTCGCAAATCTATACTTCGTAGACTATTTTAAAACAATGTTAAAAATAAATTAAAAAATATTTTTTCCCGCCGAATTTTGAAAAGCTGTTTTCGGATAAAATTAAGTCCTTTTTCAATGGATATGCATCTTTCATTATAAAGTATACCACAGAAAACATACAGAAACTGAAAATATTCTATTTTGACCCGAATAAGTATCCCTAACGGCAGTTTTAAGTAAAAACACTAAAAATTCACGCGATTATAAACTTTATTAAGTTTTTTATATTTTTTTATAAATCCTACAAATATGACATAAACGGTTAAATACAGGATAATTCATAGGCCATATAGCACTTTAATAAGTTTTTATGTCTCCATGTTAAAATTCGAAGATATGATTTTTTTAATGTTGGCGAAAAATTTAAAAAATGACCTTCTGGGAAATCTCAAGCAATCGAGGCAAATTTATTTCTCCCTACGTGATCGCTCCAGTAGTTAAACTACACAACGGATTTTAAATTAGTCTGAGGGGTAACAAAGTAAATTCGTAATAACCAAGTAATAACTGTAATAATTTGCTGCTATTGTTCCTATGTACAATATAGATACAGCCAGCCGATCTTCTGTCCCAAGAGGAATGCAGCATGGTGTACCCTTCAGGCAGTTACAGCTTGCCTGGTGGAGTGACGGACGGGCACATGTGCGTCACCTTCCCCTCTGGATGTAATGTAAGTATGTAGCAATGGCGCAACTATTAGCTTCGTACTTAGGAGTCCTACGCAATGCACTGCGCCATTACCAACTACCAAATTAATAAGTGTATAAAATCAATTATTGTGTCTATAATGGCGTTTTCGGGCCCTCCCATCAAAGGATTAACCATTTTGACGGCATCACTGTTTCTTATATTATTATGATTATGCTATTATTTACCCGAACTACAACATTAACAAAATAATATTCCCCGCGTCAAGAAATTTCATCACCTTATTTTGACAATGTTCTAACTGACATTTTTTTTCAGAAATGATCTTTGAATGCCAAAACATTTCTTTTGTTCTTTTTTATAACCAAAATAATTTTCAGAGCAATCTATGTTGTATTTTCAGAGATACTTGTGTGACGATGTTCTAACATCAAGTTTTTAAAGCTCCATTTATTTTACAAGGTTCTAACATCACTTTGAACCCTTCACAATTTTTTTATATATCGGACAGTTGATTATCCGCAGAATGGTGAGGCGCAGTGTTGTTCATCACTTTGGTTGGATGGAATTCTAACTTTACCTTACCATGTTCTAAGATGTCAAAGTTTGCAAAGACTACTATATAATCTCATAATCTATTAACCGATGTCTGATTTTCCGATTTAATCTTGTATAAAGTATTTTAGTTGAAAGTAAAGTATTTTTAATATATTTCAAAAGAAAATAGTTTTTTTAAATGAGCTCCACACAGTAGGCCCTGAGGAGAATAATTTCCCTGAGGGTCAATGTCATCTTTTAGGATGCTGTGTGGAGAGTATTTTTAGGGAAATGAAGGAGAGGAGAGTTCTGTGAAGGAAAAGGGGTGGGTAGGAATCACCAAACGTAGCGAACCACTTGGGATGACCTATGGCAGAGGTGTTGGTTATCCAATAAAGGTTCCCAGGGCGGCAGTACCCGTTCCCGCCTCTCAAATTGATAAAGTTAATTAGAACGTGGAATAGCAGGAAAGCGAAGATAGAACCTTGTGCAATGAATTATTATCCCCTAGTTTATGATTCTATCTAAATGTTTAGGTATGTTCTAAAATGGCAAGTAAGCGTCTTATTAAAATATTTTCCTTTAAAATATGTTAAAATACTTTATACAAGATTGAACCCCCAAATCAGAAAATAGTAATTATATTATGAGAAATCATCTTTCCAAACTTTGCCACCTTATATCTCAGAACTAGGTAAAGTTAACCCTCCGCCCGTCGTGCGTTTTTTATAATTCGAGGTGTTGCGCGGGGTCACTTAGGACCCCAAAAATAAACATTATTAAATTTTTGTTATAGCACACATTTTATATGTTATTTTAACTGATTACAGTCAGGTGATAATGACAGCTTTCAAATAAAAAGAAATATTAAAAATTAAATATTTATTATTAATGCAAGAGCTTAAAAATCACCAAGGAACATTTTTTGGTAATTTTTAATAATATTTAAAAAAAAAAACACTTTAAAAAATTTAACCAATTTCTATCAAACTTAAAACTATTTGAGGTTGATACAGACTTATTATTATAACTACAACAAAATACAATGAAAAAACATATAAACTTTATTTTTCATGGTATTTTGTAGATTTTATTGAGCCTCACGCCAAAACACAAGCCTGTATCTCGCATCGCACATACGCAGGCTGAATTTTCTCCGCGCTAGCGTCAAGTATAGTCCCATTTAGGAAGCTACCTAAAGTAAGGAATCAGTGGGAACATTAAAAATCTACATAATTAGCATTTCTGTAAAACCTGGGCTTTTAAAGATCCCACACGTCGGGTCGAGGGTTAAATTAGAAACCAGTCCAACCAAAGTGACAATTTATATAAAAGCAAAATGAATAAATTATTCTTCTTGGCAGCAAAAATGTGGTACTGCAGAGTCCGCCCAAAATAAATTGATGGAATACGCCTCTAGGGGGTTAGCCCTTGTTGTGTTCATGTTTCTTCACTAAAAACTGTCTTATCTTACCAAATATTGATACTGCATTATTGGATGTGATCTCATTTTATTCAGCACGATGGAAAACATAGTAAACAATCCCTCATTCATTAGTTTGTAAACAAGTGTTTTTCAAAAATTCAGTTTCTCCCTCTTTCCACAGAGTTTATATTTAGTTTCCACCCATTTTTGTATGGACTCTGCAGATCTTCATTCATACTGTCAAGATTAATGCATTATTTATAATACCCCATTTTACTTGTAAATAGTATAGTCATCATGAGTACTGCCTCACAGCCAGCAACAGTCACAGGGTGGCCTGCACAGAGCTGCTGGTGGGGCTATTCTCGAGTTGCCGGAATAAGGATAAGAACAACATACAACTGTACCTCCGAGTGGCGCACTATGTTCCCTGGGTGGAGAGTGTCGTGTGGCCATGAGTCAAGTCCGTCCGGCCGTCCGTCGGTTCGACCACCTAAAAATCTGTTTTAACCCTTCAAAATTTGGCATTTTTTTCAGATGTTCAAAATATTTTCGCTTTTCAATAAAATGCAAATATTTGGAATATTTCTGAGCACATTCAAAAACTGTTTTAAAAAGGTGATGAAATATGCTTTAAAATTATATAATTCGAAATAAACACATATTTTTAAAATTAAAATTTTGCATACAAACATAAAAAAGTTTTGAAAATTGCTCACTTTACGTTTTTTCTAACTAAAGTTACTGATAATAAAAAATAATAAAAACACCTACATATTTTATTAGAAAAATGTATAACAAACACATATTTTAACCTCACTTTTTCGTCGCTCTATGTAAAAATAATTTATAAAAAATCCCGAAGTTTCACTTTGCGATTCTTAGCTTTGTATACATAAAAGTGTACATTTTACTTTTTTGGTGGCTATTTTTTTAGATTGGAATATAAAACGTGGTATTTTCCCTTTCTAACACCGATTAGAATATATTTCTCACTATGATAGTAAGGGAGTTACAGCGTTTTATATGAGACCGATGCTGTGTTGGGACAAATATGGTCTCCTGTGATTAAACGGGGTAATAAACAAATGTCCCCTCTCTCTTTTTATGTTATTTTATGACATCATGTATAGGTGCAAGTATTTTAATTTGTTTTGTTTATTATTAATTTTTATTACATTTTATAGCAAATATAACATAGTAATAATATTGCATAATAAAATTATTTAAAATGTATACATAGTGACTATAACAGTACCGTACTCTAGGGAAAATAATGTAACTTGCTTTTTAAAGACACAAAAAACGCATAGGTACCTATTAAAAACTTATTGAAGTGAAAGTGTTCTTACATTTTCTTTATTCTATATTTAATATTTACAATGTTGTATTTTTGTAAATATTTTAGCCTTTAGTTTTTATTATAATTTTAAGTTATATGAAAATCTATTATCGGATTCTATGTCTGTTATAAATAAATGTAAATAATCTGTTGATTTTCCTAAGTAAATAAAAAAAAAAAAAAGATCTTTCTGATATTAGAAGTGTTCTGGATTTTTTTACGATTTTATGATTAAAAGTACCTTTCTTATGGTAGAAGCTTTTTGGGCTATCACTTTTTTAGTGCGCTACAAGTGACATTATTTATTTTTGGGTCACAAGTGACACTCAAACGACTACACTCCGTGCGCACCACTGCCATCCTTGCTTCAGTTGTTTGTTAGTAGATCCTTTAAAAGCGCTGCTGGATCTCTGAAATAGTTACTCAGTAAAGCGAAGTGTCCAATGTGCAGCGTTTATCAAACCATTAACTAAAATGGTTTATAACCAAGTATTATTATCCTTACTGTATTGTGTAGCGTTTTGTGTTGGAGGCCAATTTGAAGACGGTACAGTTTGGCAAGAAAGTGTAGAAAATAAATGATGGCGCTGCGATCGCTTTTTAGGTTTTAAATGGCAACACCAAGATGGCTCATAAGACAATGAATGTATGTTTTTAAAAACACTTCGGCCAACATGCATATTTAATATCATATTTGTACTTTCAAAAATTTTGCACAAAAAACTGGAATTTAATAGAAGTAAAATAAAACAAAACAAGTTTTAAGTGGGCGTTTATTTCGATATAAAAACGTAGGTACTTAAATTTTTGAGTCTATTAATTCAACACCCGACATTATTGTCTTCGAGCTCATGTGATTCTTCTTCTTCCGTATCTTTATCTTCATCTAAACGTATTATCAGTTCATCGATATCAACATATATAGTACTTCCTAGTGTATAATATATTCTGCCTCAATTTTGATTACTTGTTTGCCACAATTTTTCCAATCATCAGCACTTTTATGCTATTACATATTATTATTATTATGCTATTTTCCGTTTTCCTGGTGTTTCAAATTTTCCATCTGTCTTTTCCCCTTCCTTGACGATTCATCTTACCGTTGATTCAGATTTACCTGTGTGTGGAAAATATCATTAAAATTATTATTCTATACAAGGGAGTTTAAAAAAACACACTAGATAATATTCATTTAGAAAGAAAGACTGAGAAAACTAAGAAAAAAGTAACTTTTCTATGAGTTTAAAGAAGTTGCATATTATTTTTTTTTTTTTTGTTTAGAGGACATTACCAGAGAAACCAGAAATATGTAATTTTTAAATCAGTGTTTAGACTTATTGATTCGTTTCCACAAAAAAATATAAATTGATTTTGAAAGATTGTTCTTTTATCTAGTAAAGTTATGGATTAAATTTTGAGAAAAAATGTTTATTTTAAGTATAATAAGGTTATACCATAGGTCGTTGGCAGATTTGTTATATTTTCAAAAAAGTACATGTATTATACAACACCAATTTCAAATCATATAATCATGCAGTAAAATAAATCAATACATTATCTGGTAAACGTATGTGTCAGAATTTTAATGTAAGTTTAAATAAAATTATTAAAAAATATATACGTCCATGTGTTTCTTGACGAAAATTGGTCCGTTTGTTTATTTATTTGCGCACTTACAAACTAATATATTTCAGAGATTTTACATACTTATTTTGCCAAGGCATTATTGACAAATCATAAATAATTTTAATGGAAAAATAATTTTAGGGTGTATTTAATATTAATTAATTTACAGCTTCGCGTCTCACAATTTTTCTTATCAACGACAACACGAATCGAGAGCGCTCATTCAGACCGCAACTGCAGCCACCGGCGGTTGTCTTCGCGGCGCTCTACATCGTAACATTTTCAAACGAATAACGAAGCAAAATAAATACGATTTCATGTTTGTAAAATTTGTAGGGTTGCGCCCGAACGCAAAATTTCATGTTCATTGAATATTTTTATGATAAAATTTTTATAATTTTGAAATTTTTTTATTGTAAATTATTCTTATGTGAATACCGCACAAGAGTCCCAACTGCTCCAAAATATTTATTTTCAAGTAAAACTTCCTTACGCACGCTCGACACTTGGGGGGTAAGCTGGTAAATGTGTTACGAAAAGTGGTGATTGTTACGAAAAATTTCCTGCGAACGGTAATCGATGCGAACGGTGATCGATTGCTAGGTGGGTCGTGCCTTTACGCTTGTTATTCGTGTTATTGTTATATTGTTAATAGACTATTTTCGCGTAAATAAATAGATAAATTAAATTATTTAAAAATATATACGTACATGTGTTTCTTGACGAAAATTGGTCCGTTTGTTTATTTATTTGCACACTTACAAACTAATATATTTCAGATTTTATTACATACTTATTTTACTAAGACATTATTGACAAATCATAAATAATTTCGGTGGAAAAATAATAAACACGAGAATCGGGTATGGGTACCACCGCCCCGGGAACCAATTATTAGATAACCAACACGTCTGCCATAGGTCATCCCAAGTGGTTCGTAACATTTGGTGACTAGCAGGGGTGCCTGCGTTCAAGGGGGTGAGGTTTGTTTAGGTCTTGGCGGCGGATGCGTCTGTCCACCAGCTGCATGGCAGGTCGGATCTGGAAAAGTTAAGGGAGTCCCTTTGACTTCTCCAGCCTTACTCTCTCGGAACATCGCCTTGCACCGCAGTGGGAGGGATGGATTCATACATCAGCACTCCTGAACACGCTGACCCCCAGATTTCTACCCACCCCTAATACCCCTTTCCTTCTCCGAATTTCCTCTTCTTCCTTTCCCTAAAGCGACCCTCCACACAGCATTCCCAAGGAAGAGATAAGCAGTGTGTCGAGCGAGTGTAAAAAAAATAGTCTCTCCCGATTCGGCCTTCCATGTAGTTGGTTGTAAGGCTCTTGACTCGCAATCCGAAGGTCGTGGGATCGAATCCCGGCATAGGCAAATAAATTTTATTTGACTAATTTGGGTTATTTCACAATTATTTGATTTAAAAATAATATATTTGCGTCACGTTTTAGAGTAAAAGATACTTTCAGTATCGCCCTGGTGTAAGACCACCATTCAGAATGTTAACTAAAAAAGGAAGGGCCCCCAAGTTATAGCAAACCTGGTTCCGGTGTCTAGCTCAGTGGTAGAGCAGGCTCTCTTCACCCAGGGGCGGGTGGGCAGCAAGAAATGGTTAATTGGGAAACTCCACACATGATTCGTCTCAAAACAAAGAATGCTTCGGGGTAAAAAAGCAGTGTATTGTATTCTAAAATTGGTTACATTGTACATGGATTACATCAGGGTAAATTGGCTACCTGAATACTAGCTATTTCTCTCTCCAAGTCTGGGTTTAACGCGCAGGTGCTAGGAAATTAACATGGACACAATAAAGGGGAAAAGGAAGCAACTCACGGCGTTGTCGGGCGGCAATGTCGTCACGTACTCCATACGTTATTTGGACATCTTCCAGCGTAGAATACCACTCCGGAACGGGGGACCAACTGTAATTTCTCCCCGTTCACAGCTTAGGACTACTTAAATTCACATGTTAGGTTTAACGGCCTACGGCGTGAGTGAGAGCGCGGGTGGTTACCTCAACGGCTGGCTTGTTTCTCGCGCGGCGTGGTCTCTGCGGACCGAGGGGGGAGCAAAACGGGCAGCGGGGGGAAAGGGTCCCGCTGTTGGGTCAGGCCACTGAGCGGCTCCAATCAGCGAAACTTCCGGTGTTGCCGACTTCACGAAACATTTCTTCCCGAAAAATTATCATGTACCTACTTGTGTTACGTAACAAGTCATATTATTAATTTTTGTGTAATTTGATTATTCACTTTTTTATTGTTTAATTAAAAAACAAAACACTTAAAAAACACCTTTGAAAAAAAGGTCACTGGAGTGTTTTTTTTTTAACAGCTGACACTTAATTCACTTCACAATATTGGAAAACACTGTACCTGTATAAACACATTGGGAAAGGAAATGTCATTAATTATTCACGAGATGAAATTATAAACTGCAAATTAACAAAACTTCTAACAAAACATTCGGAACAAAGTTGAAAGGAAAAACATCTCTATTTCGTTTGTTCGTTCTGGAATAAACGTGAGACCAAAATATTATTTCGAATGTGATTTAATCAACTAGGCCTTCTGTCTGTCGGCCATTTGCATGTTCTGTCCTTCCGCGCGCAAACATTCCCGCGCCTCAACGACGGTTGGGATTTCGCGCGGAAACAGCAGTTTCCAGAAGGATCCAAAATGGCTGCACACATTTATATGCGTGCAATTTAACCAACGGTTTTTTTACATGATTTTTGTCTCCCGATCTCGTAAAAATCACTGTTATACAGCGGATTTCACGAAATTCGGCAGGGCAATAAGGGACATATGATAGTAAAGGTTTTTTTGAAAAATTAGTTTCGCCCGAAACGGCTCACGTATGGAATTTCAAAGGTGACAGACATGAAAAAAAAATCAACCACCTCTTGTACCCCCCAGTTGCGGCGCCAGTGTTAACTAGAAAAGGAAGGGCGCCCAAGTTATAGCAAACCTGGTTCCGGTGTCTAGCTCAGTCGTTCGGTGGTAGAGCAGGCTCTCTTCACCCAGGGGCGGGTGGGCAGCAAGAAATGGTTAATTGGGAAACTCCACACATGATTCGTCTCAAAACAAAGAATGCATCGGGGTAACAAAAGCAGTGTATTGTATTCAAAAATTGGTTACATTGTACATGGATTACATCAGGGTAAATTGGCTACCTGAATACTAACTATTTCTCTCTCCAAGTCTGGGTTTAACGCGCAGGTGCTAGGAAATTAACATGGACAATAATACTTCTTGAAGTAACTGTCAAATATTGCACTTCCGTTATTTTTTTAACTAAAATCATAATAAAAACAAGAAATTTATAAAAATGTCTACACGTTCGAATAGTAAAATCGCCAGTAACCTAAATCCCGAATTAATGCAAACCCTGGACAAAAAGTTCGACGATTTTAAAATCCAATTTCTGGAAAAAACATTTGATGAATTTAAAAAAACCATAGTTGAAGTGATAAGAAAGGAGTTTAAGGAAGAAATTGAGGAACTCAAGAAAAAAGTTAAGCATTTGAAAGGCCAACTAGAAAAAAAATAATCAATACAATCGTGCTAATAACCTTATAATAAGTGGTGTCCCAGAAGATAGAAACGAAAATATTTATGACATTCTCTTCAAAATTGGTGCTACAGCTGGATGCAAAATAACCCGAGAGGATGTGGATTTCGCAAGCAGAATCTCCCCCAGAATAAACCGGAATGTGACAAATGGAAAACAGAGAAACATCATCGTAAAATTTGCACGCAGACACTTTAAAGATGACCTGTTAGCCGCAATAAAGAAGAGGAAGGGAATGTTCTCTTCGGAATTGCAGCTTCCTGGTACCAGCAGAATTTACATCAATGATCATCTAACCCCTAAAAATCAACACCTGCTAAAACAATGTAGAGATATAAAATTGGAAAAAAAAATTCTCTACTGCTGGGTAAAAAACTGCAAAATATTCATTCGTGTAAGTGACACTACCCCCATAATTCTAATTGCTGATCAGAATGACGTTAACCGACTCTCAACATTGAAAACAATACCTACACAAGACGCTTACTCATCGGCCTTCCCTTTAGGGAACTAAATCTACAAAATAATTTCAAAAGTATTACTATTTATATCAATTTTAACCTCTTGCAATGCCTTAATATTATTCACGGTAATTCTTCGGAACAAACGTCAACGGTTAATACGCACTTTTTTTGATAAAACTTTTAGATTCTTCCGAATTACCATAAAATACAACTATTTGCATTGGGGGAGGTTGAAAATGTTACATTTTTAATTTTAGTTACGTAAATTGAAAATTTGCTTTAAGCTGTCAAATCACTCTGTTTGCAATATTATTGTTATTTTAATATGTTGGTATTACTGATATTTTACAATCCATGTTACACAAACCTAGCGTAGCCGCTAAACTACTTGAAAACTGGGATGTTTTTCTTGCCTTGACGTGAGTAGGCGTTATAAAGGGGCACTTTTTTTTTAATCACAAACCATGTTACACAAACCTAGCGTATAGGTTTTTTCGGTTACGCGCCTTTGAATATATTGCCATGAAGTCAGTTACGGTATGATGTAGCCTTCCATATAGTATCAGTAATACCAACATAATAAAATGACAATAATCATTACAAATTGCATATGGTGAAGCGTTGTGTCTAAATACGAAAGCAAATTTTCAATTTACGTAACTAAAATTAAAAATGTAACATTTTCAACCTCCCCCAATGCAAATAGTTGTATTTTATGGTAATTAAGAAGAATCTAAAAGTTTTATCAAAAAAAAAGTGCGTATTAACCGTTGACGTTTGTTCCGAATATTTACCTTATTCACAATTTCTACTCAGCCGTAATACACGGAACTTCATTATATGTTAATTGCAAATTTTCTTTAAACTATTATCAAATAACGTTAACACATGTTTTTATCATTGGTTTGAATTGTATTTATAATCTGTCCATAGATCAGTGGCGTACCGTGGGGGGGGCGGGGGGGGGGCGGCCCGCCCCGGGCGGCACTTTTGGGGGGGCGGCAAAATTTCACAATCAATAATCATCTTGTAAAAATTTGGATTGGGGAAGTGGCGGGTTCTATTCTCGCGTCAGGACTTAAAAGTTTTTTCTAGTTTATAGTTTCTTAACATCTTTCTTAAGTTTTATATACTGTTAATGACAGACGTTTTGTTTTTATTTCTAACACATACATTATTTTTAAATAAAAATGTAAATGGCAACAGTATCATTTTAGCTCTAATTGATATTCGATTAGTGTTTTATATTCGTGAAGCTTTGTGCGCCCTGCTGAAAGCGCACAAAAAATTACACTTATACGGTTTTCTTCCACGTATATATCACGGTGATATATTTTAAATTTATTATCACAGAAAAGTTAAATAGCTGACAGGTGTGTGCATACTTATTCGAATTGCAGTTATAAAATTCTAGATGCACACTATTTATGTGCTGCCAGAATCAAAGAAAAACCATTTTTATGTTCTGAGTGAAGTTTTAATTCACCGCATACATATTTAATTAAAAGCAGTTTTGTGTTCAAAATGTATAATTCCAGTTGTGGATTCATCTGACGACACATTTCGAAGGAAAACATTATATTATTTAAAGTGCTTTATAAAATTCTTGCAGACAATTTATGTGCCGCCAGAATCAAAGAAAAAACATTTTCATGTTCCGAGTGTAGTCTTAATTCACCGCTTAGAGATTTAATAAAACCCCTTTTGTGTTCAGAATGTAAAATTCCAGTTGTGAATTCATCCGACGACACATTTCGAAGAAAAAACTTATTTGAAGTGCTTAATAAAATTCTTCCAGACAAGTTATGTGCCGCCAGAGTCAAATAAAAACCTTTTTCATGTTCTGAGTGTAGTTTTAATTCACCGCATACAGATAAAATTTAAGCCAGTTTTATTGTTCAGAATGTAAAATTCCAATTGTGTATTCATGTGCTGACATATTTCGAAGGAAAACATAACTGTTTTCGAAGTGCAAATATAAAATTCTAGTTGCAGACAATTTATGTGCTGCCAGAACCAAAGAAAAACCGTTTTCACGTTCTGAGTGTAGTTTTAATTCACCGCATACAGATTTAATTAATAAATATTTAAAAAAAAAAGGATCACTACCCCCCCCCCCCCCCCCCCCCCCCCTCCCTGAAAAAGTACCTATATAGGGGGGGGGCGGCAAAATTATCCTCCGCCCCGGGCGGCTGATACCCACGGTACGCCACTGCCATAGATATAACACCCAATCTGTCAAAACTAAAGCCTCTTAAAACCATAGACATTTTATTTTACCACAAACAAAAACAAAAAATTCTAACGTTCAAAAATGCCCCCCATCACAACATAATTATCTTATTCATAATAATTAAAAATATTCATTATTATATTTTTAATATTTATTTAATATTTATAAATGCTTAACATATATTTTCCAAATGTGCGAGGACTTCGCACAAAAACTCATAGCTTCTTAAATCAGGTCCTTTTGAACAATTACGATATTTATCTATTATGCGAAACTTGGCTAAATAAATCGATCCATGACAGTGAATTGTTTGACAATAGGTACGATGTATTTAGAGAGGATCGGAACTACTCTTTGTCTGGACACCAGCAGGGAGGGGGGGTACTAATTGCAACCTCCAAATCTCTCAAAGCGCAGAGATTACCCTGGTCCACGTGTACTGAGGAGATCTGGATATCATTGCCAATATTAGGCAACAATAATAAACTAAAAAAATTATATATCTGCTGCACATATCACCCACAAAACACCAACTACATCCACAATCTAACTCGTCACTTCAACACCACATCAGACCTGCACACAAATCACCCGGAAGGAATGTTTTTATTAGCTGGAGACTACAATATACCCAAACTAAACTGGAAGTCAACCGAAAGGAAAAACCAGTTAGAACCAAATTTTCCAGAAGACACAGCTAGTTGTGCCTTGGTAGACTTCCTTTCATTCACTCAATTACACCAATTCAATTCTGTAATCAATACAAACAAACGAATTCTTGATTTAATCATGACAAATATTTCAGAATATAGTATAACCCACTGTACCGAACCTCTGACGCCCAAAGATGCACATCACAGAGCATTAGACATAGAGTTATCACCTGTTACTATACCGTCTCTCTCCAGCTCATCTAGGACAGTTAAAATGTTTCATCGAGGTGATTACGATAAAATCACTGATGAACTATCCAAAATAAATTGGAAACTCGAATTTCAAAGTAAAGATACCGAAAGAGCCGTATTAGATTTTTACAATATCATAAATGACATTATTCGCAAATATATCCCTGAAAAAAAAAATTAACAGTAATTTAGAAAGGTTTCCCCCCTGGTACACTTTACCACTTATTAAAATTGTAAAAGAGAAATTAAAATATCACAAGAAATGGAAAAAATACAAGAACCTGGCTGACTACCAATCATTTTCAGTACTGAGAAATCTTCAAAAGAAGATCTCGCTTGAATGTTACGAAAACTTTATTATGACGGCAGAAGATTCAATAAAAAAAGTGCAGCAAACAGTTTTGGTCATTTGTTAAATCGAAGCAATCCTCTTCAGATTTACCAAAGCAAATGTATCTTGGCGATATTTCCTGCACTGATGGACAATCCATATGCGACAATTTTAGTGATTATTTTAGATCAGTTTTTGTAGAAAATTCCAACTCTTGCCCCAATCTTATAAACTCTGAGAATGATGACGACAACTCTAATCTACATATACACACTATTAACTTTAATCAATCATGTGTACTTAGTTATTTAAAAAAACTTGATCCGAATAAAAGTGCGGGATCTGATTTAATTCCATCCATATTTTTTGTAAAATGCCGGGACCAATTAGCTTATCCTCTCTCCTTGCTATTTAAAATGTCATTTGAAGAAGGCAACTTCCCCAACGTCTGGAAACAAGCACTCATTACACCAATCCATAAAAGGGGGGACAAAAATAACATCGCCAACTACAGGCCCATCTCCAAGCTCCCAATTGTCAGCAAGATCATGGAAAATATAGTTCTTGATCAACTTTTTCC
The DNA here is from genome assembly GCA_917563855.2 of Limnephilus lunatus. Lineage (NCBI taxonomy): Eukaryota > Metazoa > Arthropoda > Insecta > Trichoptera > Limnephilidae > Limnephilus > Limnephilus lunatus. Next base: position 442,567 of record CAKJTF020000003.1, read on the forward strand.
AGCGGTACAAACAATCGTATCTGAAAATCAACATGGCTTTTTCAGAAAACGGTCGGTCGAGACAAACCTTCTGGAATACACAGATTTTATTTTAAATTCTATGGGAAGTAAAAATCAAATAGACTCTATCTATACGGATTTTTCAAAAGCCTTTGATAAAATTCACATTGAACTGCTTTTGAAGAAGCTGTTAAAAATCGGGATTAATGGTGACCTTCTAAGATGGATCAAATCATATGTCACAAACAGAAGTCAAGCAGTTAGAGCTAAGGGTTTCTCCTCGCGTTTTTACAAAATACCTTCAGGAATTCCACAAGGATCACATCTCGGACCTCTCTTATTTATTTTATATATCAATGATATAGGTAAGTGTTTTAAAAATTCCAAATTCCAAATTTTTGCTGATGACACTAAAATTTACAAAAAAATCACTAATATTAATGACAGCCTTGAATTGCAAGAGGATATTAATAGGTTTGGAATATACTGTGCGAACAACCAACTGTTCCTTAACCTGGAAAAATGTAACACAATATCGTTCAGCAAAAGCAAGAACCCCCTAACATTCCCGTACAAAATCAATAACGTAGAAATAAAAAGATGTTGTGAAGTGAGGGACTTAGGAATAATAATGGAGTCTGGAATGTCTTTCCGAACACATATAAATTCTATCTGTGACAGGGCATACAAACTTCTAGGATTCATCTTAAGAGTGACTAAACCATTCAGGTCACCACATGTAATCAAAATACTGTATGTCTCTTTTGTCCGCTCAATATTAGAATTCGGATCAGTCATATGGAATCCCCAATACAAAGTTAATATTTTAAGGTTAGAAAGAATTCAAAAAAAGATACTGAAACACCTAGACTTTAAATCCTTTCGAACATCAGAAAACCTACAAGACTCATTAACATTCCATAATTTATCAACCTTAGAAGATAGAAGAAATATATCCGACCAGAAATTTTTATTCAAAATTATTAACAACGTTGTTGACAACAACTATCTTCTAGAACACATTAATTTCCACTGTCCAACAAGAAATACAAGGTCAAACCAACTATTCCACATCCCACACTCAAAAACAAATTACACACAACATTCATTTTTCCGAAGGACGTGCACAAAATACAACGATATGTTTTACGAAGCTGATATTTTCCATTTGTCCTCAGGCCAATTTATTAAATTCATAACTAAAAAAAATTAAAACCAATTGTTAATTGCGAACCCTCCATCCCTGCTGTCTGTTCTTTTTTCATTCTCATTATGTTGTTTTTCCTTCTTTTTATAAAAATAATAATATTTGGATGATTTATATAGCGAAATTTTTCGTTGTTGTTGTGAAAAACCCCCCAAGGGCGCTGGCAAATGGCTAATCATTTATCCTTAAACGTTTTCTAATGATGTGAAAATATGTTAATTTTATATGTGTTCGCTGTTTAACTTCATCATTTCTTTCCCACATGCTTTAATTTGTGTTTTTTCATTTCTGTTGTATTTGTTTTTCTTTTTTCTAACACTTTATTTTTTCTTTAACGTTTTAATCTGTGTTTATATATTATAATTTTTTTGCGGAAACTTCACTGGTTAATGCACCCATGTAATATGTAATTACCTTATAATATGAACAACTGTTTGTTTCCCTAATAAACAAAAACAAAAACAAAATGGACACAATTAAGGGGAAAAGGAAGCAACTCACGGCGTTTTCGGGCGGCAATGTCGTCACGTACTCCATACGTTATTTGGACATCTTCCAGCGTAGAATACCACTCCGGAACGGGGGACCAACTGTAATTTCTCCCCGTTCACAGCTTAGGACTACGTAAATTCACATGTTAGGTTTAACGGCCTACGGCGTAAGTGAGAGCGCGGGTGGTTACCTCAACGGCTCGCTTGTTTCTGTCGCGGCGTGGTCTCTGCGGACCGAGGGGGGAGCAAAACGGGCAGCGGGGGAAAGGGTGCCCGCTGTTGGGTCAGGCCACTGAGCGGCTCCAATCAGCGAAACTTCCGGTGTTGCCGACTTCACGAAACATTTCTTCCCGAAAAATTATCATGTACCTACTTGTGTTACATAACAAGAATTTAAACGTTGTTTAGTGACCAGATCTGAATAGCCAGGTAATTACTCGCCTTCCTCTTCCCCCCACCACCTTCAGCCTCGCAATATACCCCATAGTCACGTCATAGTCTCACTGGCTCCAGTAGGACCATTTGGGTCTCTTGTGCGGTATTCAGATAAATTTAAAATAAAAAATTGTGCATAGGAATAAATATTTCAAAATGAGACATTTTTTACAATCCAACTGAATATTACACTTTTTTCATAAATATACGGCACAAGAGTCCCAACTGCTCCCGTCTGGAGCCAGTGGGACTATGGCATCCCCAATTGGGGTATGTTGTAAGACTGAAGGTAGTGGGGAGGGTAAAAATATAGGGAAGAGGAAGGTGGGGAAGTACCTGGCTATTCAGATCTGGTCACCAAACACGGCTAAAGACATTTCAAGCAACGTTTCAAATCTTAATGGTGGTCTTACACCAGGGCGATACTGAGATATCTTTCGCTCTAATGGCCGTAAAATAAAAATAAAAAACAAAAAACCAAAATATTGAAAAGAATATAACACATTGTTTATTCATGTAGGTATCTATTTAATATCTTCTGTGTTTATGCATTTTACTTGTATCTATTTATGTTTATGCACTTCGATATACAAATTACAAATAACTACTACAAATTAAAATTCTGGAAGCGAGAATATAAACATACCGTAGCCCTGTAGCCGCCCTAGCTCCACGCGATACACAAAACCCGGTTTACAGCGGAACGTAATCTAATTCCAAAACCGTCCGCTAACAAGCTCTGATATGAGAGCGCTGGCGCAGGAATCAGAATAATGATTAGCTGGTAAGATACTCTTAATTGAGTTACTCCCTTTTTCTTATGGCCTAATATTAACTGTCAAATGTAAATGTCAAATTCGGATTTTTAAACATAACCTCAAATCAGATTGTAATGGTTATAATCGCTCGAAAATTGGCATTAATCTTGTAATACTAATGAAATTCATTAAAAAACGATACTACGTATCAGTCATTTCTGTATTTCGTTTGTAAACATCTTACAAATTAGGCATAGGAGCTTCTTTGCGCGATAATCGGCTAGGCAGCGTTGAAAACCCAGTATATAACTTCTCTTGCACCACTACGTATTGGTTTGTTCATTTTTATTCAATTCAAACAATGCACAGGCAAACAATGAAAAAACAAACATTAAACGAGTGATTTTCAGCGTTTTCTACACTTTTTAAGTCAGTAAAGCCAAGAGCCATACGAAATGTCATTGACAAAAACGAGTATTTCGGTGTTAGCATAGTAATAAAAAAAATTAGTTCCAAATTAATAAATTTCTACACTTTCTTGCCATACTCTATGTAGGTAATCGTTCTTAAATTAGTATTATCAAATGCCTTTATTCGTTTAATGCTGGCTGCTACGAGTATTTACTTATCGTGGGTATAATACATAATGTTTTCATATTGAGTTTGACGCAAAGTCAATATAAAATATGTAGTAGCAAATTCTTTCAAACATATTTGTAATAATATACACTAATTGAAAGTTTGCAAAGTGAAATTATAAAATCGGTATTCGAAATCGATAGTATTATGATCTGAAGGACTGTATATTTTCGATTGTTTAAACGGAAGTGGCATCCTCAGCTATTTTCAAAAAGAACCGTTGAAGTTTGACAAAATGTCAAATATAAAATCAACAAAAAATTGAATTTCCCAGTTTCAAAAACTTTAATATAATTTCCCAACCCATTTTTCAAGCTATTTTTTTCAACTTTCAAGTTTGCCGGAATAAATTTTTGAAATATTTATGACTTTTAAATATTTTATAAATTTACATCGCATAACAAAACCAAAAAGATAAAAGTTTTAATTGAAAATTTCCTACAAATTTTCCCTATATTAGAATATAACGAAAGAATATTATGTTACTACTAACGCCATCTAGGATGTAACTACGTATTGACAATAAATGCGAGTCTATCGAATGTTATGGGCCCAGTTCAGTGCAGAATACGCAATTATTATTTTTGAAATTTTTTTGATAGTGCACAGTGTGGAAAAATGTCGGCGAATTACTCAGTAAACGTTCGTAAGTTGAAAGGACGTGAGAATTTCGACGATTGGGCTTTTGCAGTGGATAATTTCCTCATCCTGGAAGGTGTGGATTTGAGTAGCACGCAGGTGCTAGCTGAAAAAAACGACGGGAAAGCAAGAACAAAGTTGATAATGATCATTGATCCATCTCTATCTCCGTATTAAAGGCGAAACTACAGTGCAAAGTGTATGGAAGAAATTAAAATCTTTATTTGATAGCGATAGCAGTAAATTTACGAAGCAAGATAATAACTATTGGGATCGGGTTATATTTCAATAAAAGTGAGTAAGATTTCTTTATAATAATTGAAAGATTACTTTTTAAATTGAACCAAAAACAATACACTTCATAATGTCAGATAACAGAGACAGTAGTGCCACATACGGCCAAGAAACAAAACTAAAATGACAGTTTTGGGCAGCGCTGCCAACTCTACGTCTTTTTACGTAGATCTACGTATTTTAGGTCCTTCCTGAACATCTACTAACTTCAGTTCAGAATCAACGTATTTTTTGTCAAATTGTACAAATTTGCAAAATAACATAACTCATTAGGCTGAAGAAGCATATTTTCCGTTACTTTACGGTGGCGCCCCCGTCTGTGGGGCAAAGTATGTGGCGGGGACTCCAACCAGTGTTACCGAAGCTCCCGATTTTTCGGGAGTTCTCCCGATTTTTCACTTCATCTCCCGATCTACCGGAATGGCATCAAAATCTCCCGATTTTTCGAAGTTCTGAGCGAATTCGTTTCTCCTCGATTCTTTGATTATGGTCCGCTCAGCAGGCAACTAATTGTGTATGGTTAAAAAAAAATTCTGAAGATTCGGGTATTGACCAGAATAATTACAAAATACCGCAATCTAAGCATATCTCCATTATAGACATGGGTCTATAATAGATCAAACCGATCATTTATGAATTATGAGGAGGAATTTATAATTTATAACGTAACGCCTCTTCGAATCAGAAAGTTTTCCAGTACTTTGTTCTACGTACTTAATATTTTTTTTTAATTATGTCCACCTCAGACCATAATGCAAGCGCAGGTACGAGTAGAAGTATTGCAAAAAAAAAATATTCCCAATATTATAAAGAAGAGTAGGAAATTTAGTCCGATTATGCAGGTTGGTCTGCTCCTAGCAAAAAAGTTGCAACAAGGACATCAACGTTGCATCTGGAAGAGATGCACTAACTCTTTTCATGTCCTGACTGCAACTATTCTTCTCCTCGAAAAAATAACTAAAACGGCAATTGATAACTAACAGTGATGAAAAACCTTTTTCATGTCCCGACTGCAATTATTCATGTTGTAAAAAGGAACTTCTTAAAAATCATTTGATGACTCACAGTGACAAAAAAACGTTTACATGGTTCCACTGCGACTATTCATGTTCTACGAAGAGGCACCGAAAAGTTGCATATTTACCCACATTGGACAAAAACCATTTTCTTGTCCCAAATGCAGTTATACAAGTTCTCAAAAGAAAGATTTTACAATCCACAGTATAATTCACGGAAGAGAAAAACCTTTTTTATGTCCTGACTGCAACTATTCGTGTTCTCAAAAGGGATATCTAAGAAGTCACTTGCTGACTCATGAAGAGAAAAACCTTTTTCATGTTCCGGCTGCAACTATTCTTGTTCTACGTAGAGAAATCTAAAAATCACATGTTTACCCACAATGGAGAAAAACATTTTCATGTCCCGACTGCGACTATTCATGCGCTACAAAACGGTATTTAAAAAATCACATGTTTATCCACAGTGGTCAAAAACCTTTTTCATGTCCCGACTGCAAATTATTCATGTTGTACAAAAGAACTTCTTAGAAATCATTTTCCGATTCACAGTAACATTAAACCTTTTACAAGTTCTTACTGCGATTATTTATGTGTTATGTTATTAATGTTTTACAAAGAGGCACCAATAAAATCACATGTTTATCCACAGCGAACAAAAACCATTTTTTTATTTTTTTTATTTTTTTTATTTTTTTTTATTTTTTTATTTATTGTTATTAAGTTTATTTTGTAGAACTCCATTTTAATTTTTATTTACGAAGCAGAACTCGTTTATAATAAACTGTTTTTATATTACGAAGCAGAACTCGTTTATAATAAACTGTTTTTATACATAAAATAATAATATTATTGAATTTATAAAATAAATAAAAAAAATAAAAAAAAACCATTTTCAAAAATAAAATTAAAAATAATAATCTAACTATAACCAAAGCCGATAAAGGTAATTCAATAGTAATTCTTGATAGAATAGATTACATCAGTAAAGTGGAAGACTTCTTGTTACCAGAAATTTTAAAATTCTAACTAAAGACCCAACCAATAAAATTGTTAATAATGTCAACATCCTTATAAATAGTTGTAACGCCATATTTCCTACCGAATGGTCCAAGAAAAATGTCAGGGTTATGAACCCAAGAGCCCCAGCTTTGTATGGCCAACCTAAAATTCACAAAGTCAATATTCCCATAAGACCCCTTGTATCCTTTATTAATGCTCCTACGACAAACTTAGCGAAAAGACTTAACTTCATCTTCAAAAAATATACTAAGTTTTCACCACGATACAGCGTTAAAAACTCGATAGAACTAGTTAATAAAATTAAAAATTTTGATCTTCCACATAACTGCCAATTCATTTCATTAGACGTAAAATCCTTATTTAGTAATATTCCCATTGAAGAATGCCTTAAAATAATTGAAAATATCTTGGAAAAATGTAATATTAACCCGGTAATAAGAAAAGAGCTATTCCAACTCATAAAAATTTGCGTTGAAACTAATTATTTCCTTTTTAATGATACATACTATGAACAAAACGATGGACTCCCTATGGGGTCACCATTAAGTCCACTTCTAGCAGAGATATTTATGGATTATATAGAAAATATAATTCTTAAATCTCCCTTAGTAAAACACATAATATACTATGTCAGATATGTAGACGACATCCTTATTTGTTGGAACGGCACCAACCGACAGTTAGATATCTTTACCAATTGGGCCAACACCATTAATAATAAAATCTGCTTCACAGTTGAACATGAGATTGAAGGTAAAATCAATTTTTTAGATCTGACAATCGGTAGAAGTAATAATAAACATACCTTCGAAATATTTAGAAAACCAACATTTACTGATACTACAATAAATGCAAATTCAACTCATCCTTGGTCCCACAAATTATCAGATTACCATTCAATGGTACATAGACTCATAAACATTCCCTTAGATAATAAAGCATACGTAAAAGAAAAGGAAACTATTAAAATAATCGCGATTAATAACGGCTATGAGGCAAAAAACATTGAAAAAATAATAAAAAACAAGAAATACAAAAATAAAATTAATTTAATATATCCGGTACAAAACAAAAAATTTGAAAAATTTGCATGTCTCGAATTTCTCGGCCCAATATCTTTAAAAATTGCAAAAGAATTAAAAAATGTGGTTTAAATATAGCTTTTAGAACCAATAATAATATGGGAACAAACCTTAAAAACTCGAAAAGTAAAAATCCTAAACTAAATAACGGTGGCATATATGAATTAAAATGTGACCACGCCGACTGTAACGCTACTTACATCGGACAAAGGGGTAGGGCATTCTCAACTAGATTCAAAGAACATTTACGATGTTATAAAAATAAAAACACCGCTTCAAAATTCGCAGAACATCTCTCAGAAAATAATCACGTTCCAGTTAAAAACAACCAGCCAAAACCATTACATATAGAACGAAAGGGTCTTAGATTAAATTTGCTTGAACAATTAGAAATCAATAAACGAACGAATGACCCCAACATAACACTAATTAATAAAGTAAGGAAAATTATTTATTCTCCACTACTTAGTATTTTTACCAAACCTAAACAATATAATGCACTTAAATGGGTCATAGAAATAAAATCATTCTAAATCAATAAAGAAAACCCTTGCATTTAGTGCAAGTGAAACCAAAAAGGGAAAGATTCGGAATCCCACTTAATCACTCTCTCAATTAGTGTCTCTGCAAATTGGATTTACCGGTAATAAATCAATTTTGACACCTTCATAAATTGACATTTAAAATGTTATAAATAAGTCGTCCGTACGTGGCTTCACCACAGTTTGAAAATGACCTTACAAGTCGAAACAGCTGTAACTAAAATACTTTCTTGAATACTTGCAGAACTCGATAATAACATATCAAATTTAAATTTAATTAAATTTCTAAAAATTATAATGGAGTTCTACGAATTAAACACAAAAACAATTAATAATTAACATCAAGA